>CM069131.1:904565-1365000 GCA_035221665.1 Okamejei kenojei
GGTGGGTGGGGGGGGGGGTAGGGGGGAGGGGGGTGGGTCTGGTGGGTTGTGGAGGAGAGGGGGGGTGGGGGGGGTGGCGGTTGGGGGTGGGGGAAGGCGTGGGTGAGGGGGAAGGGTGGGCGGTGGTGAGGCCGGTAGGGGGGGGGGGGGGTACATGGTGTTGTGAGGCCGGTAGGGAGGGGGGGGGGGGGGGGGTTCACGCTGGCGGTGAGGGCGGTGGGGGGGGGGGGGGCGGTGATGGCCGGTGGGGGGGGGCGGTGAGGCGGTATGGGGGGGGGGTGGTGAGGCCGGTACGGGGGGGCGGGGGGTGCGAGGCGGTGGGGGGGCGGTGAGGCCGGATGGGGGGGGTGGGTGCGAGGCCGGTGGGCGGGGGGTGAGGCCGGGTTACTGGGGGGGGGGGTTCACGCGGCGGGCCCGGGCGGGCCGGCTCCATTACCCGTAGGGCGAGTACTCGAGGTTTGGATGGCGGGCGCCGTGGGTCCTGGACCCGTGGGTGAGCTGGGGCGGGTGCATAGAGAGCTGTACAGTTGGTCATCACGCAGTAGTGCCGCGGGCCCGGCTCACCGACGTCCCGAAGCCTCGGCACCGCAAGCGGCCGCTCCCCAGGAGAAGACGCGGGCCGGCGGCGGCGGGTCCTCCGGCTCCCCGTGCCTCCGCGCTCATGGCGCGCTGACTGGGCGCGTCACGTCGCAGCCTTCACAACCAAACCGCCGCCGCCCGGGCCCGGCCGGCGTCACTCCGCCCGTTCCGTCCCTCACTCCGTCCGGTCCGACCTCCACTCCCGTCCGTCATCCCCACTCACTCCGTCCCGTCCCTTCCACGCACTCCGTCCGGTCGACTCA
Organism: Okamejei kenojei; assembly: GCA_035221665.1. Classification (NCBI taxonomy): domain Eukaryota; kingdom Metazoa; phylum Chordata; class Chondrichthyes; order Rajiformes; family Rajidae; genus Okamejei; species Okamejei kenojei. The sequence goes on from CM069131.1 coordinate 905,408, forward strand.
CTCCCGTTCTCCCTCACCCCATTCTCTACAGCTGAATGTTTAATCATCACAGGCACTGTCAACTGGAATAGCAAATTCATACTGCTGCAGCTGTTGAGGCCCTTTAACACATTTAACACACTATCCATCAATGCCCGTTCCTTCCGCCGACCCTTATCTATAGAAACCGGGCTGATTTCCACACATCCCATTCCCGCCCGTTCTCATCCTTCCGGGGTTTTAGCATTTGTGAGGATAAATTGATTAAACCCATTAAAGTAAGAGAATTAAAGAGAATTCAAACTGAGAGGGGACTTGGAGAGAATATTCTGCACGCAGTGTCTGAAGGTTGCCTGAACTCATACCTTGAGTACTTGAGTAAGAAGTAATATATTTGTTTAGTGTGAGATACCCTTTATGCTCACAATAAAACTCAAAGACTAAATCCTGGAAGCAAGAGATTCTTTATTTACGAGTCTGCAGACCGGGTGCCTCTCCAACCTGAGACACACTGAAGCCAGGAGATCATCCCCTTTATACACAATTCTTACATTCAATTTCTCTCCGGACCCTCTCTCCAATCAGGGGTCGGAGGTACACAATCTGTAGGGCACACCACCGTACTTCCTCGGGACCTACACATCATACATGCATGTTCATGGTAAATGAGCAATTTCTTGACAGGGGTTGTTGTAATATTCATCTTTTTCTATTATGCATTGATCAATTGCTCATGACCTGGCCCCACTTTCCCTGACCTCCTTAGTGATCCCTTCAGTTTTCCTATATCAGCACTAAAGCTAAAGCTATAGTGACTCGGGTCCCATCCATCACTCCTTTCCAACTGACTGATAGGGATCTCTCTAACATCACCCCTTCTATAGCTACACAATGAATCTCTTCTAACTCAGGCCTCAAGGATGGGTCTGGCAATTTTCAGACACTGCTTGCCGAATTCTACTCTCCAGCCCCTCCCTGTTGAATTCTCTTTAAAAATCCTTTTTTAATAGGGTTTATTCACTTTATCCTCACATTAGCGGATAGAAGGGAGTGAGTATAGAGATCCCTATCAATGGAATGGAGTGATAGATGGGACCCTTGTCACTATAGCTAGTGTAGTTTTTTTTTACTGATATAGGAAACTGAGCGGGTTCATAGGAGGTGAGTAAAACTAGGCCAGGTCATGAGGCAACTGAGCATGTTAATAGAATTTAAATGAATTCTATTCCCTTTACCCCCCCCCCCCACTTACAAACACACCCTGGTCAAGAAATTGCTTATTACCTTGAACATGTTGAACATGCAATGTATGAGATTATTAGGGAGTGCGAAGGGGATGTTCTACAGATGTTGCACACCGACCTGATTGGTTAAGGGTCCGGAGGGAGGTTGAAGTATGATTCTGTGTATAAAGGGGATGTTTTCTCATGGCTTAGGGGTTGTCTCGAGTTGGAGAGGAACCGGTCTGCAGACTTGTAAAATAAAGAATCTCTGGCTTCACTGGATTTTGTCTTTGAGCATTAATTGGAGGCTTAAAGGGTATTCACAGCTCCATCAGAGACACGATGTTTAGTCGGCCTATAGGGAGGAGGTCCAGCTACCTAGGCAGCATGGTGCGCTGACAACATGGCCCTTAACTCCAAGGAAGCAAGAGTCATTCGGACGGTGAGATACCCTTTATGCTCACAATCAATACTCAAAGGTCTAAATCAGGAAGCAAGAGATTTCTTTATTTTATGAAGTTGCAGTCAGGGGTGCCTCTCCAACTCGAGGACACATGAAAGCCCAGAGCGATCATCCCCTTTTACTCAATATGTCTTACATTCAATCTCCCCTCCGGACCTTTCTCAATCAGGGTCGGTGGGTGCACAATCTGTGGGTACTCCACCGTACATCCCTCGCACCTCCTATATCATACATTGCATGTTCAAACATGTTCATGGTTATGAGCATTTTCTTGACAGGGTGTGTTTGTAATATTATTTATTCTATTAAGCTGCTCATTGTCTCATTACCTGGCCAGTTTTACTCACCTCCTAGTGAACCCTCTCTGTTTTCCTATAACAGTACTAAAGCCAAGCTATAGTGACAAGGTCCAATCCATCACTCCTTTCACTGATAGGGATCTCTCTACAATCACCTCTCTCTAAGCTCTACCAAAGCTATCTCTCTTATCAAGGCCTCAAGGATGGGTTGGCAACTTCAGACATGCTGTGTCAGGAATCTCTCTTCAGCCCTCTCTGTTTGAAATTCACTTTAAAAAACTCCTTTCTTTAATAGAGTTTAATCACTTTATCCCTCACAATCCTCCCTTTTTCTTTTGCTTCGCATACAAGGATTTAACCCTCATTTTATGTTCCTTCAATTCGAACTGACGTTACATGTCCTAACCTTCTACTCCTGTAAATCATAAACTTCCCTGGCCCGCATTATCATTATTTTCTGTATTTCCCTTTCTCTCCTAGGCAGACTACAGCTGCATATGACTTATAATTCTGGTAATAAGTTCCCTAATGTACAAGGGATACAACAGGGATAAAGATCAGTCAGCCCTGCACATAGAAACACAGTCCACCGTTCTCCACATGTTCCTCCGTGGATAGAATCCCACCATTGGGGTTCCCATAATCGAATTCCACTTTTGATTGAACATGCGCCAACTTCCGGATCCCTTCTGATATGTCATCACTGCCTGTCCATTATCATCGATGTTCAAAAACAGCAATTAAGAGAAGGTTTGAATGTCCCCATCCCTCCTTCTGCCAGGGAGATAAATATAGGGCTAACCTGTTCTGGTTATATCCGCTGATATCATCTGCGTCTGCTGCTTTGCCATGCATCTCCAGACGCCCCCGCAGTTGGGTTGGTAAATTACTCCTGTACTGCTGAAGCTTATGATCCGGGTTTAACATGTATACTGGTGTTCGGTTTAGCACCAGGATCAATCTGTGCCCAGGTGGCTGGTCCGTTGTATGAGATGATTTCTTGCTGGTGGCCACTCATCTTCTTCCCATTCTCATGTCTAGTTTCCTCTTTTTCCGATAAGGTCATCCAATACAGGTGGTTCCTAACGACCGGCCTTATTTGGGGTTTAATCAGGAAAATCCTGGTTGTACCAGTCCAGATTAATCAAGTCCCACTCCATCATCGGGAACACCGGAGTAAGCCTTGTATCCGCATATCCATAACAATCCTTCAGGGCCGGTCCAGTCACTGAGGGCAACCTTGTTCCATTATATCTCGCTATACTGGATCCCTGATAAGGGTTATTCCCGGTGCATTCCATAGTCCGGCTGATTCCACTCCATCAATCTCCTTCCGGGATAGCGAGTGTTTCCTCTATTTCTTAGTTTAGATACCATTTGTAGGCCTCCTTGGTGCCACCACTCTCGGGATGATGTGGCCACTGGGTGACGATGCGCTGGCAGGGGGCTGCTGCCTACTGGATGGCATTCCTTTGCCTGGGCCTAGCGATACACTCAGTCCGACCGGGCGTCTGTCAGGACCATTACTGGGGATCTCGGTCTTGTCCAAACTGTCAGGTTCCACCCATCAGGTTCCCATATTTTCAAAATGGTCCTCTCCACGGACAGCGGGAATTTTTTTTAAATTTTCTACAGCGGTTCCTCCGCAGACCCTACAGTGTAGTCACATTCAGGGTCCCAGCTATACGGGGTGGCCAAGCCACATAGGTTTTTTTTTTCCTTCAGGATTTTGATCTGTTCTTGCATTTCTTCGTTCCGTGTCTGCAGTGCACTTGAGGCTTGAGTATGTGGGGGAGGGGGAGGCTTTGTGACTACTTCTTAGTAAACTCTCTGTTTTACTTCTCCTGCTCTTATCTATTGCCCCTTTTTCAAACTGAGAAGGGATAAATATAACTGTACACAAACCCATCTCTCTCCCTTTGGGCAGGTAAACGGCCCCAATTACTTCCCTATTTACCCCCTATTGCTGCATCAAATACTCCTTTCCCCCCTCTTACAAATGATTTAGTCTGTCCGGGTCATGGCATAATTTGTCAAAATGGGATGATAGGTAAATGAACTGGTTATTACCCTCTGATATTGAATAGGATGAAACATTATCACAATTATTAATACACTTTTACAACAATTACATACAAAGCAAACAATACCTCCAACTGCTCCTTTCATACTGTAGTTATACATTCAATGCTTTCTTTGTAAAAATTACTGTTAGGGGTTTACTTCCCGGCTCACCGTCAACTGTTTCCTCCTCCTCAGGAAGGGTGGGATCGACGGGTCCTTTTACCCAGGATCGCGTGGGTCCACCCTTTTTCTTTTGTTCTATTATTGCTGTCTCGGTTGTCAGCAATACTAGGTACGGGCGGTCCACTGGGCGGAGTTTGTTCCTCTTTCCAATTTTTGACCGTACCAGTCGCTGGCCTTTAACAGATGTATTGGAAAAGTCACAGTGGCGGGCTTTGAGCAATAATCCTTTCGCTTTTAATTCTGTAGGGAACGGGACATGCAGTATATAGATCCTCAAGTGATACATCACCTCCCTCAAAGGTTGAGAGTGTTGCCTTCCACCTTCCCAAATAAGATAACCCAAACAAATTCCATGGGGGACAACTGCTAATTTGCATGGGTCTCCGTTGCCTTTTCTCAAAGCTTTTGTTTCCTACTCTCCAAACATATGCAGACTCATGTTCATATGCTGCTCTTAAAGCCTTAACTTCTGCCAATGAGCTAAGCAAGATTGCAGGCAAGTTCCCAATTTGAATCCTGCGCTATAGAGCTTTTACTTCTTTTGATATTACTCGGTCCAATATTCATACCTGCTGCTGACAAAACAAAAACTTCTTCCTAGATACATCATGACCTCCTGTGCCATCTTTTCCAAGATAATTACAATGTCTCTTTCTCACATTGCTCCTCACTTGTGGAAAACAATCCAGCAACGAATCATCCACATACTTATATCAACACCTTCCAAATATGCCTACAACATCTTCCATCACAGGTAGACCAGCCCAGAGTCGGAAACCGAACCCAGCCCAGCCCAGCCCAGAGTCGGAGATGTCGCCAATGTCAGCAAACAGAAAGTGGAGACTCTGATCAGTCGGGGGAGAATGACCAGCCACAGCGTCCAGCGCCTGCTCTGAGTCGCCATCGCAATTGCCAGCTCCAGCCCTACCCTCTGGCCCCCCCCTCGGATAACCCTCCCTCTCACATTTGGCTCTTCCCCGTCTTTTCTCTCCATGCTCACTCCCCCCACCACCCACACACCGCTCTCACCCCAAAACTCCCCCCCGCCCAACCCCCCAACCACCTCCCCCCTGCCCACACCCCCCCACACCCCCACCAACCCACCCCCTCCGCCCACACACAATAACCCTCCACCCACACCCCCTCCCCACACCCCCTGTCCCTCCACACCCCCTCCCTCCCACCCCTCTCTCACCCCCCACAAACAGACCACCAGCACATACACCCCTCCCCCACACACTAACCCCCCCACCACACACCAAGCAGTAAGAAGCCCTCCACCACACCCCACAACACTCCTTAAAACAGCACATATCCCTCCTCCCCTCACCTCCCCACCTCCCACACCCCTACTGCCCACCACTTGTATAGTTTAGGTTGGCCCCCCCCCACCCCATGAAGGGAAATGACCATAAACGCCTGCTCAGTAGGGCTATGGGTGAGTGGTGGATTTTATTAGCATTGGGGGACGAGTTGCGTTGGGGAACCCGGAACTCCTGTATGACTGGAACCCCATGGGTTCCACTTAGTCTACTTGGTATTTAAATACTTGTGAGTGCTATTACATTAACATCGGGTATTGTTACGAACTATAATATCTTGTTGTAACATGAGTAATGCATCTGGCTGCAAGTACTTGGGTTAACAGAAACTTTTTAAACTTTGACTGTTTTAAATAGTTACAAATTTTGTGTCAGGGTCCTCTGTTTTGCTGATGAAATAGATTTCAAACTCAATACAAGCTATTAATTAGTTTACGACATTATCACATTGACCATTGAATTCAGATTAGCTGCACCTGTGTAGGAAGGAACTGCAGATGCTGGTTTATAACTGAGATACACACAAAATGCTGGAGTAACTCAGCGGGTCAAGCAGCATCTCTGAATCAGAAGGTATGGGTGATGTTTTTGGGTCGATAACCCTTCTTCTCAGAAACGTCACCCATTCCTTCTAGCTGCGCCATCCCAGAGTACTTAAGGAAGTGCCCCAGAAAATAGTGGATGCCAACTTAGTGATTAATTTTTCAAAAACGCTTTAGATTCTGGAGTAGGTTCCTGAGGATTGGAGGGAAGCTAATGTAACCCCCGACTTTTTAAAAGGGAGGGAGAGAGAAAACGGGGAATTACAGACCAGTTCGTTCTAACATCGGTAGTAGGTCAGGAAAATGCATAGAGTCAGTTATTAAAGATGGGATTATAGCAGCACCATTCGGAAAGTGGTGAAATCATTGTACAAAGTCAGACATGGATTTATGAAAGGTAAATCATGTCTGACGGATCTTATAAGTGAAACACATTTTTCGAGGATGTACTTAGTAGAGTGGATTCTAATGGAGAACACCTGTGGATGTTATATATCTGGACTTTCAGAAGGCTTTCGACAAGTCCCACATAGAGATTAGTCATTCACACTGTAAAGCACACAGTATTGGGGGGTTCTCAGTTTGATGTGGACCAGAAGAACTGGCTGGCAGACAGGAAGCAAAAGAGTAGGAGTAAAGACGGGTCATTTTCAGAATGGCAGGAGCAGTGACTAGTGGAGTACCGCAGGGCTCAGTGCTGGGACCCCATCTATTTACAATATATATTAATGATCTGGATGAGGGAATTGATGTAAACATCTCGAAGTTTGCAGAATGACATGAGGCTGGGAGGGCAGTGTTAGCTGTGAGGAGGATGCTAGGAGGCTGCAAGGTGACTTGGATAGGTTGGGTGAGTGGGCAAATGCATGGCAGATGCAGTATAATGTGGATAAATGTGAGGTTATCCACTTTGAGTCGGCAAAAACAGGAGGGTAGACTATTATCTGAACAGTGGCCGTTAGGAAAAGGGGAGATGCAACGAGACCTGGGTGCAGTCATGGTACACCAGTCAGATGAAAGTAGGGCATGCAGGTGAAGCAGGCTGTGAAGAAAGCGAATGGTATGTTGGTATTCATAGCAAAAGGATTTGAGTACAAGAGCAGGGAGGTTCTACTGCAGTTGTACAGGGTCTGGTGAGGCCACACCTGGAGTATTGCATACAGTTTTGGTCTCCTAATCTGAGGAAAGACATTCTTGCCATAGAGGGAGTACAGAGAACGTTCACCAGACTGATTCCTGGGATGGCAGGACTTCCATATGAAGAAGGACTGGATAGACCCGGCTTGTACTCGCTGGAATTAGGAGATTGAGGGGGGATCTTATAGAGATCTTAAGGGGTTGGACAGGCTAGATGCAGGAAGATTGTTCCCGATGTTGGGGAACTCCAGAACAAGGGGTTACAGTTTAAGGATAAGGGGGAAGTCCTTTAGGACCGAGATGAGAAGATCATTTTTCACACAGAGAGTGGTGAGTCTGTGGAATTCTCTGCTACAGAAGGTAGTTGAGGCCAGTTCATTGGCTATATTTAAGGAGTTGGATGTGGCCCTTGTGGCTAAAGGGATCAGGGGGTATGGAGAGAAGGCAGGTACAGGATACTGAGTTGGATGATCAGCCATGATCATATTGAATGGCGGTGCAGGCTCGAAGGGCTGAATGGCCTACTCCTGCACCTATTTTCTATGATTCTATGAAAAACACGGCGCTAGTATTTAAAACACTGCCGCATCCTAGCCTAGGTGTATTTAATACCTCTTCTTAATGTTCTTACCATAGCTATGTTCACCATTATCTTAATATTATTATTAAGATCATTATTATAATTATTATTATTATTATTATTTCCTGATTATCGTACCTGTTCACATCCCCAACACACCTTATCCATTACCTATCTCCTTACTAGCCTTGTCTGGGCTTAGATCCAGATTTATTTCACTCCCGATAGGGCATTTGAGAAAACACTCCCAAATACATTTATTATTGGCATGGAATCTCTGGCCCCTGTTTGGCTCTGTCATAGGACTCACTGTGTGTCGGTGCATCACTTATTTCAGACTTTTCAACCAGGTCTGTTGTTACTGACAACATTGTCTTTCCTTTTCACGCTCTTTCTTTCTAAAGCAGTCTCATCAATTCATCCCTCTGCTTCCCACTTTAATCCTTTCTGATCTGCCTTCTTTCTTCATTCTAAACTCAATGTCTTACTTCTCAGATAGTAATAAATCGTCCACATACTGCAACAGCTGTGTCTCATCAGTCCTCGGGACGTCCTCTAATACTTGTTCTAATATCTGTCCAAACAGGTTCGGGGACTCTGTAAATCCCTGAGGGAGTGTAGTCCACCGATTACTGCTGTTTTCTTTGGGTCTCTGGGTTTTCCCATTCAAACGCAAAAAGGTCCCTGCTCTCTTCAGCTAGGGGACAGCTCCAAAAAGCGTCTTTTAAATCTACCACACTGAACCACTTGTGATTTGGGGGTATCCGTCCCATTATGGTATACGGGTTCGGGACCACCGGGTGTCGCGTTCTAACTACCTTATTTAATTCCCTGAGATCCTGGACCAATCTGAACGTCCCGTCGGTTTTCCTTACGGGGAGTACGGGGGTGTTATATGGGGACATACAACTCTCTAATATACCGTCCTTTAACCATATAACCATATAACAATTACAGCATGGAAACAGGCCCTCTCGGCCCTTCCAGTCCGTGCCGACCATTTGTTTTCCCCTAGTCCCATCTACCTGCACTCAGATCATACCCCTCCATTCCCTTCACGTCCATATACCTATCCACTTTACTCTTAAATGTTAAAATCGATCCTGCCTCCACCACTTCTGCTGGAAGCTGATTCCACACAGCCACCACCCTCTGAGTAAAGAAGTTCCCCCTCACGTTACCCCGAAACCTCTGTCCCTTAATTCTCATGTCATGCCCTCTTGTTTGAATCTTCCCTACCCTCAATGGGAAAAACGTATCCACGTCAACTCTGTCTATCCCTTTCATCATTTTATAGACCTCAATCAAGTCCCCCCTTAACCTTCTGCGCTCCAAAGAATAAAGACCTAACTTGTTCAACCTTTCTCTGTAACATAGTTGCTGGAACCCTGGCAACATTCTAGTAAATCTCCTCTGTACTCTCTCTATTTTGTTGACATCTTTAGTAAGTTCTCTATAATTGGCTGAAGTCCTCTCCTTCCTTCCATAGAAATTGGATATTGCCTTGCCCGTACTATCTCACCTTTTTTCAAAGCTATTTTCAAGGGAGGGATCTGCAGCCCACCCCGGTTTCCTTCCTTGGCCCACACCTGCGGGACTATTCTTTCCTCGTCCTCCGTGGTCAATTTATGCAATTGGACTATTATCTGTTCCCCTACGGGGGCTGTTCCCATTCCTAATTGGATTTGTAAGTCTCTCCCCATCAAATTTATCCCTGCCTGGGGTACCAAGATTAAATCTTCCATAGTTTCCCGATTCTCATATTTTACCACCACCCCTTCTACCTCTGTTTAATGTCATCATTTTCCCTTCTACCCCTGAGATTCTAACTGTTTTTTACCCAATCTCATTCTTCTGGTACCTTAGTTATACTCGATCTTTCTGCTCCGAATCTTACCATAAATAATCATATCCTCTCCCTGGGGTCCTAATTTCAAATTTACCAGAGGTTCCCGTGTGTATCCCATACACCCCAGGGAGCAGGACCCCTGACTCCCCTATTCTTCCTCCATGAGTGCGTACGACTGCACCTCCCGTCGTCGCTTAGGACATTCCCTCTTGAAATGACCCTCTTTACAATAATAACACCAGGGTGGCCCCGTGTACCACCCTCCTGATCCTTGTTCTTGTTTTCCCGGGGACCCCAACTTCAGTCCCTCCATTCACCTCTTCCTCGTCCTCCAATACTACTTGCTGTACTGCTTGCAACATCATTTTTGCCTTTCCCTTCTGTTTCTCCTCATCCCGTCTTACATATACCTTTTGAGCCTCTGTTAACAACTGATTCAATGGCTTTTCATTCCAACCTTCCAATTTTTCCAATTTTTTTCTAATATCTGGCCATGATTTTGTTACAAAATTAACCTTCAACAACTGCTGATCTGCGGTCGTATCAGGGTCTATCCCCAAATACTGCTGGACATGTTTCCTTAACCTTTGTAAAAACACTGTTGGAGGTTCGTCCTTGTTCTGCTGATTTTCAAAAGCCCGTTCGAAATTCTGTCCCTTGGGAACGGCTTCTCTGATTCCCTTTATTATTATCTCCCTGAGATCTCTCACACTTCTTCTGTTTGGTTACTCCAATTCGTGCAGTAACAAGTGGGATATTCTACTGCTCCCGCTTTAATCCTGTAACCCCTTCTCCTGCCTGTCTGACCATCTGTCTTTCTTCTGAAGTAAACAAACTTCCCCTTATTGACATCATTGTCTGCCAACTCCTTTTTTTTTTTCTGGGCCCCATTAATTTATTACCCTTCTCCAACCAGAATGTTTATCTAAACAAACCATAAAAGCTGCTTGTTGTTCAGCAATTAACTTATTTCTAATTTTGTTCAAACCATTCCCCCTACAATTCCCAAATTCCAATTCCTAGTTTAAATACATACGACTAACAATTTTCCAAATTAACTTTACTGAAAAGAAAATCTATAGAAGCCAAGCAACCTACATTTTCAAACTTCCCCTTTTTAAGTTGCGATGATACAAAGCGTTGTCCGTTACCTTACAATAACCTCCCCCATTGCTTACAATTCCTTAAAGGAACACACACAGACACCCTTACAACATGGCCCACAGCAAACAAACCTATCACATATACAAACTTCCTCATTCATACAAAACCGTTTTTTACACACACATTACATTAGTTCCATTCTTACTTCAATGAGATTGTTTGAAACAACTCAATATTTTTCATAAAAACATTTTTGGCCCTAGGAACTGATCTATTTGTTCAGCCAGTCCCAAGGGGTCTTCCAATAAACTTTTCATCTCCTTTTTAAAGTTTCTCACCCCCATACTGGTGAGAGGCACATAGTTTCCTTACTCTTACCCCGGGTGTTCCCTTCACCCCATCCAACATTCGCCCCAACGGACTATCGGGCGGAATGTTAGGCTCCATATCAGTATGAGCCTCATCCCGGTTCTCCGGACCCTTACTCTTCCCGTTCCGGTTTCCCATTACCTTGTCGGACTATTCCCGTCCGACAAACCCCGGTCGCCCAGGCAATACTTAATAGTCGTTTTTCTTACCTGAGTCCTGTGCACAAGAATCACTCGACCGTCCCGTACGTATTTACCTTACACCCCCTCTTGCTTCCCGAGTCTTTTCCAGCGGATATCACTCGCTCAAACTGCTGATGGCAAGCAAGGAGATCAGAGACTGCTGAAATCAGCAGGGTGCACCTTCCCCTCCTTCTTTGCCTCCACCAAGCAGCCGGAGTGGCGATCGCGGACGAGCCCCCAATTTGTGAGATACCCTTTATGCTCACAATCAATACTCAAAGACTAAATCCTGGAAGCAAGAGATTTATTTATTTTACGAGGTTCCTCTCCAACTCGAGACACACTGAAGCCAATGAGATCATCCCCCTTTATACACAAAATCTTACATTCAATCTCCCCTCCGGACCTTTCTCCAATCAGGGTCAGAGATGCACAATCTGTGGGTACCTCCCACCGTACATCCCCTCGCACCTCCCATATCATACATTGCATGTTCAAACATGTTCATGGTAATGAGCAATTTCTTGACCAGGGGTGTGTTGTAATATTCATTTATTCTATTAAGCATGCTCAATTGCTCATGACCTGGCCCAGTTTTACTCACCTCCTAGTGAACCCCTTTCAGTTTTCCTATATCAGTACTAAAGCTAAGCTATAGTGACAAGGGTCCCATCCATCACTCCTTTCCACTGATAGGGATCTCTCTACATCACCCCCTTCTCTAGCTATACAAAGCTATCTCTTCTTACTCAAGGCCTCAAGGATGGGTCTGGCAACCTTCAGACACTGCTGTGTCAGAATCCTCTCTCCAGCCCCTCTCTGTTTGAATTCTCTTTAAAACTCCTTTCTTTAATAGGGTTTAATCACTTTATCCCTCACAGGACCATAGAAGGTCTAGGGGCTGCACGCACACCCCCATCCATATTAATGGGACGGAGGTGGAACGTGTTTCCAGTTTCAGGTTCCTGGGGGTCATCATCTCTGATGACCTCTCTTGGACCCACAATACCTCTACACTGGTCAAGAAGGCTCACCAGCGTCTCTTCTTCCTGAGGAGACTAAAGAAGGTCCATTTGTCTCCTCAGATTCTGGTGAACTTCTACCAGTGCCCCATCGAGAGCATCCTTACCAACTGTATCACAGTATGGCATGGCAGCTGCTCTGTCTCTGACCGGAAAGCACTGCAGAGGGTGGTGAAAACGGCCCAACGCATCACCGGTTCCTCGCTCCCCTCCATTGAGTCTGTCCAGAGCAAGCGATGTCTGCAAAGGGCACGCAGCATCATCAAGGACTGGTCTCACCCCAGCCACAGACTGTTTACCCTCCTCCCATCCGGGAGGCGCTACAGGTCTCTCCGTTGCCGGACCAGCAGGTTCAGCAACAGCTTCTTCCCTGCGGCTGTTACATTACTTAACTCTGCACCTCGGTGATTGCCAGTCACCCCCCCTCCCCCCGTGACACTCCTTCCCCCAGTATAATTGCACTACTGATACTGTTTGTACATATATATTTTACCGTTCATTATTCTAAGTTCGCTCTTCTGGGGAGATGCTAACTGCATTTCGATGTCTCTGTACTGTACACTGCACAATGACAATTAAAAATTGAATTGCAGTGAATCCTTTCCCCCCTTAGTGCCTTCTACCAGTCCATCCTCCCTCATCACCATCCAGGGACCGAAACAGCTGTTGCATGTGAGGCGGAGGTTTACCAGCACCTCCTCCAATCTTGTTGATTGTCTTTGAATCTCTTGATGTGCTTAATGTTTCCATGCCCTCTTCTACATTTGTGAAACCAGACAACTGTGTTGCAGTACAGAAACCCCACCTTGAGGTTCCAGTGCTAACCTTCCCCATTCCCACTGACCTGTCAGTCCTCGGCCTCCTACTCTGCAGGGCGAGACAAAATGCAGCACTTCAAATTCTGCCTTGGTAATCCATAACCCAACAGCATCAACATGGAATTTTCCAATTTTAGATAACACATTCCTCCTCTCTTCCTTTCTCTCCCCTGGGTCTTGAACACCTTCTTTCCAATCCCTCCCATTGCCCAGTAACCATTCTCTCCCCAAACGGTTCCATCTGTCTATCGTCCAATAATCTCTCCACTTAGTCCCCCATCTTCTCCCGTCCTCTCACTTACAATTTTGTCTACCATCTCTCATCTACTCCCTTACTTATCAGATTCCACAACATGCAACCATCTCAACCTGTATCACTATCTCCACCCCTCCCTCCTCCATCCTGGCTCCATATGCCCTTTAATGACTACAGGGCAGGAGGTGCTTTTATTAAATTGTATAAGATCATGAGTGGAATAGATAAGGTGAATGCAGTTTGTTACCCAGAGTAGGGGAATCACGAACCAAAGGAGACAGATTTCAGGTAAAAGGGGAAAGATTTAATAGGAATTTGAGGGGTCACTTTTTCCACACAGGGTGGTGGGTATATGGAACAAGCTGCCAGAGGAGGTAGTTGAGGCAGATACAATGATATTTTAGAAGATATTTGGATAAGTAGGACAGGAAAATTGACCTATCCCAGTTGGGCAGAAGGGTCTGTTTCCATGCTGTATGACTCAATGAGAGGGCAGTTTGTGCCATAGCTCTCCCCATCATTATCCATACTGGCCATCTCCCCTTTACAAGCCCAGTCCTGACACAAGGTGTCGACCTGAATCTTCATCATCCTTCTGCCTCCACAGTTGCTGAAAGACCCATTGTTCCTCCAGTACCTTGTTGTTTTGCCATACATCCATGGAAGTCTCTTGCCATACATCCATTTGTCTATTTTGCCTGCCTTTCAGCCCATTATCCTCAATCTTGTGTGTTAGAAGGAACTGCAGATACTGGTTTACACTAAAGACGTTAGTGTAAACCAGTTGAGACCCTTCATCAGACTGAGTCAGGGAGGGGGACACTAGAGGAAGGTGCAGAACAAAGCAGAGCCTGAATCAATGACTCGGGGAAAGGTGAAGCCTACAATGGCCCATTGTGTCTACCCTCAATCTTGTCATTTCCCTGATCCCCAGCTCTAATCCTGCCCCGTTCCCTTCCTTCCCCCTCCCCGTCTCGATTCCTTCACTTCCCTTTGCAATTCATCTCCAAAGGTGTTGTCACCGAAGTAGTTGTAATTTGAACACAAACAGAGAGAGCAACGTGCTATAAAGAGTGAACATCTGTAACACCACTATTTATTTTTTTTATACATAGTTCCATCTTACATTGAGATCTGCTTTGGTTCAAAACCACCAATAATATCCTGTGCATAAACACAAAACACCAGCACCAATGAATGTTTTACTCAATTGAATGAGTCTTTCCAATTGATTGTTCTCTGGTTGGATTAACCAAACTGATCTTTGTATATTGACTCACTATGGGGAGTTATTATTAATCATAATTTCAATCATTCAGAAATGGGAGAGTCTGGAACCAGTGGGCAGAGCCTCAAAATAAAAGGACACACCTTTAGAATGGAGATGAGGCCTCATTGAAATGTACCAAATAGTGAAAGGCTTGGATAGAGTGGATGTGGAGAGGGTTTCCATTAGTGGAAGAGTCTAGGTCTAATGTCACAGCCTCAGAATTAAAGGACATTCTTTTAGGAAGGACATGAGGAGGAATTTATTTAGTCAGTTGGAGAAGCTGTGGAATTCATTGCCACAGAAGGCTATGGTGGCCAAGTCACTGGGTATTTTTAAAGCGGAGATCGTATAGGTTCTTGATTAGTACTGGTGTCAGGCGTAAGTAAGATAACGGGGTTGAGAGGAAAAGATAGATCAGCCATGATCAAATGGCAGAGTAGGCTTGAAGGTCGAAGAAAAATGATGAAATGATTCACATTTCATTGAACTACAGATCAGAACCTTTGACACTTGTTTTGCTTACCAAGGGTCTTATTTGACTTATTCCACACATTGTTAGGATTCAAATTATGAGAAGTTGAAATGTTAATTTTAAACTTGATTTAAATTTATTGTGGTGGCATGATTTGAATTTTGTTAAGATAAAATGCCTTTATCATAATCCCAAATTCAATGGCAGAATCTACTTGATCAGCTTACACTAACTCCAGGTTTCAGTGTAAACTCATCACCCCAATTCCTTTTACAAATCTTGTTCTTCCTTAATTTGTTATTTTTACTTCAATTTGGGAATAGAGGGGTATGGTCTGAGTGCAGGTAGATGGGACTAGGGGAAAACAAATGGTCGGCACGGACTGGAAGGGCCGAGTGGGCCTGTTTCCGTGCTGTAATTGTTATATGGTTATATGTTATATGGTTATATGGTTAATTTGTCATTTGTTTTACTTCAATCTGTTATTTTATTTCTCTCTCCTCATAGGCATGTTAAGAAACATATTGTCCAGAAAAATGTGAGGAATGTCCCAAGGAGCTGCAGATGCTGGTTTACCAAAAAAGACACAAAGTGCTGGAGTAACTCTGTAGATTAGATAGTATCTCTGGAGAACGTGGACAGGTAACGTTTCAGGTTGGGACCCTTCTTTAAACCTTACATGTCCCTGAACTGATTGAGAGTCTCTAAAAAGAGACAAACTAACCTGTCTCTTTTTAGCTGCCTTGTGTATATCGGATTTAAATTTCAAGGTTTCAAGGTCAGTTTATTGTCACGTGTACCAACTAAGGCACAGTGAAACTCAATTTTTGCACTAAAATATAATTTAAATAGAATTCCTCTGAACAACAATAATTTCAAAATTGCAGTTGGAGTGGCGGCACTGCCTTGGCAGCTGTGGCTCGCCTGCAGTCCGTCTGTTTTTTCTTTCTTTGTTGTTTTTTTTTGTCCTGTTTTAGCGTGTTAATTTGAGTTATTATGTTGTGTATGTGTGTGGGAGAAACGTTTTAGTCTCTTCCTTCGGGGGGATGCGACTTTTCTTGTCGTATCCCCCGTCTCCGTCTGAGCTGAGGCCTAAAGGCGGAGCTGGCAGCCTCCAACTGCGACCGACCTCGAGGCTCTGGAATCAGAGCCAGCCAGGACATACCAGCGGGTTCAGGCATTCCGGCGTTCCAGTGGCCCGACTCGGGGCTGTGGCAGGTTCCGGCATTCCGGCGTTCCGGTGGCCCGACTCGGATCTGTGGCGGCTTTCCGGTGGCGGTGGCAGCGACTTCGGAGGCCCAGCCGCGGGCCCAGTGGACGACATCTTTCGGAGCTCGCAAGTCACAGGTTGGTGACCTGTTTTTCTAGAGCTCCCGCGGTAACAGCTGCGTCTGCTGGACTGGAGGGCGGCAGCTTCGACCGACCCGGGCCGCGGAGTTGAACCGGCCCGTTCGCGGAGCACGGTTCAGCCGCGGGACTTACTTACATCACCCGGTGGGGTCACAACATCGGGGCCTGGATCGCCTCAGCGCAGAGGAAGAACAAGATGGGAAGAGACAAAGACTTAAGATTTTGCCTTCCGTCAGAGTGAGGAGGTGTCTGGTGAACTCACTGTGGTTATTGTGTGTTTTGTCATTTTTATTATATGCATGACTGCAAGGCAACGAAATTTCGTTCAGACTGAAAGGTCCGAATGACAATAAAGTTTCCATGATTCCATGATAATCACAATTAAGTTCTAAATAACCTCAAATGTTCTATTTTAAATATGAACTAAGGTTTAAATTAATCCACTCACGCCCACACAATGTAAAGACAGTACATTCCTGTATAGGCTGGATTCACCCCACAGCAGAATTATTATGTTATAACAATTAGTTTAGAACTGCTGGAAGTATCCACATGTGTACATTGAATGATACAGAACAAAGTGCAATCCAACTGCCACTGCCATCCCTTTGGAGCTTTCTCAATAAATGCTCAATCACACTTGTTATGTCCCACTTTTACAGACTACATTAGGTATCCAGGATCAATGCATCTTAGCACGGCATTCGTCCTCAAGGGATATGGGGAAAATCCAACAACGGGGTACTGATTTTATATGATCAGCCATGCTCATATTGAATGGTGGTGCTGGCCGAATGGCCTACTTCTGCACCTATTTTTCTATGTTTCTATCCTCGTGTTTACTTGTAGTTTTAAATTTGTACTTTGAACAATGAGAAGATAAGAATTCCAGAACCTTCACTTCAAATGTAAATATGGTTTTCTATTTTCAAAATTGGACTGAACTGAAAAACAGAAAGTGGTCATCGGCTTTTCTTAACCCTCCTTTTTCTCTTTCTCCTTGGGCAATCTTCCCAATGCATAAAACTCTTCATTGGGACGCAGACCAATGACATGCGCCAGACGGTTGGACATTGCAAAGAATGCTGTGATTGTGCCAATATCCCAGGCATCATCCCGGTCAAAGCCATGCTTCTCCAGGTTCTTCAGATGGTCTTCGCTAATGTTCTCTGCTTTGCTTACAGCGAGGGCAAAATCCAGCATAACCCGCTGGCGATCATCCAAATCTGCCAGCTCCCTGTTCACAATCACCTGAAGGGAACAGAATCCAGACGTCATTAAATGCCTACATTTACAGGTTATTAAAGAGAATGTGTTTACACAAAATATTTAGCAACTCACCTGATCTGCCAGAATGGGGTTTTTTGAATACAATCGGTGTATGGCACTGTGCGATATCACACAGTAGGGACAGTGGTTAATCACACTCGTGGCCACAATAATCAGTTCCTTGTCTGCTTTGCTGAGATTTCCTAAAGGCAAATATATGGTATGAAGTGGTGGAAAATGTTAAGACATCTTTTTTCCACAACATTTTCATTTACCAAAAAATTAATTATGTTATATTAAAAACAAATTACAGGTTATAAACCTATGCATTACCACAGGTGCAAAGAGGAAAACCATTCTAATAGGGAGTTAGGGCTATGTCCACCACTCCGCAACTCCAGTAGGGAGTTTGCCAAATACATGATTTTTTATCTGAAACATAAACACAAGGTAGAAAAGATCTCTTGTATCCATAGCAGCTCTTTGATGAAGTAACACTGAGGGGTCCTCCTGTTTTCATCATTACTTCCTTTACATCACATATTTACAATTTACCCTGATAAAGGATAATCTTCCCGAGACTTTAAATCAAAAACTTTCAACATAAAACATAGAAACTGCTGATGCTGGCTTAAACCGACAACAGACACAAAATGCAATATTCCACCACTCATCCATAGCACCCAAATGCACAGGTGCGATTCATTTCCCCTCACCCCCCAACACTCCCTCCCCCCCCTCTTCACCCCCCTTCTCTCCCCTTTCCTCCTCCACTGCCTACCTCACCTCCCTTCCTCTCCTTTCCCCTTCCCTCAGTCACTCCCTCCATAACCCCTCTTCCCTCCCTATCCCCATGACCCGTAAGGCCCCGTTCCCCCAATGCAATATTCCACCACTCACCCGTTCCCCCAACGCAAGTGAAGATGATTATGAAAGATTACAGCAAGATCCTGATCAGTTGGCTGAGAAATGGTTAATGGAGTTTAATGCAGATATATGTGAGATGAAGTATTTTGGGAAGTCACATCAATGCAGGACCTGCAAAGTGAATGGCAGGGCCCTGGGGAGAGTTGCAGAGCAGAGGGATATAGGGGTGCAGTTAGATAGTTCCTTGAAAGTGACGTCACAGGTACCGTGCCCTCCATAATGTTCGGGACAAAGACCCATCATTTATTTACTTGCCTCTGTACTCCACAATTTGAAATTTGTAATAGAAAAAATCACATGTGGTTAAAGTGCACATTGTCAGGTTTTAATAAAGGCCATTTTTATACATTTTGGTTTCACCATGTAGAAATTACATAGTCCCCCCCATTTCAGGACACCATAATGTTTGGGACACATGGCTTCACAGGTGTTTGTAATTGCTTGCACAGGTGTTTAATTGCCTCCTTAATGCAGGTATAAGAGAGCTCTCAGCACCTTGTCTTTCCTTCAGTCTTTCCATCACATTTGGAAACTTTTAGTGCTGTTTATCAACATGAGGACCAAAGTTGTGTTAATGAAAGTCAAAGAGGCCATTATGAGACTGAGAAACAAGAATAAAACTGTTAGAGACATCAGCCAAACCTTAGGCTTACCAAAATCAACTGTTCGGAACATCATTAAGAAGAAAGAGAGCACTGGTAAGCTTACTAATCGCAAAGGGACTGGCAGGCCAAGAAAGACCTCCACAGCTGATGACTGAAAAATTATCTCTATAATAAAGAAAAATCCCCAAACACCTGTCCGACAGATCAGAAACACTCTTCAGGTGTGGATTTGTCAATGACCACTGTCTGCAGAAAACTTCATGAACAGAAATACAGAGGTTACACTGCAAGATTCAAACCACTGGTTAGCCACAAAAAATCGGATGACCAGGTTACAGTTTGCCAAGAAGTACTTAAAAGAGCAAAGGCAGTTCTGGAAAAAGGTTTTGTGGACAGATGAGACGAAGATTAACTTATATTAGAGTGATGGCAAGAACAAAGTACGGAGGAGAGAGGGAACTGCCCAAGATCCAAAGCATACCACCTCATCTGTGAAACACAGTGGTGGGGATGTTATGGCCTGGGCATGTATGGCTGCTGAAGGTACTGGCTCACTTATCTTCAGTGATGATACAACTGCTGACGGTAGTAGCATAATGAATTCTGAAGTGTATAGTCACATCCTATCTGCTAAAGTTCAAACAAATGCCTCAAAATTAATTGGCTGGCGGTTCATTCTACAGCAAGACAATGAGCTCAAACATACTGCTAAAGCGAAAAAATCATCAATTCTTGAGTGGCCAAGTAAATCAACTGATATGAACCCAATTGAGCATTCCTTTTATATGCTGAAGAGAAGACAGAAGGGACTAGCCCCCCAAAACAAGCATAAACTAAAGACGGCTGCAATACAGGCCTAGCAGAGCATCACCAGAGAAGACACCCAGCAACTGGTGATGTCCATGAATAAGAGAAACATAGAAACATAGAAATTACGTGCAGGAGCAGGCCATTTGGCCCTTCGAGCCTGCACCACCATTCAATATGATCATGGCTGATCATCCAACTCAGTATCCTGTACCTGCCTTCTCTCCATACCCCCTGATCCCTTCAGCCACAAGGGCCACATCCAACTCCCTCTTAAATATGGCCAACAAACTGGCCTCAACTACCTTCTGTGGCAGTGAATTCCACAGATTTACCACTCTCTGTGTGAAAAACGATTTTCTCATCTCGGTCCTAAAAGACTTCCCCCTTATCCCTAAACTGTGACCCCTTGTCCTAGACTTCCCCAACATCGGGAACAATCTTACTGCATCTAGCCTGTCCAAACCCTTAGGAATTTTGTAAGTCTCTATGAGATCACCCCTCAATCTTCTAAATTCCAGCGAGTACAAGCCAAATCTATCCAGTCTTTCTTCATATGGAAGTCGTGCCATCCCAGGAATCAGTCTGGTAAACCTTCTCTGTACTCCCTCTACGGTAAGAATGTCTTTCCTCAGATTAGGAGACCAAAACTGTACGCAATACTCCAGGTGTGGCCTCACCAAGGCCCTGTACAACTGCAGTAGAACCTCCCTGCTCTTGTACTCAAATCCTTTTGCTATGAATGCCAACATACCATTCGCTTTCTTCACAGCCTGCTGCACCTGCATGCCTACTTTCAATGACTGGTGTACCATGACACCCAGGTCTCGCTGCATCTCCCCTTTTCCTAATCGGTCACCATTCAAATAATAGTTTACCTTCCTGTTTTTGCCACTAAAGTGGATAACCTCACATTTATCCACATTATACTGCATCTGCCATGCATTTGCCCACTCACCCAGTCTATCCAAGTCATCCTGCAGCCTCCTAGCATCCTCCTCACAGCTAACACTGCCCCTCAGCTTCGTGTCATCCGCAAACTTCGAGATGTTGCATTTAATTCCCTCGTCCAAATCATTAATGTATATTGTAAATCGCTGGGGTCCCAGCACTGAGCCTTGCGGCACCCCACTAGTCACTGTCTGCCATCCTGAAAAGGACCCGTTCACTCCTACTCTTTGCTTCCTGTCTGCCAGCCAGTTCTCTATCCACATCAATACTGAACCACCGTGTGCTTTAAGTTTGTATACCAATCTCTTGTGTGGGACCTTGTCGAAAGCCTTCTGAAAGTCCAGATACAACACATCCACTGCTTCTCCCTTATCCACTCTACTAGTTACATCCTCAAAAAATTCAATAAGATTCGTCAGACATGATTTACCCTTCGTAAATCCATGCTGACTTTGTCCAATGATTTCACCACTTTCCAAATGCGCTGCTATCCCATCTTTAATAATTGACTCATGCAGTTTCCCCACTACCGATGTTAGACTAACTGGTCTGTAATTCCCTGTTTTCTCTCTCCCTCCCTTTTTAAAAAGTAGGGTTACATTAGCTACCCTCCAATCCTCAGGAACTACTCCAGAATCTAAAGAGTTTTGAAAAATTATCACTAAGGCATCTGCTATTTCTGGGGCTACTTCCTTAAGTACCCTGGGATGCAGCCTATCTGGCCCTGGGGATTTATCGGCCTTTAATCCATTCAATTTACCCAACACCACATTCCGGCTAACCTTGATTTCACTCATTTCCTCCATCTCATTTGACCCGCGATCCCCTGCTATTTCCGGCAAATTATTTATGTCTTCCTTAGTGAAGACAGATCCAAAGTAGTTATTCAATTGGTCTGCCATGTCCCTGTTCCCCATGATCAATTCACCCGTTTCTGACTGCAAGGGACCTACATTTGTTTTAACTAATCTTTTGCGCTTCACATATCGATAAAAACTTTTGCAGTCAATTTTTATGTTTCCTACCAGTTTTCTTTCATACTTCTTTTTCCCTTTCCTAATTAAGCCCTTTGTCCTCCTCTGTTGGTCTCTGAATTTCTCCCAGTCCCCTGGTAGGCTGCTTTTTCTGGCTAATTTGTACGTTTCATCTTTTTCTTTGATACTATCCCTGATTTCCCTCGTTATCCACAGATGCGCCACCTTCCCTGATTTATTTTTTTGCCATACTGGGATGAACAATTGCTGTAGTTCATCCATGCAGTCTTTAAATGCCTTCCATTGCATATCCACCGTCAACCCTTCAAGAATCAATTGCCAGTCCATCTTGGCCAATTCACGTCTCATAACCTCAAAGTTACCTTTCTTTAAGTTCAGGACCCGTGTTTCTGAATTAACAATGTCACTCTCCATCCTAATGAAGAACTCAACCATATTATGGTCACTCTTGCCCAAGGGGCCACGTACAACAAGGCTGCTAACTAACCCTTCCTCATTACTCAATATCCAGCCCAGAATAGCCTGCTCTCTAGTTGGTTCCTCCACATGTTGGTTTAGAAAACTATCCCGCATACATTACAAGAAATCCTCTTCCTTAGCACCTCTGCCAATTTGATTCACCCAATCTATATGTAGATTGAAGTCACCCATTATAACGGTTTATCGTTGCACGCATTTCTGAGCTTGAGGTAAAGGAACCGCTTGGAGGTAGTGATCATAATATGATTAGTTTTAATCTGCAATTTGAGAAGGAGAAGGTTAAATTGGAAATGTCAGTGATGCAGTTGAACAAAGGGGACTATGAAGGGATGAGAGGGGAGCTGGCCAAGGTAGACAGGAAAGGGATCCTAGCCGGAATGACGGTGGAACAGCAATAGCAGGAATTTCTGGGCATAATCCGGAAGATGCTGGATCATTTCATTCCAAAAAGGAAGAAAGATTCTAAGGGGAGTAGGAGGCACCAAGAAACATAGAAAATAGGTGCAGGAGGAGGCCATTCGGTGTGATCCATTGTGATCATGGCTGATAGTCCCCAATCAATAACCCGAGCCTGCCTTCTCCCCAGATCCCTTGATTCCACTAGCCGTTAGAGCTCTATCTAACTCTCTCTTAAATCCATCCAGTGATTTGGATGTCCTCTGTGGCAGGGAATTCCACAAATTCACAACTCTCTGGGTGAAAACGTTTTTTCTCACCTCAGTCTTAAATGACCTCCCCTTTATTCCAAGACTGTGGCCCCTAGTTCTGGACTCGCCCAACATTTTTCCTGCATCTAGCTTGTCCAGTCCTTTTATAATTTTATATGTTTCTATAAGATCCCCCCCTCATCCTTCTAAACTCCAGTGAATACAAGCCTAGTCTTTTCAATCTTTCCTCATATGACAGTCCCGCCATCCCAGGGATCAATCCCCTGAACCTACGCTGCACTGCCTCAATCACAAGGATGTCCTTCCTCAAATTAGGAAATCAAAACTGTACGCAGTACTCCAGATGTGGTCTTACCAGAGCCCTATTCAACTGCAGAAGAACCTCTTTACTCCTACACTGGGGCTGGCCGACTTCGGGGCTGTGGTGACGTTGCGGCGGCGGCCGCCCGACTCGGAGGCTCGGCCGCGAACCAAGTGGACGACATCATCGGGAGCTCGCAGGTCCTAGGTTGGTGACCGGTTTTCTGGAGCTCCCGCAACGACAGCTTCATCCGCTGGACTGGAGGGCGGCAGCTTCGACCGGCCCGGGCTGCGGAGTTTGAACCAGCCCGTTTGCGGAGCTCTGTTGCGGCCGCTGGACTTACCATCACCCGGCGGGGTCCCTACATCGAAAGCTGGATCGCCTCAATGCAGAGGGAGACGAGGAGGGAAGAAACAAGGACTTCCATCATAGTGAGAAGGTGCCTGGTGACTCACTGTGGTGGATGTTGAACTGTGTTAAGTGTGTGTTTTGTTATTTTATTCCATGTTATGACTGCAAGGTATACAATTTTGTTCACGCTGAAATGTCTGAATGACAATAAAGGATACTTTACTTTACTGAAATCCTCTTGTTATGAAGGCCAACATTCCATTAGTTTTCTTCACTGCCTGCTGTACCTGTAAGCCAACTTCCAGTTGTACAAGGACACCCAGGGCTCGCTGCACCTCCCCCTTACCTAACCTAACCCCATTGAGATAATAATCTGTCCCCTTGTTTTTTCTGCCAAAGTGGATAACCTCACGTTTATCTATATTATGCTGCATCTGCCACGCATCTGCCCACTCACTCAACCTGTCAAGGTCACCCTGCAACCTCCTAAAATCCTCTTCACAGTTCACACTGCCACCCAGCTTTGTGTCATCCACAAACTTGCTAGTGTTGCCCCTAATTCCCTCTTCCAAATCATTAATTTATATGGTAAACAGTTGTGGCCCCAACACCGAGCCTCGCGGCACTCCTCTGGCCTGCCATTCTGAAAAGGACCCGTTCACTCCTACTCTTTGCTTCCTGTCTGCCAACCAATTTTCTAACCACTTCAACACACTATCCCACCCCCCCCCCCCCCGCCCCCCCCAATACCATGTGCTCTAGTTTTAGTCAGCAGTCCTATCTAAGGGACCTTATCAAAGGCTTTCTGAAAGTCTAGATACAATACATCCACTGGCTCCCCTTTATCCATTTTACTTGTCACATCCTCAAAAAATTCCAGAAGATTAGTCAAGCATGATTTTCCTTTCATTAATCCATGCTGACTTGGACTAATCCTTTTACTGCTATCCAAATGCCCCATTATTACCTCTTTAATAATTGACTCCAGCATCTTTCCCACCACCAGTCAGGCTAACTGGTCTGTAATTCCCCTTTGTCTCTCACACCTTTCTTGAAAAGTGGGATAACATTAGCTATCTTCCTATCCACAGGAACTGATCCTGAATCTATTGAATATTGGAAAATGATCACCCATGCGTCCACTAGTTCTAGAGCCACTTCCCTGAGGACCCTGGGGTGCAGACCATCAGGCCCAGGGGATTTATCATCCTTCAGTCCCATTAGCCTACCCAATACTATTTCTCGCCAAATGAAAATTTATTTCAGTTCCTCTACCCCCTTAGATCCTCTGTCCTTCAGTACTTCTGGGAGATTGTTTGTGTCTTCCTTAGTGAAGACAGATCCAAAGTACCTGTTCGACTCTTCTGCCATTTCCTTGTTCCCCATAATAATTTCACCCGTGTCTGCCTTCAAGGGACCCACAGTCTTAGAATAAAGGGGAAGTCATTTAAGACTGAGGTGAGAAAAAAACGTTTTCACCCAGAGAGTTGTGAATTTGTGGAATTCCCTGCCACAGAGGGCAGTGGAGGCCAAATCACTGGATGCATTTAAGAGAGATTTAGATAGAGCTCTAGGAGCTGGTGGAATCAAGGGATATGGGGAGACTGCAGTCACGGGTTATTGATTGGGGACGATCAGCCATGATCACACTTAATAGCGGTGCTGGCTCGAAGGGCAGAATGGCCTCCTCCTGCACCTATTTTCTATGTTTCTGTGATGAGGATCACTAATCCAATAAATTAAACAAATGTCAGCATCATTTTAAGGTCTCTGTAGTACTGATTCTTTGCATGCCTGGAGTTTTCTGATCTCGTTTCATTTTCTGGTCTGACCCTTCTTCAGGCTAGGACTTAATTCCTTGGAGCGCAGGAGACTAAGTGTTATATTATAGAGGTGTACAAGGTCATTAGGGGATTAGATAGGGTGAATGTACCTCGTCTTCTACCCAAAAAAGGGGATTCAAGAACTAAAGGACAATCCCAGGTGCCACTGACATATCCCTTTCCCCATAAATCTCAGTATATTGCTCCTCTCTCCTCATAACCTCAGCTTGCTATCCTGTAAACTGTGTATAAGGAGCTGAACATTAAGTATGTATGCTGCATATTGGAAATATCAGGTACAAATGATACTGGGCATGTAACTGTGCGCACAACAACAGGACAAATGTCTGTCACCCTCTGATTCATGATGAATGTTATTTAATTCTCTCATCGTACCTGTTGATTTGTTCATTAGAGCATTGTAGTACCCAAAGAATGCTCTGAATTCCACAGGCCGATACGACAGTGCTTTAAATATGTTTGGCAAAAATCCACCCTGTAGAATAAAAAAATAAAAACATTTATCTAAACCCAAAGAATTTGGTGGACTTACACTTCCCAACTTTATGTATTATCATTGGGCAGTGAACATTAAAAATATAATGTACCGGCTGGATAGCTCAACATTACAGGCAGAATGGACAATAATGGAGAGAGAGGATTGCACTCCTTTTAACATAGGAGCAACCCTTCTCTCCTCAATAAAATTGAAACACACAATATATAAGAGAAATCCGATGATCCACAGCACAATACGAATCTGGAGACAAATAAAATCCACTCTTAAATTAAGAAACCTTTCGCTTCTTTCACCGATAGTTATTAATCCGTCGTTTAAGCCATCGACTATTGACAAAACGTTTACTCATTGGGAACGATTAGGAATTTGACCAGGGAAGATATGTACGAAATGGGAAATTTTTTATCATTCCAAGAATTACAGCTTAAATACAATTTGGAAAGTAACCAATATTTTAGATATTTGCAAATCCGAGACTATCTGAAAAAATATTCACAAGATTACCAAAACCACTAGATCCACTAGAGCAAGGCATGAATAGATAGGTAGAATAGGATCACAACATCATATTTCTATAATACTATATTAAATATAGATATACCTTCTACAGATGGTATAAGAAAAGAGTGGGAACAAGAACTGGTTATAGAAATCCCTAAGGACAGATGGGAAGATTATTTGTTATATGTACACAAATGTTCGATTAATGTCAGACACACCCTGATTCAATTTAAAATTGTACATAGATTATATTACTCGAAAACTAAACTAAATATTTTTTTCCCAAATGTCTCTCCCATCTGTGATAAGTGTCTAACACAAGAAGCACCAATCGCACATTCATTTGTCTCCTGTGTAAAACTTCAGACATTTGGGAAGGGAATTTTTGAAACCTTTTCAAAACTATTTAAAACAAGACTGGACCCAAACACAGTATTGATTATTTTCGGAGCAATGGAAGCCTGTTCTGAGCTAACGTCATTTCATAGATGTTTCCTCAACTATGGTTTGATAACGGCAAAAAACGTATACTTAAATTCTGGAAAAATGCACCTATCCCAACGTTTAAAATGTGGATTACAATATGTTGGAAATATTACATCTCGAGGAAATTAGACTTGTTCTAGCAGGAAAACCAGAACAATTCTTTAAGATATGGTCGTCTTTCATTGATTTATTACAAGTGTAATATGGTGCAACATAACCCTGGAAATTAACCATTTTAGAACTAGGTGAGGGGTGTGTAATGTTACGAATTAGGCACATTCCCTTTCTTTTTGCATTTTCTTCTGATTTCTTTTCTTTCTTAAGGCCCCTTTATTTTCGGGGCCTTTTTTTTCTCTTTTTTTTTAAAACACTTCTAAGGACGCAGTCTATTTATCTAATTATTAATCATTAACCATTAATTATTGCGCCCTACACATCACTACTATCCTCAAGCTTTTCTTTTTTCTTTCTTTCTTTCTTTTCTATCCAAAAAAAAATAAAAGAAGTTGTACATGAAATGTATTATGTTATATACCATGATTATTATGTAAGTACATTGCTTCTAATAAAAAAATATATTTTTTAAATCCACCCTGTAAAACAAAAGTAATTATAATGATTTCCCCAGGTTGCAAACACTTTAAACAGTTGAAAATATACGCATTACAATACATGCTCTGGGCTACAGCTAACATTTGAATGTGAATGAGGAAATAGCTGACTCGCGGCATATTGAGACTGATGAACCATCAATACATTAGTGAACAAATTAATGGAACTGGAGATGCAAGAATCTGCAGATGTTGGAATTTTTGGAATTGTGACCAAAAAAAAACAAAGTGCTGGCTGATTCCAGCATCTGCGGTTATTGTCTAGTCTGAAGAAGGTTCCCGATCTGAAACGTCCTTAGTGAATGTGCAGTTGATGTAATTTATATAACTCCAGAAAGGCCTTTGATAGGGTTCTGCAGGGCAGATTACACTGGAAGGCTAGATTACATGGGATACAGGCAGAGCTAGCTAATTGGATGGAGAATTGGCCTCATGGAAGGAAGCAGAGGTTGACAGTGGAAGATTGTTTTTATGACTGGATTCCGTATAGAAACATAGAAAATAGGTGCAGGAGTAGGCCATTCGGCCCTTCGAGCCTGCACCGCCATTCAATATGATCATGGCTGATCATCCAACTCAGTATCCTGTACCTGCCTTCTCTCCATACCCCCTGACCACAAGGGCCACATCTAACTCCCTCTTAAATATAGCCAATGAACTAGCCTCAACTACCTTCTGTGGCAGAGAATTTTGCAGATTCACCACTCTCTCTGTGAAAAATGATTTTCACATCTCGGTCCTAAAAGACTTCCCCTTATCCTTAAACAATAACCCCTTGTTATGGACTTCCCCAACATCGGAAACAATCTTCCTGCATCTAGCCTGTCCAATCCCTTAAGAATTTTGTAAGTCTCTATAAGATCCCCCCTCAATCTTCTAAATTCCAGCGAGTCTATCCAGTCTTTCTTCATATGGAAGTCCTGCCATCCCAGGAATCAGTCTGGTAAACCTTCTCTGTCAATCGTCAAACAAACTTTATTGTCATTTAGAAATACATCGATATATGCAATTCCAAACAAAATTTCATTGCATTTGGCTCTGTACTCCCTCTGTGGCAAGAATGTCTTTCCTCAGATTAGGAGACCAAAACTATACGCAATACTCCAGGTGTGGCCTCACCAAGACCCTGTACAACTGCAGTAGAACCTCCCTGCTCTTGTACTCAAATCCTTTTGCTATGAGTGCCAACATATCATTCGCTTTCTTCACAGCCTGCTGCACCTGCATGCCTACTTTCAATGACTGGTGTACCATGACACCCAGATCTCGTTGCATCTCCCCTTTTCCTAATCGGCCACCATTCAGATAATAGTACCAGTATCTTCTGGTGTTCCTCAGAGATCGGTGCTGGGCCATTGCTGTTGGGGTGCAGGAGGCTAAGGGGTGATCTTATAGAGTTGTATAAAATAATTAGGCCCCATAAATGATGGCCCCATAGCAGAAGCGTCCACGTCGCAGGGCTGGAAACTGGAAGTATTCAGAGCTAATTCTGCTCCCATCATCATCTATTGTGATGGCTCCCACTGAATGTCGCCAGGAAGCTTGCGCCCTTTTCAGGACGGATGATAACAAGGAGGTCAACATTTGTAACAAGATGGACACGAAAAGAAGAAGGGGAATTGATAGGGTGAATGCAGTCTTTTACCCAGGATAGCAGAATCAAAAAAGGGCACAAAGTGCCAGTGACTCAGTAAGTTAGGCAGCATCCCTGGAGAACATGGATAGGCGATGTTTTGGGTCAGGATCATTCTTCAGACAAAGACCCAGAGGACATTGGCTCAAGGTGAGAGGGGAAAGATTTAATGGGAACATGAGGGAAACACTGCCCAGTTCATCTTGGATACTGACCTCCCCACCATAGAAGGAATCTACAGGAGGTGCTGCCTCAAAAAAGCAGGCAGCATCATCAAGAATCCACACCACTCTGGTCACGCTCTCATTTCACTCCTGCAACCAGGAAAAAGGTACAGGAGCCTGAAACTGCTCCAGGAACTATTTCTTCCCAAAAGCATCTGGCTATTGAACACCACAAACTCCAACTACAAACTGCCTTGATTCATGACAAGGGGCTTGTGGTGGGTTTCCTTTGTATTAACACTATGTTGTTTATTTGTTTTTATAAACGGAACTTCTTTCTGTTGTTTATTATGGTATTTGCTGACTCCTGTGTTTACATATCTGTTGTTTCATTATTCTGCTTTGGGACATATGACAATAAAATACTCTTGACTTTTTCACAGGTGGGTGTATGGAACGAGTTGCCAGAGGAGGTAGTTGAGGCAGGTACAATGACATTTAAAAGACACTTGGACAGGTCGATGGACAGGAAAGGTTTTGCAAAATATGCCGGATGACTCTATGGCCACCCCAGGCAAAGCCTTCCAGCCAGCCACTACACTGTTTGTAAAAACCTTACCTTGCACATCTTCTTTAAACTTTCCTCATCTCACCTGAACCTATGCCATCTAGTAGTTGATATTTCCACCCTGTGAAAAGACTGTATACCCTATCTATGCCTCATAATCTTATATCCTTCTGTCAGGTCTCCCCTTATCCTCTGATGCTTCACAGAAAACAAAACTCAAATTGTCCACCTTCTCCTTCTAGCTAATAACCTCAGATCCAGGTATACCTCTTCTACGCTCTGTCCAACGCCTCGATGTCCTTTCTAGTGTGGCACCAGAACTGCACACCATAGTCCACATGTGGTCTAACCCAGGGCTGTGGAGTCGATGCCCAAAACACCCGACTCCGATTCCTTGATTTCTTGTGTATCCGACTCTGACCCCCTAGGTATAATAATTCTAAATCTGTTATGATGACATTACACAAGATGGCATTTCATAAGAACCACATGAATCATCAGACAACCTTTTAAACCCATGTCCTTAATGTTTTGAGTCTAATGGCTGTAGCTATGCTATTGTGGCTTTTTTATTGTTTATTCTTGAAAAAAAAACCATAATTCATTATGCTAAAAGAAAAAAAAATTACAGAAAGGACGATGACAAAATTAAAATTCCATTGAATTAAATGAAAATTATAAAAGCATCACTCCAAAATGTATTAAACTAAGGCTACAGGTATGAGCTAAATGGCTAAATTATGACAAAAAAAACTCAAGTGCAATAGAAATTAAAAGTAAATGCATAGGTAGTTAAGTTTGCTACAAAAGTACATACCTAAAATTTATTAATAGCTTGTCCTTAGGAACAGAATTGCTTCTGCCGGATCCTCTTTCATTTGCTATCATAGCCGCAAATTGTACTATTTCTGGATAAGCAGGGATGACGGGAAATTATACACCAGTTAGCCTGACATCAGTGGTGGGGAAGATGCTGGAGTCAATTATTAAAGAAGTAATAACGGCACATTTGGATAGCAGTGAAAGGATTGGTCCAAGTCAGCATGGATTTATGAAGGGGAAATCTTGCTTGACTAATTGTTTTGAGGATGTGACAAGTAAAATGGATGAAGGAGAGCCAGTGGATGTAGTGCATCTGGACTTTCAGAAAGCCTTTGATAATGTCCTACACAGGAGATTAGTGGGCTAAATTAGAGCACATGGTATTGGAGGTCGGGTATTGACATGGATAGAGAATTTGTTTGCAGACAGGAAACAAAGAGTAGAAATAAACAGGCCCATGTCAGAATGGCAGGCAGTGGTGAGTGGAGTGCCGCAAGGCTCGGTACTGGGGCCGCAACTATTTACAATATATATTAATGATTTAGATGATGGAATTAAAGTAACATTAGCAAATTTGCACGTGACACAAAGCTGGCTGGCAGTGTGAACTGTGAAGAGGATACTAGGAGGTTGCAGTGTGACTTGGATAGGTTGAGTGAGTGGGCAGATGCGTGGCAGATGCAGTATAATGTAGATAATGTGAGGTTATCCACTTTGGCGGCAAGAACACAGAGGCAGATTATCATCTCAATGGTGTCAGATTAGGAAAAAGGGAAGTACAACGAGACCTGGGTGTCCCTGTGCACCAGTCACTGAAAGTAAACATGCAGGTACAGCAGGCAGTGAAGAAAGCTAATGGCATGTTGACCTTCATAACAAGAGGATTTGGGTATAGGAGTAAAGAGGTCCTTCTGAAGTTGTACAGGGCCCTGGTAAGACCACATCTGGAGTATTGTGTACAGTTTCGGTCTTCTAATTTGAGGAATGACATCCTTGCTATTGAGTCAGTGCAGCGTAGGTTCACAAGGTTAATCCCCAGGATGGCGGGACTGTCATGTGAGGAAAGATTGGAAAGACTGGGCTTGTATTTGGGCTTGTATTCACTGGAATTTAGAAGGATGAGAGGGTATCTTATAGAAAAGCATAAAATCATAAAAGGACTGGACAAGTTAGATGCAGGAAAAGTGTTCCCAATGTTGGGGGAGTCCAGAACCAGGGGCCACAGTCTAAGAATAAAGGGGAGGCCATTTAAAACAGATGAGAAAAAAAAACTTTTTCACCCAGAGTTGTGAATTTGTGGAATTTTCTGCCACAGAAGGCAGCGGAAGCCAATTCACTGGGTGAATTTAAAAGTGAGTTAGATAGAACTCTTGGGGATAGCGGAATCAAGGGATATGGGGAGTAGGTTACTGATTGTGGATGATCAGCCATGATCACAATGAATGGCAGTGCTGGCTGAAAGGGCCAAATGGCTTCTTCCTGCACCTATGGTCTACGTTTCTATGCCCCATCTACACTATGCACTCTATCTATTCCCCTCAATATCTTATGCACTTGTAGGGTTTTTATGCAATAGCATTGGTGTTATTAATTTATTGTTTTTTTGTTTATTGCATGGTATCTATGTATATTGGGTTAATAGGCCTGTAAATCTGTACTATAAAAATGTAATTGTTCCATTGTCGGTACATACGACATCCAAGGAAAGAAAGCTGAACGGATAGAAAATTGGCTTCAAGGAAGGAAGCAGAGAGTGATGGTGGAAGGTTGCTTCTCGGACTGGAGGCCTGTTACCAGTGGTGTGCCTCAGGGTTCGGTGCTGGGCCCGTTATTGTTTGTCATCTACATCAATGATTTGGATGAGAACATACAGGGCAAGATTAGCAAGTTTGCTGATGTTACAAAAGTGGGTAGTTTTGCAGATAGCGAAGATGGTTGTGAACGATTGCAGCAGGATCTGGATCGATTGGCTAGGTGGGCTGAGGAATGGTTGATGGAATTTAATACAGAGAAATGTGAGTTGTTGCATTTTGGGAAGTCTAACATGGGCAGGACCTAGGCAGTGAATGGTAGGCTTCTGGGGAGTGTTATAGAGCAGAGGGATCTAGGAGTACAGGAACATAATGCATTGAAAGTGGGCATCACAGATAGAAAAGGTGATCAAAAAGGCATTTGGCACATTGGCCAATTCGCTGCAATTTCGTAATATAACCATATAACCATATAACAATTACAGCACGGAAACAGGCCCTCTCAGCCCTTCCAGTCCGTGCCGACCATTTGTTTTCCCCTAGTCTCATCTACCTGCACTCAGACCATACCCCTCCATTCCCTTCACGTCCATATACCTATCCACTTTACTTTTAAATGTTAAAATCGATCCTGCCTCCACCACTTCTGCTGGAAGCTCATTCCACACAGCCACCACCCTCTGAGTAAAGAAGTTCCCCCTCACGTTACCCCGAAACCTCTGTCCCTTAATTCTCATGTCATGCCCTCTTGTTTGAATCTTCCCTACCCTCAATGGGAAAAAACGTATCCACGTCAACTCTATCTATCCCTTTCATCATTTTAAAGACCTCAATCAAGTCCCCCCTTAACCTTCTGCGCTCCAAAGAATAAAGACCTAACTTGTTCAACCTTTCTCTGTAACATAGTTGCTGGAACCGTGGCAACATTCTAGTAAATCTCCTCTGTACTCTCTCTATTTTGTTGACATCCTTCCTATAACTAGGCGACCAAAATTGTACACCATACTCCAGAATTGGTCTTACCAATGCCTTGTACAATTTTAACATTACTTCCCTACTCCTATATTCAATGCTCTGATTTATAAAGGCCAGCACACCAAAGGCTTTCTTTACCACCCTATCTACATGCGATTCCACCTTCAGGGAACTATGCACAGTTATTCCTAGATCCCTCTGTTCCACAGCATTCCTCAATTCCCTACCATTTACCATGTACGTCCTATTTTGATTTGTCCTGCCAAGATGTAGCACTTCACACTTATCAGCATTAAACTCCATCTGCCATCTTTCAGCCCACTTTTCCAAATGGCCCAAATCTCTCTGTAGACTTTGAAAATCTACTTCATTATCCACAACACCACCTATCTTAGTATCATCTGCATACTTACTTATCCAATTTTCCACCCCATTTGGATAGGTATATGGACGTGAAGGGAATGGAGGGGTATGGTCTGAGTGCAGGTAGATGGGACTAGGGGAAAACAAATGGTCGGCACGGACTGGAAGGGCCGAGAGGGCCTGTCTCCGGGCTGTGATTGTTATATGGTTATATGGTTATATGTTATATGGTTATATCATCCAGATCATTGATGTACATGACAAACAACAGTGGACCCAACACAGATCCCTGAGGCACCCCACTGGTAACCGGCTTCCAACCTGACAAACAGCCATCCACCATTACTCTCTGACATCTCCCATTCAGCCACTGTTGAATCCATCTTGCTACTCCGCCATTAACACCCAAAGATTGAACCTTCTTAACCAACCTTCCATGGGGAACCTTGTCAAAGGCCTTACTGAAATCCATATAGACAACATCCACTGCTTTACCCTCATCAATTTCCCTAGTTACCGCTTCAAAAATTTCAAGGTTTGTCAAACATGACCTTCCAGGCACAAATCCATGTTGA
The DNA here is from genome assembly GCA_035221665.1 of Okamejei kenojei. NCBI lineage: Eukaryota > Metazoa > Chordata > Chondrichthyes > Rajiformes > Rajidae > Okamejei > Okamejei kenojei. The sequence goes on from CM069131.1 coordinate 940,038, forward strand.
CTGTTCCTGATCAGACCCTGTTTATCCAGATGCTTATATATATTATCTCTAAGTATCCTTTCAATTAATTTGCCCACCACTGACGTCAAACTAATAGGTCTATAATTGCTAGGTTTATTCTTTGAACCCTTTTTAAACAATGGAACAACATGCGCAGTACGCCAATCCTCCGGCACTATTCCCGTTTCTAATGACATTTGAAATATTTCTGTCATAGCTCCTGCTATTTCTACACTAACTTCCATCAATGTCCTAGGGAATATCCTGTCAGGACCTGGAGACTTATCCACTTTTATATTTTTCAAAAGTGTCAGTACTTCCTCCTCTTTGAATCTCATAGTTTCCATAGCTACTCTACTTTTTCCCCTTAACTCACAGAGTTCAATATCCTTCTCATTGGTGAATACCGAAGAAAATAAATTGTTCAATATCTCCCCCATCTCTTTTGGCTCTGCAGATAGCTGTCCATTCTGGTTCTCTAATGGTTGCTGAACTTATTTATTTTTATTTTCCTGGAGAGAGTTAAGTTTATTGTCATGTGGACCGAGACATATGATCAGCATGGCCTGATTCTGTCCAGTTTAGCATATATTCGTCTTGAGAACATACACTGCATGATTAGCAAGTTTGCAGATGGTACTAAAGTAAAATTGGTTAGTAGATTGTCAGGGGTTATGGGGAGAAGGCAGGAGAATGGGGTTAGGAGGGAGAGATAGATCAGTCATGATTGAATGGTGGTGTAGACATGATGGGCCGAATAGCCCGTCGGCTCCAACTTGTGGGAGATTCTCGGACTAAAGATTATAACCTCCAAATTAAAGGACGTTCCTTTAGGAATGAGATGAGGTGGAATTTCTTTAGTCAGAGAGTGGTGAATCTGTGGAATTTTTTGTCACAGACAGCGGTGGAGCCCAAGTCAGTGGATAGGGCAGAGATTTACGTAGTCTCTGAAATTTATGTTGAGGTTGGAGTCGGAGTCGGGAGTTTTTAACCAACTACAGCAGCAATAAATTTGCTCCGACTCCACAGCCCTGGTCCAACCAAAGTTACAACTCAACAACGATCTATCTGAATGATGATACAGGCTACAAGCTAAATTGTCTCTTTTTATTTATGCACAGCATCAAAAGAAAACCCACCTTGGTCTCCACCTCCTCCATCAGCTCAACAATGTCATACGGCAGGTCCTTTTTATAAGGAACAGGGTATCGGCTGATAGGTCTCACAGGGTTCCCAGACTTTGTGCTGTATTCCACTTTGCAAGGACCAGATCTTCCTCTGGTCCATCTTAGTGCCACTGTGAAAGACTAGAGTGGGGAAAACGGCAAACAATAAAATAAATTAAAATGACATCCCAGTGCATTAAAATATCTTATCATGAAGTTGTAAATGACATGTAAGATAAGTTAAAGTTTTAACATACATCAAGAACGTAATACGGAGACTTTATTAGGTGCTGGTCAGGCCATCTTATAGAGCTTGGGCAGTTTTAGACCACATATCTGAAGACGGATGTGCCGGCATTGGAGTGGGTCCAGAGCAGGTTTACATGAATGATCCTGGGGATGATTGGGTGAATGTATGGGGAGTGTTTGGTGACTCTGTACTCACTAGCTTAGAAGGAAGAGGGGGAATCTTATTGAAATCTACCAACTAAAAAAAGACCTAGATGTAGTGGACGTGGAGAGAATGATTCAAGTAGTAGGAGTCTCAAACCAGAGGGCATATCATCATCATCGTTGAAAACATCAACAGGCATGGTGCCTTACAATGCTAAGTACGACAGTGATCGCAACTTCGCTAGGAGCTCACCTGCCCTTTGACAGGTCTTGTTTTAGGTCCTGCTGGGGGTCCACAGCCCCCTCCTCACTTGGCAAACCAGGTGGGGAAGACAGTTTAGTTACCGACTATCCGACAATAGAGAAGGTAGCACAGGATTACATGGTACCCGTGGCAGGGGGCAGCCTCAGAATAAAAGGATGTACCTTTGGAAAGTGGTGAAATCATTGGACAAAGTCAGCATGGATTTACGAAGGGTAAATCATGTCTGACGAATCTTATTGAATTTTTTGAGGATGTAACTAGTAGAGTGGATAAGAGAGAAGCAGTGGATGTGTTGCATCTGGACTTTCAGAAGGCTTGCGACAAGGTCCCACACAAGAGATTGGTATACAAACTTAAAGCACACGGTATTGGTGGTTCAGTATTGATGTGGATAGAGAACTGGCTGGCAGACAGGAAGCAAAGAGTAGGAGTGAACGGGTCCTTTTCAGGATGGCAGACAGTGACTAGTGGGGTGCCGCAAGGCTCAGTGCTGGGACCCCAGCTATTTACAATATACATTAATGATTTGGACGAGGGAATTAAATGCAACATCTCGAAGTTTGCGGATGACACGGAGCTGGGGGGCAGTGTTAGCTGTGAGGAGGATGCTAAGAGGCTGCAGGATGACTTGGATAGACTGGGTGAGTGGGCAAATGCAGTATAATGTGGATAAATGTGAGGTTATCCACTTTGGTGGCAAAAACAGGAAGGTAGACTATTATTTGAATGGTGACCGATTAGGAAAAGGGGAGATGCAGCGAGACCTGGGTGTCATGGTACACCAATCATTGAAAGTAGGCATGCAGGTGCAGCAGGCTGTGAAGAAAGCGAATGGCATGTTGGCATTCATAGCAAAAGGATTTGAGTACAAGAGCAGGGAGGTTCTACTGCAGTTGTACAGGGTCTTGGTTAGGCCACACCTGGAGTATTGCGTACAGTTTTGGTCTCCTAATCTGAGGAAAGACATTCTTGCCATAGAGGGAGTACAGAGAAGGTTCACCAGACTGATTCCTGGGATGGCACGACTTCCATATGAAGAAAGTCTGGATAGACTTGGCTTGTACTCACTGGAATTTAGAAGATTGAGGGGTGATCTCACAGAGACTTACAAAATTCTTAAGGGGTTGGACAGGCTAGATGTAGGAAGATTGTTCCCGATGTTGGGGAAGTCCAGGACAAGGGGTCACAGTTTAAGGATAAGGGGGAAGTCCTTTAGGACCGAGATGAGAAAATCGTTTTTCACACAGAGAGTGGTGAATCTGTGGAATTCTCTGCCACAGAAGGTAGTTGAGGCCAGTTCGTTGGCCATATTTAAGAGGGAGTTGGATGTGGCCCTTGTGGCTGAAGGGATCAGGGGGTATGGAGAGAAGGCAGGTACAGGATACTGAGTTGAATGATCAGCCATGATCATATTGAATGGCGGTGCAGGCTCGAAGGGCCGAATGGCCTGCTCCTGCACCTAATTTCTATGTTTAGATTGGAGATGAAGAGGAATTTATTTAGCCAGAGGGTGGCAAATCTGTAGAATTTATTGCCACAGATGGCTGTGGAGGACAAAACACTGGGTATTTTAAAGCACCTTCTTGATTAGGAAGGACATGAAAAGTTACGGGAGAAGATAGGAGAATGGGGTTGAGAGAGCAAAAAAAATCGATCAGCCATGATCACATGACGAAGCAGACCTGATGGAAAACATCCAGTAATGGCAAAATTCCACTCCATGCTTTATGCTCATAATGGTGATAGATTTTGGAATAAAGTATCCAATCAAAACAAATTGCAAGTCTTATTGTGAAGATGTGACTTTCACTAAACAAGCAACCTCATCACTATTGTGCTTCTGATATATATAATTTTACAACAGCTAATGTTGTACACCATTATTTAAGAAGGCATATGGAGTCACAAGGAACTGCAGATACTGGTTTACAAAAACAAGAACATTGTGACCTATCCATGTTCCAGACCTGCTGAGTTACCCCAGTGCTTGATGTCTTTTTTTGTCATGAAATGCACAGCCCTAAACGGTGTTGCACAACAGAGATCTGGAGCACAGGTGCATGGCTCCTTGTAAATGCTGATTTACATTGGGCACGCTTGCCTACATTGGGAAGGACATTGAGCACAGATCATGAAAAAGCTGTCCTTGGTGAATGTTCTGGCTACATTCCTCTATGAACAATGTCATTATGGTGGAAGAAACTCACCAGGATGTTACCAGGACGAGAGAGATTGAACTATAGGGATAGACAAAAATACTGGAAAAACTCAGCGGGTGAGGCAGAATCTATGGAGCGAAGGAAATAGGCAACGTTTCGGGTCAAGACTCTTCTTCAGACTGATGTGAGGGTGGGGGGGGGGGGGAGAAGAAAGGAAGAGGCAGAGACAGTGGGCTAAGGGAGAGATGAGAAGGGGAGGAGAAAGCATGAACTACCTGAAATTAAAAAAGTCAATGTTCATACCGCTGGGGTGCAAACTGCCCAAGCGAAATATGAGGTGCTGCTCCTCCAATTTACAGTGGCCTTCACTCTGGCCACGGAAGCGATCGCCAAGCCTAGGCTTGGTCTCACCAATGTAGAGCAGCAATAGTTAAGGTTGGAGGAGGTGCAGGTGAACCTCTGCCGCACCTGGAAAGACTGCTTGGGTCCTTGAATGGAGTCAAGGGGGGAGGTAAAGCGACAAGTGTAGCATTTCCTGCGGTTGCAAGGGAAAGTGCCAAGAGAGGGAGTGGTTTGGGTGGGAAGGGATGAATTGACCAGGCAGTTACGGAGGGAACGGTCTCTGTGGAAAGCAGACAGGGGAGAAGATGGGAAGATGTGGCCGGTGGTGGCGAAAATGCGGAGGATTATTTGTTGTATGTGACGGCTGGTAGGGTGGAAGGTGAGGACAAGGGGGACTCTGCCCTTGTTACGAGTGGGGGGAAGGGGAGTGAGAGTTACGGGGTATAGAAGAGACCCTGGTGAGAGCCTCATCTATAGTAGAAGAGGGGAACCCCCGTTCCCTGAAGAATAAGGACATCTCAGATGCCCTGGTGTGGAACACCTCATCCTGAGTGCAGATGCGGTGTAATCGGAGGAATTGGGAGTAGGGGATGGTGTCCTTACAGGAAGCAGGGTGGGAAGAATTGTAGTCCAGATAGCCATGGGAATCAGTGGGTTTATGGTGGATGTCGGTCAGTAGTCTATCACCTGCGCTGGAGATATAAGAGTAGGCTGGATAGGCTAGGACATTTTACATTGAAGCGTGGGAGGCCTGGTTCTGTGTTGTATGACTGTCTAAAAGGTTACGCCAACAATGCACGAAGAATTACTGGATGTTTTCCAGTGTGTTGTGCAATTAACAACCTGACATAATCCCATAAATTTCTTGCATGTTTCCCCATAGGAAGTATAAACTGAGAAGACTGCTTCACCCTCCACCTCCGCTCAAAACATCATCGACTCAATGCTCATCACCGACTCAATGACCAAGCGAGTTACTCTAGCACCTTGTGTTTCTTGTAAACCAGCATCTGCAGGTCCTCGTGTCAACAAATATAGAATTGTATTATACACCACAGTATTTGATGCTGTTGGTGTATTTGATGCGGCTGATGCTGTATTTGAAAAGCTTGTGCTGGCCAAGCTGAAAAATATCACAAACTCCCTGTTGGACCCTCTGCAGTTTGCATATCGGGCCAATCTGTGGATGATGCAGTCAACCTGGGCCTGCACTTCATCCGACAGCACCTAGACCGCCAGGGGACCTATGCGAGGATCCTGTTTGTTGATTTTAGCTCTGCATTCAACACCATTGTGCCAGAGCTGCTACATTCCAAACTTTCCGAGTTGACTGTGCCTGTACCGCTCTGTCAGTGGATCACCAACTTCCTGACAGACAGGAAGCACCATGTGAGGCTGGGAAAGCACATCTCGGACCCGCAAACACTCAGCATAGGAGCACCGCAAGGCTGCGTACTCTCTCCTCTCCTCTACACCAACGACTGCACCTCCACAGACACCTCTGTCAAGCTTCTCAAGTTTGCGGACGACACAACCCTGCTTGGACTGATCCAGGATGGGGAGGAATCTGCCTATAGAAAGGAAGTGTCACAGCTGGCGTCCTGGTGCCGTAGCAACAACCTAGAGCTCAATGTGCTTAAGCAGCGGAATTGATTGTAGACTTTAGGAGCCCTCCCCCTCCCCTCATCCCACTCACCATCAACAACACCACAGTCACATCTGTGGAGTCTTTTAAGTTCCTGGGAACCATCATCTCGAAGGACCTTAAGTGGGGGGGGGGGGGCTACCATCGACTCCACAGTCAAAAAGGCACAACAGAGGATGTACTTCCTGCGGCAGCTGAGGAAGCATAATCTGCCACAGGCAATAATGGTCCAATTCTACACTGCCATCGTAGAGTCTGTTCTCACCATCATGGTCTGGTGTGGCTCAGCCACCAAGCACGACACCTGGAGGCTGCAGCGAATCGTCCGATCAGCAGAGAAGATTATTGGCTGCAACCTTCCCTCCAATGATGAACTGTACACGGCAAGGGCCAGGAAGCGAGCGGGCAAGATCATCTCTGACCCCTCTCACCCTGGCCACAAACTCTTTGAATCACTTCCCTCTGGAAGGCGACTTCGGACTGTAAAACTGCCACAGCCAGTTTTTATCCACAAGTGGTTGCTCTACTCAACAGCCAAAAATTTGTAGCCTCCCTTTGATCTGGTATTTTGTTGGTTCACATGCTTGATCAATGGTGTTTTATCATTAATATTTTATTATTATTAATGCTTAGTGTTTTCTGAGTTATTTGTAACTGTCACTGTATGTCATGTTGTTACTTGTTGGTGGAGCACCAAGGCAAATTCCTTGTATGTGAATACTTGGCCAATAAACTTACTTACTTGTTAACTTTTAGACCACAAACTTAAATTTGATTTTCATGATCCTAAACTGGCACAGGTGTTAGTTTATTATCACATGTACTGAGGTAGAGTGAAACCTATTGTTTCAATCAAATCAGATCATCCGCTTCATGAATATAATCAAACCATACACGTATAACTGGTAGGACAGATAAAAAATACCAAAGTGTAGAACATAGTTTCACAACAATCCAAGTCAGCAATGAGGTAGACTAGATAATTGTTACTGCACCCTAGAACCTGGCAAAAGCCTGACAACAGAGGGGAAATTGGTGTTCCCGAGTCAGGTGGTGCGCACTTTCAAAATTGTGCATATCCGGCCCGACAGGAGCAGAGAGGAGGAATAACTGGGGTGTGAGTGATCTTTCCAGAGGCAGCAGGAATTGTGGATGGAGTCAATGGTGGGGGGTCTGGTCTGTGTAATGGACTGGGCTACATATACAACTCTCTGCCATTTTTCACGGTCTTGGAGAGAGCTGTTCCCCAAACCAATCTGTGATACAATCCTGTGAAAACAGTATGCTTTCCATGATGCATCTGTAGCAGTTGGCAAGAGTGCATGGAGACATGCCAACTACTAACAAATGGATCTCCAGCAGTGATCCCTGTGGAATATCAATGATTCCTGACCTCCACTCAGAATATTATGCATGTACTACTGCCCACTATCCCAGAGATAATAGGATATGAACCAATTGCTGGTGAGTAAGACACACCAGGTACAGTAGTAAGATGATATCAAAACATCATAGACAGAAGAGGAGACAGAGTGTTCTGATCAAGAAGTGTCAATAGATCGCTGATGATTTAAATTAACAAAATCAAGCATACTTTAAATGGAACGCTTAAGGAATGAAACAAATCACAACATGGACACAACTGCAAATTGTGAAGATTCTCTGAGGGATGTGACAGCCATCAAGTAAAGTTAAGTTTATTGTCAGATGCACAAGCCTCCTCTCTCCTCCCGTAGGGGGACAACAAAACCATTGGGGCAAAAGGAACTGTAGATGCTACTTCATAAAAATAAAATAAAAAGTGCTGGAGTAGCATCTCTGGAGAACATGGACAGAGTGCTGGAGTATCTACAGGCAGCATCTCTGGAGAACATGGACAGGCGACACTGCGGGTTGGGACCCTTCTTTAGACAAATCAATCCCTTTCCCTCCCCAGAGCCATGATCACAATGAATGGCGGTGCTGGCTCGAAGGGCCGAATGGCCTACACCTGCACCTATTGTCTGTTTCTAAGTATCTACTCCCTGATCCCCACACACTGTGACCCTCACTAACCCCCACATTCCTCAACCCTCCCTGACCCCCACACACTCCCCGACCCCCACACCCCCCGACCACTACACACACCCTGACCCCCACACACACACACTCCCCGACCCACCACACACTCCCCTGATCCCCACACACACACTGATCCCACACACACTCCCCTTGACCCCCCCCACACACACCCTGACCCCCCCCCCACACACACACACACACTCCCCGATCCCACCCACACACACACCACGACCCCCACACACATGCCCCTACCCCCACACACACCCCGACCCTACCCCCACACACACACACTGACCCCACACGCTCCCCGACCCCCACACACACTCCCCTACCCCCACACACACACTCCCGGCCCCCACACACACACTCTCCACCCGACCCCCACACACACACTCCCCGACCCCCCCCCCCACACACACACTCCCCGACCCCCACACACACACACTCCCCGACCCCCCCCACACACACACTTCCCCGACCCCCACACTCCCCGCCCCTCACACACACACCCCACCCACACACTCCCCGACCCCCACACACTCCCCCATTCTCCCTGCCCCTCACACACCCCCGCAAAACACTCCCTGACCCACACATACCCCCGACCCCCACACACCCCAACCCCCACACACACACACCCCGACCCCCCACACTCCCCAACCCCCACACACACACTCCCCAACCCCCACACACACACTCCCCAACCCCCCACACACTCCCCAACCCCCACACACACACACACCCCGACCCCCACACTCCCCCAACCCCACACACACTCCCCCCCCCACACACTACTCCCCGACCCCCCCACACACTCCCCGACCCCCCCACACACTCCCTGCCCTCCACACTCCCCCCGACCCCCCACACACTCCCCGATCCACACACACACCTCCCCGATCCACACACACTCCCGACCTCCCCGACCTCCACACCCCCCCCCCCCCCCCTCTCCATGTCCCCCACACACACTCTCCCTGCCCCCCACACACCCCCCACCCCCACGCCCCCTGCCCCGTGTCGCTGCGCCCTCACCGCCAGCCGGGCCCAGCTCATGGCGCCAGTGTCCGCTCCACTCCGGGCACGAAGTGACGCACGGCTTCCGGCAGCGGGCCTGATTGGTGGCCGCCGGGGGCGAGGCCGCCGTCGCCGGGGAGAAGCCCTTCGGCCCTGAGTGCCTGTGCTGGCCCTGAGCCCGGGCGGACACGGGCCCCCGGCTTTCCGCGTGCTGACCCAGCGTGCCAGGGGTCATAAAACACCGTAGCATAATTAGGCCATTAAGGCCCATCAAATCTAATCCTTAAAAAATATCCATTGCCTTCCACAGCCGTCCGTGGCAAAGAATTGCAATAAAAGGCGCTTTGTCAGGTTGGCTGCCAGTGGCGTTCCGCAGGGCCCGGTGTTGGGTTCATCACGTTGTATATTAATGATTTAGATAAGCCTTTATGGCCATGTTTGCAGACGACGCTAAGATAGGAGGAGGGTCAGGCAAGGACTTGGACAGGTTAAAAGGACTGTCCCACTGGGGCGACCTAATCCACGAGTTCTGGCGAGTTTGCCCTCGACTCATACTCGCAGCATGGTCGACAAAGGTCCAAGGAGGTCTTTGTAACTCGAGAGTAGTCCCCGCATACTCGAGGCCTCAGCTACGTCGTGGCGTATTTTTCAACATGTTGAAAAATGTCCGCGAGTTAAAAAAAGGTCGCCATGGAAAAAATCGATACTTTTCTTACTCGTAGGTTTAGTCGAAGTCGGTCGTAGTAGGTAGGCATGTTATTCATAGGAAATCGTGGGTAGTCAAAGGTAGTCAACATAGTCGAAGGGAGGTCAAAGGAGATCAAAAAAGGTCTTACAACATAACATTTTTTCAAACTCTCCTAAACTCGCCAATTAGGTTGCTGCAGTGGAACAGCCCCTTTAGGAGAGTGGGCAGAGAAGTGGCAGATGAAATTCAGTGTCGCAAAGTGTGGAGTTATGCTTTTTGGAAATAAGAATAAAGGTGTACATTATTTTCTAAATGGAGAGAGAATTCAGAAATCAGTTGCACAGGGACTTGGGAGTGCTGGTGCAGGACTGCCAAAAAGTTAATTTGCAAATCAAATCAGTAGTAAAGAAGGCAAATTCAATTCTAGCATTTATTATGTGGACTGGAATACAAAAAGAGATGTAATGCTGAGGCTCTATAAGGCGCTGGTCAGGCCACTTTTAGAGTACAGTGAGCAAATTTGGACCCAAACCCGAGGAATGATATGCTGGATCTGGAGAGGGTCCAGAGGAGGTTTATAAGAATGATTCCAGAAATGAGTGGGTTAGCATATGAGGAGGGTTTGACAGCACAGAGCCTCCACTTGTCAGAGTTTAGAAGGATGAAGGATTGAAACGTATAGAAAGGCATAGAGTGGGTGTGGAAAGGATGTTTCCATTGATGGGAGAGTCTAGGACCAGAGGTCATAACCTCAGAATTAAATGGCTCTCTTTTAGTAAGGTGAGGAGGAACTTCTTAGTCAGAAGGTAGTTGATCTGTGGAACTCCTTGTCACAGAGGGCTGTGGTGGCTAAGACAGTAGATATTTTAAGGCCGAGATAATGGCCTGTCCCACTTTCACGACCTAATTCACGCCCTTTGCCGAGTTTGCCCTTAACTCATACTCGCAGCATGGTCGTCACGAGGTTGTACGTAGGTTGTAGCAGGCCGTGATGCTAGTCGTAGGTACTCATGGCATCAAGTAGGTTCTAGCATGATGAAAAATGTCCACTAGAAATTATTGATTAGAACGGGTGTCAAGGTTTATGGGGAGACGGCAGGAAATTGGGATGAGGAGGCAGAGATCAGCCATGGCCTAATTGTACTATAACGTGAACGTGAATTCCACAGATTCTGACTAAAGAAATTGTTTCTCATCTCCTTCCAAAGGAACGTTCTTTAATTCTGAGGCTATGACCTCTAGTCCTAGACTCTCCCACTCGTGGAAATATCCTCTCCACATCCACTCTATCCAAGCCTTTCACTATTCGATTAAAAAAAGAGGATTTACACGATAAATTTAGACAACATTTGATTTGACAACTAAAATGAACACAACATTTTACTGGAGAACACAAAGCCTTTTGAAATCATTTATTGATAACCACATTTTTCATGGGTTTACAAGCACAAAGCATAACATTGACCCAATCTAATTAACACAGTCACATGTAATTTAAAACTGAAGAGTCATACAACACGAACACGGGCCCTTTGGCCCAACTCGTCCTAGCTGACCAAGATGACCCATATACCCATTTACCCTATTTACCTGTGTTTGGCCCATCTCCTTCTAAACATATCCTACCCATGTACCTGTGTGTGGGAAGGAACTGCAGATGCTGGTTTCCGAAGATAGACACAAAATGCTGGAGTAATTTAGCGGGTCAGGCAGCAGCTCTGGAGAAAAGGAATAGGTAACGTTTCTGGTCAAGACCCTTCTTCAGACTGAAGAAAAGTCTCCAGAGATGCTGTCTGACCCGCTGAGTTACTTCAGCTTTTTGTGTCTATCCGTGTACCTGTTTGAATGTCTTAAGTATTGTTTTGTACCACCCCAATGTCTGCCTCTGGCAGTTTGTTCTATAACCCACCACCCTCTGTGTTAAAAGTTGCCCCTCAGGTTCATATTCAATTTTTCCCCTCACCTTAAACCTATGTGTCTGGTTCTCGATTCTCCTATCCAGGGAAAATGTACATTTATCCTATCTAATCCCCTTGTGATTTTATACACCTATAAGATCACCCTTCAGCTCCAAGGACTAATGTCCCAGCTTGCTCAGCCCCCCCGCTCATGCCCTCAAGATCTGACAACATCCTTGTAAAGGAAATATAATAGATTGCTTCTGTCCATTTGCTTTTAGATTGCACTCAAACTCAATGAGACTATAGTGAGTCACTATTCAAAACACATACTAGCAAAACTTGGCCAGTACGTCAGAAGAGTCATGATACAAAACATCGTCTGTTCATTCTTTCCATAGATGCTATCTGATGCATTGAGTTCCTCTAGCACTTTGCATTTTGATCAGTATGCACTTGACAGCTAAACATTTAATGAAGCATGGCTTCTTAAATAAATATCCCTGAGCCATGATACACACATGATCAGTTAACAGAGCAGATACTTGGTTCAAAATATTTTAATTTTTTATTATTTCCAGCAATACCCTGGAATCATGCAGATAACTACGAATTTCAAGGTGAACTAAGATTTTTACAGCAAGCGACAGTTCGGATATACCAAAGTTGTACTTCACTCTGGTCAATACATTTTTATTTACTTCAAACCAAACTCAATACGTAGACAAGTAGGAAGGATGTTTGAACAAGCTTCCACTAGAACCGACTTGAGTTTATTCTTAACAAAGAACAATCCAGTCCTTCATCCAACATCACTCCTCAAATAAAAGTAACACTCATTCAAGACCCATGCTCTCTGGGACAGTCAAGGGACTGGGTTAAGAAAACAATCACTCTGCATGAAAGTATAAATAATTATATTGATTCCCTTTTCCATATTTGTCAGGAGAAACTTTCCATAATTAACATGACCGTCGAGTTATTAAAAAAGGTAAAATACATAGTTATACATTATGGGATGGGGAAAACATCACATAATAAGGTGGAGAGTAATCAATCACCATATCTCTTGCTCATTTATCCTTCAGGAGTGGCATTCAACGTTCAACTCCCATTGTTTCTCAATTGATTTCAGATGTTCCAGTAGTTTTCTCTTCACCGGGTCTCATTTGTATGGCTGCCCCCTTGATTTTTACTTCCATCAATATTAGTGATGCAGGTATCACTCGACTGTCAGCTGCACACTGTCCATCTGCACTTGCTGCTGTTCATATCTTCGCGCTGAAATGATGGAAATAATATGTTAACAGATTTTAAATGAATACAGTTATCTTCTTTGTAACTTTATTGGTAAAATATAATACTCCTGCATTGAAGTTTCATTTCATCTGGCAAGCTAAAGATGTTTATCAAACTCAAGCAGAATGGACAGCTCTCAGCTGACAGGCACAAGGTCCAATACACATCTATGAGAAGATTGTGGAGATTTGGTCTGTCGATGAATACTCAATTGAACGTCTACATGTGTACAATAGAGAGCATACAGATTGATTGCATCACGGCCTGGTTCAGCAACTCCAACACTCAGGACTGAAGGAGACTACAGAGAGTGAACAGGTCTATCACAGGTCGTAGTGGTACAAGTGCCTGAAAACCATGACCTCCAGGTTCACAAACAGCTTCTTCCCAGCAACTATCAGGCTCTTGAACATTTCACACATCAGCCTAATTAATTATGATCTAATATGAACTCCATTTTTGATTACACAACAAACTTTGCGTTTCTACTATTATGCCCATCTGGAATTTATGTTATTAATTTATTGCATTGTTGCCTATTGTATAATTGTAATGTATTCATACATATTTGTGTATATGTTAATGCGTTGGTGTTGTATACAAGCAGGGAATGTTGGGTAATAAATCTCTCTCGTGATCCAGGCAACCTGTGTGTAAGTTGTTCTTCATTCTGCCGTCTGGAATATAACAAAATTGGCGACAAGGATGGGATAGTTTGTGAACTCATCCTTTAAATACAGTGCAGGACTGTTTTGCAACATGCAGTATTGTTTAACATCTTAAACAGTAACTACGGAGTTGTGTTGCAGTTGTTTGCGAGCTGGACACGATAGGCCGCAGATCCTTCTATGCAGGGGACTGTAGTTTAAAACAGCAGCTGGACAAATCGTCGAGAATTTGGCAGGCTATCTCTATGTTGTGTCTACATGGCAAGATGCTGTCCTTGGGATTGTATAACTTTTTTTTATTTTTAAAGGTGAATTGTTACACCAGAACAGACAGGAAATCGGGGTTTTTGAATGGATAAATAAAAAAGGGCGACACGATGGCAGCGCCACGGGCTACATCGGAAACCCTGGCACTTTTGACAAGAGTAGAGAGCCGTTCAGCTCCTATATGGAGAAAGCATCATGTTTTTCACGGCAAACAACATAATGGAGATTAGTGGGGAAGGAGAGATAGTGACTGAAACAAATAAGGCTGTTTGCAAACGCATGAAAGCGATTCTGCTCACGGAGATCGGTCCTGAAGTGTACGGCACATTCGTGATTCTCCTTGCGCCCCTAAACGCAAAAGACGTGCCATTCAATGACGTTATGAAGAAGTTGGAGGAGCACTTCAACTCAAAGCCTCTGGAAATTGCAGAAAGCTATAAATTTGGCACTAGAAACCAGAAGCAGAATGAGACAATCAATAAGAACATTGTTCCCTTGAAAAACTTAACTGTGCTCTGTAACTTTGGAAGCTTTCTCGGACGCGCACTGCGCGATAGATTTGTTTGTGGTCTAGTGGATGAACAAATTCTGTCCAAACTCATGAATACTCCATATCTTACATTCGAGAAGGCATGCAAGATTGCTACCACAATGGAGATGGCATCAAAGAATGCTCGCGAGTTTCGTCCACCACGGACTGCAGTGGCCGTTTACAGTCACAAGGCAGTGCCTATGGCCAAACCAAGAGGCGCTACACCAAAACCAGAGTATGGCGGGAGCCGAGTTCAGCCAGTTGTTATCATTGCAATGGTAATCACTCACCCCAATTTTGTCAGTTCAAAATGGACAAGTGCTATAACTGCCAGAAGAAAGGCCATATCGCCTCAGCATGTCTGGCCAAGCTAAAACAGGAAACCAACAATCTGCGGGAAACAAGCGACAACACCAGAAAGGAGTTCACAACTTGGAGATGAACCCAGATGGAAATGAACTTGGGTTGTACACCATTTATGCAACCAACATCGATAAGCCGACAACCAGCCAAGGCAAGGACATTCGAACTAAACTATTGATAAATGGTTAATCGATATGTGTATTGACACAGCAACAGATTGTTCGGTAATGAGCAGAGACCTGTACGAAACAAAGTTCCCACAGATACCATTGTTTGAGAGTAAGGTCAAGCTGAGAACCTACTCGGGCGATGTTTTGGAGACATGTGGACAAATGAACTGTAAAGTTCAGCATAATGGTCAGTCAGTAACACTGCCCATCATAGTGGCCAGCTACAGAATTAAACCAACCCTCCTTGGAAAGGGTTGGCTGAGTAGAATAGAATTAGACTGGAAGAACATTTTCAACGTTGATTTGTCCAAATCACGTCTTGAAAACGTCATAAGCAAACATGCAAACATTTTTGCTGACAGTTACACGGGAATAACAGGGTACTCTGCATATATTCGACTTACGCAAGATGTGAGACCTGTGCAGTGTCGACCAAGACCTGTACCATATGCACTAAAGCAACAAGTGGAGGAAGATCTCGACAGGTTAGAGTGGAATGGAGTACTCGTGAAGACAGACCAGAGTAACTGGGCAACGCCAATTGTGGCCGTACCCAAGGCCGACAAAACTGTTCGAACTATGTGGTGACTACAAAGTCACAATCAACCAAGCCGTTGATGACGAACAATATCTGTTATCAACCTCGCAAAATCTGTACGCAGAACTTAGCAGAGCAAGCGTCTTCACTAAACTGGATTTGTCTCACGCTTACGCCCAACTCAATGTCGACAAGGAAAGTCAGCAGTACTTGGCTATCAACACACATAAGGGCTTGTATTCGTATACAAAGCTGCCCTATGGTGTAAAATCCTCCCCAAAAATCTTTCAGTGTGTCATGGACAAAATGTTACAAGGCATTCTGCACTGTGTGTGCAACCAGGATGACCAACTGTTATTCACAGACGGCGTGGTAGAACATCTGGAAATCCTTAAGCAAGTTCTCACACGAATGAACTGCCACAATGTCAAACTGCAACAAGGTAAATCTGCATTTGCGCATCAGAGGTGGTCTACCTTGGACTCCAAGCAGATGTCAATGGACTTCGCCCTGTGAGGGTGAAAGTTGAAGCAATAGTGAATGCTCCAAAACCCAACAATGTGTCAGAGCTACGATCATTCCTGGGGATGATGCAGTTCTATGCACGATTCCTTCCAGATTTAGCAACTGTGCTAAAGCCTCTGCATCATTTGCTACAAAAAGATGTGAAGTGAACGTGGGAAGGGAACAGCAACGGGCATATGACATCTGCAAGGAAAACTTGACAAGTGACAAACTCCTTGTTCACAACGATACGACATGCGAGATGAAACTTGCTTGTGATGCTTCAAGATATGGTGTGGGTGCAGTGATCTCCCACCTAATGAATGACGGACAGGAAAAGCCAATTTCTTTTGCATCCTATCACCGAGTGAACGCAATTATGCACAGATAGAAAAGGAAACGCTCAGCATCGCGTTCGGAATCAAGAAATTCCATCAGTTTCTTCTTGGCAGACCATTCACCTTAGCGACTGATCACAAGCCACAACTAGTGATACTTGGTCCCAAGTCAGCTATACCTTCCATGGCGGCATCAATGACGTGGGAAGTGAAAACTCAATCTACACACACCAAGTTGTAGATGAAGACTTTCCAGAAGAAAGAACAGAAACAGAGAAAGACACTGTGCTGAAGAGGGTCTATGAACAGACATTGAAAGGTTGGACTGAAATCAATAGTGGATTGAAGTCAGTTCTGAACTCAGAGCTCAAGCCTTTCCATAATCTACGCCATGAATTATCATGTGAGCAGTCAATTGCTAGAAGTTTTGTGTATTAGCCTGGTATTGACAGTGACATCGAGTCACTGGTGAGCAAATGCAGTTTCTGCCAAAATTGCCAGAGTAAACCACCAAAAATACCACGGCAACCCTGGTCATGGCTAAGTAGACCTTTTCAGAGAGTTCATGTAGATTTTTGTGAAAAGGGTAATGATATGTGGTGAATAAAGGTGAGACGTCGGGCCAGTTCAAAGTGTTGTTTATTCAGTGGTGACACATTAGGTTGGTGCGCTAACCACATTACAATTTTGCTATAGCTGAGCGAGGTTGTACTCTCGGGCTCAGCTACCTGTTGATTCTTCTAAGGTCTCGAGACGAGTGACCTTAAGTACCAGGACACTCCCTCTAGCCCGTGACGTCACGTGCCCGCCCTCGTATCTCCTGACGAGGGTTCGTGCATAAGTGGCCCGTGTTTAGGCTGACGCCACAACTTTCTGCTACTAGTAGATAGTCATTCTAAATGGATTGAGGTTAAGCATATGGGGTCCAGCACTACTACTGTGTATATCATAGATGAGTTGAGATCAATGTTTGCATGCAATGGTTTACCGGAAGAACTTGTTTCTGATAACGGGCCTCAGTTTCGTTCAGAACGGTTCAAAGAGTTCATGCAGCGGAAGGTGCAAAACACACACTTGTTCTCCATACCATCCAGCCTCCAACGGGGCGACGGAAAGGTCTGTTAGAGATCAAAGATGCTCTCAAGAAACAGGTTTTGCAGGGTAGTTCAAAGCTCAGCATGAAACATTGTTTGGCTAGTTTCTTGCTGAAGTACGGATCCACACATCAACAGGGTACTCACATGCAGAATTGTTGATGAAGAGAAGGCTAAGAATACGCCCAAGTCTAGTTCAATGCTCAGCATGAAACATCGTTTAGCTAGTTTCTTGCTGAAGTACAGAACCCGTACAACACACTACTGGTTACTCACCTGCAGAACTGTTGATGAAGAGCAGGCTAAGAATATGCCTAAGTCTAGTTCAACCCAATTTGGCCTTGAGAGTTGAGTAAAAACAGAACGCATTTTGACTCCCACAAAAAGGAGAGGTACTTCAAGCCAGATGAGCAGATTCGTGTTCTCAGTCCTCCCAACAAGTCCGGTCGAGACAAATGGGATGTTGGGAAAATAGTGGAAGTGTGTGGAATAAAAAGATACTTAGTTGAAGTTGGAGATAGGATCAAAAGTGTTCATGTTGATCAAATGATTCCAGCCAAAGATGAACCAAAAACTGAGCATGAAGTCCTAATCCCTGAGTTTTTATCTGAAAGTGAGTTGGAAGAGACCACTGTGGTTGGAATACAAGGTTCAGTTAGTATAGACAAAGAAACAGATTCCTCTGGTCAAAGTCAGGGTAAAACAGAGCCAAACAAGCCTACATTTGGGTCAACACCTAAACCTGTTAATGTTACACGATCAGGCAGGATCCGTAAACCAGTAGTCAGATTAGGTTTGTAAGTTAAATAAATCACTGCACAAATGTGTAGATATGTAAAATAAATATATTATGTCTATCATGTAAATACTGGTTTAAATCAAGTATCACAACAACAAAATTGTTGTCTGCAGAAGGGTCTCGACCCGAAACATTGCTTGTTTCCTTCGCTCCATAGATGCTGCCTCACCCGCTGAGTTTCTCCAGCATTTTTGTTTACCTTCGATTTTCCAGCACCTGCAGTTCCTTCTTAAACAAAATTGTAAATTAGTACTTAGATTTAATACTTAAAAAAAGGAGAGCGGTGTAATGTATTCATACATATTCATGTATATGTTAATGAGTCGGTGTTCAATATAAGCAGGGAATGTTGGGTAATAAATCTCTCTCTCGTGATCCAGGCAACCAGTGTGTAAGTTGTTATTCATTCTGCCGTCCGGAATACAACAATATTTATCTGTGTGTTTTTGCGTCAACAGGCGTGTTATGCTGCAGCAAGTTAGAATGTCACTGTTTCGTTTCTGGTACATATGACAATGAAACACACACCTCTTGAATATAATGAACCATACTACTCCATACTTCACCTTCCTGAGATTATATAAAAATCTGAAATAAAGAATGAGGCTGATCACATTCATGGTTATCATGATCAGTTTGATTAGTACGGGTGTCAGGGGTTATGGGGAGAAGGCAGGAGAATGGGTTTAGGGAGTGAGATAGACCATTTGGCCCATGATTGAATGGGTCAAATGGCCTAACTCTGTTCCTATCACTTATGGCCTTATGATTTATAAGCCATAAACCTCCAGCCAGATCTGCTATCTAACGGTAATGGAAGATCCTCGAGTCCCCATACTCTCTCATCCCTAACTCTCAGATCTTTCGGAGACACAAGAGACTGCAGGTGCTGGATTGAGATGAAGAAATGCAGATGAGCAACTTAGCGGCCCAGGCTGCATTTGCAGAAGGAAATATGCCCACAACATTGCAGGTTAGGATCCTTCTTCAGACTGATGGAAGGAAAATGCTGGCAGAAAGAGGTGAGACAAGAGCTGAGGAGAGAAACCAGCAATGGAGGTGACGTGGTGAAATCAAAAGAGTGTAAACGGTGGAATCTGATAAGAAAGTAAGATGGGAAGTAAAATGGAGAACCAGAGGGAGGGATGGTGGGAGATATGAACATGCATGCAAGAAAAAAGAAGGAACAGTAGTAGGTGGGGGTGAAGGAAGGAGAAAGATCGACGTGAAGGAGTGGGAGAAGTGGAAACAAATGTGTGTGTAGGTTAATTGACTTCTGCAAATTGTCCCTCGTGTATAGGATAGTGCCAGTGCACGGGGTGGGCGTTGGTTAGTACGGATCTAGTGGACTGAAGGGTGTTTCCACGCTGTGTCTCTAAAGTCCCCACCTATGGTCTAAACAGACAATTCTTCATCCTGAGATTGCTCCTGGTTTGTCCCTGCAGCAGGAGTTTCAATGAGATAATCGGAGCGGTAACGGTGGAGTAGCAGTAGAGTTGCTGCCTTACAGCGTAACGCCAGAGACCCATGTTCGATCCAGTCTACGGGTGCTGTCTGTACGGAGTTTGTACGTTCTCCCCATGACCTGTGAGGGGTTTTTCCGTGGTCTTCGGTTACCTCCCACACTCCAAAGAAGTATAGGTTTGTAGGTTAATTGGCTTGGTAAATGTAAAACATGTCCCTAGTGTGTGTAGGATAGTGTTAATGTGCAGGGATCGCTGGTCGGAAGGGACCCGGTGGGCCGAAGTGCCTATTTCCGTGCTGTTTCTCTGAACTAAACTTGGCTGTTCTTAACACCATCTTTCTCATTCTTTAGAGGACAATCACTAAGCCTCACAATCAATCCACTTATTTACTTACTTTGGTGTTAAGTTACAAGTTAAGACCAAAAAGACAAGATGTGTTATTTACATCTTGTGCATATATTTTTGGTGCGCATCCTTAGATGCACTTGAACTAAGCGATTTGTGACATCACTTAATCATTTAAATTGGTGGCCCCAGTGGTGGAGATGCCTGCCAGATGCACAAGCACTGAGTCTGAAGAAGGGTCTCTGCCCATAACGTCACACATTCCTTCTCTCCAGAGATGCTGCCTGTCCCACTGAGTTCCTCCAGCTTTTTGTGTCTATTCTATTAAAACTTTCCCCTCACACCTGAAAACCCTGTCCTCATTCTTGATGCCCCGACTTTGGGTAATAGACATTTGTGCATTTACCGGCCTACTCATAAGGTCATCAGTGATAGGAGCAGAATGAGGCCATGCGGCCCATCTGGTCTACTCTGCCATTCACTCATGGCTGATCTATCTTTGCCTCCTAACTCCATTCTCCTGCCTTCTCCCCATGACCCCTAACACCTGTATTAATCAAGAATCTATCCATCTCTGCCTCAAAAATATCCATTGACTTGGCCTCCGTGACTGTGACAAAGAATTTTTCCAGATTCACCACCCTCTGACTAAATAAATTCCTCCCCATCTCCTTCCTAAACGAATGTCCTTTGATTCTGAGGCTATGATCGTTTGTCCAAGACTATTCCACTTGTGGAAACAACAGTACATTTCAATGAGGTCCTCGCTCATTCTTCAAAACTCCAGCAAGCGTAGGCCCAGTGCCATCAAACGTTCATCATATGTTAACCCACTCATTCCTGGGATCATTCTCATCATATGTTAACCCACTCATTCCTGGTATCATTCTCGTAAACCTCCTCTGGACCCTCTCCAATTCCAGCACATCCATTCTCAGATATGGTGCCCAAAAATGCTCACAATACTCCAAATGTGGCCTCACCAGCACCTTATAGAGCCTCAGCATTACATCCCTGATTTTGTATTCTAGCCCTTGTGAAATAAATACTAGCATTTGCCTTTTTCATTACCGATTCGACTTGCAGATTAATTTTTGGCAATCCTGCACCAGCACTCCTAAGTTCGATTTCTGGATTCTCTCCCCATTTAGAAAATAGTCTACATCTTTATTCCTACTCTCAAAATGCATGACTCCATACTTTGCTACACTGTATTCCATCTACCACTTCTCTGCCCACTCTCCCAACCTATCCAAGTCCTTCTGCAGAGTCCCTGCTTTCTCTGCACTACCTGCCCCGCCACCTATTTTCATATCATCTGTAAACCTAACCACAATGCATTCAATCCCCTCATCCAAACTATTAATATACAAGAGAATGGCCCCAGCACCGACCCCTGCGAAACTCCGCTAGTCACGGGCAGCCAACCAGAAAATGTCCACTTTATTGCTAATCTTGGCCTTCTGCCATCCAGCCAACCTGCTATCCGTGTTAGTATCTGCCCTTTGATTCTATTGTAGTAGCCATTTAGCTTAACTCGGTATGTTATAACTATAACCAGTTACCTTTAAATTTTATCTGTCTGTAATTATGTGGGTGGGATTTATTACGTAGTCGGAGGTGTGTTTGCGGCTGGGATTCTCACTTGGACACCAGTAGTTTTTAGTTTTAGTTGGAGGAAGCATGGGGGAGAAGGCACAGCTTTCCACCATTCACGAGTTCCACCATGCATGAGTAAGATCAAAATGTACTTAAACAAGAAGAGGTTTGGATGAATATCTTACTGTTTTTACTACGACAATAAATAAATTATTAATTAAGAGACTTTGGACGGCTTTGAATGTCTCATGGAGAGCTTGCATGCGTATCAAAATTATCTCCTTACCCCTGTCTTCAATCATAGTGGCTAGAGGAAAGATTCCTTGAAGGATTTAATAATCTGCCATTACATCTAGTCGAAAGCTACCTTACAGCCAGGAGGTAGAAGATTGGTCCCATAGAAGAGGGACAAAAGATTGGGCTGAATCTCGGAAAGAGATTACTGCCAGAAGATTGGTTCCGAAAAAGATGAACTGAAGAAAATAGATCTCAGCCAGAGATTGGCTTATAGATTTAGAGCATACCTGACCGGTAGGTTAATAATGACTAAAACAAACTGAAGAGTTCCTGTTTGTTCAATTAGCAGATTTGGCAATCTGCCAAGACCTGTTTAAACCCATGGAGCAAGATGGAGCAGGTGTCAGAGGAGCCACAAGGTGGCGGAGAGAAGCCAGGATATCCGAAGAGACAAACTAAGCTCACTGAAAAGACCCGAGTTGCATTTCTATGCCAGAATGAGAGAAAAGCTATGGAAGCGGGTTATCGATTTAATAGAGTTCCAGGATGAACTCATGTGCCTTGAAGAGAATGCTGATGAAGTAAAATCTAATCATGGACGACTAGTAAACCTCCGCCTTGGGTTTGCACAAAACCACGACAGAGCCTGATGAGGAAGGCAAAGAGCATAATCAGTGGTTTCAAAAAGCGATTGGATATCTTAACGGCATCGTTGGCAATGTGGAGAAATGGTTAGCTGAAGTTGATCAAAGGACCGCGTATGCAACAGCAGGAGATGCTACGCAACAAGGTGTCGAAAACGAACAAGTAACACCACGAGATAGTATCTCATACGTTTCAACCCAAAGATCGAGACATAAGCCTAATTCAGAGGCCAGTATAATTTCAAGAGCCTCTGCTCGTATAGAAGCTGAAGCAACTGTGGCTGCTCGTACGCTACAAGCTGCCACCTTGACGAGAAAGCATGAGAATGAAGAGCAGAGAGCAGACGAGCAGAGAGGTTGCGGAACAAAGAAGGCAGTTAAAGAGAGAGAAGGAACGGTTGGAATTGGATACAATGTTGGAAGAAGCCAGGACGAAGATTGAGATACTGGAAGGCCAAGGTTCAAGAGGTGGCTCTAACGTATCTGATGGGAAGAACTTTTATTTGAGAAAAAGAACTACTCAAAGGGAGACAGCAGTTGGACCACAACCAAGGACCACCAGATTTCATGGCTTTGTACACCCATTGGAACAGTGGCGGGCCGATAAAGTTTTAGCTCAACAACAGGATGTTAGACCAAAGCAACAAATGTATGGGCCTCCTGATGAGGCTCGTAACAAATTCCAATTCAATATGCTTATCAGAGGCTGTTTATCATCCGTCTGCGCCTAACCAAGGATCTCAAGGTGAATTTTTTGAATTGGTGAAGAATCAAGCTGAAATCAACAAGCTCAACAAAATCGCTCTTTCACCCTACCAGCAATAGAAATTCCGAAATATGATGGTGATCCTTTGGTGAAGTTTTCAGAATGGCGCTTCATGAAGGAAATGAAAATTACTGATGAAAAAGAGCGCTTACGATTTCTGGTGCATTACACAAACGGACATGCTAAAGTGCTTGTAATAAGTTGTCTAAATAGGCCTGAAAGCCAAAGCTATCAAGAGGCAAGAAGGTTACTTAAAGAACTTTATGGTAATGAATAGAGGATTGTTAACGCATACATGAAGAATGTATGCTTGGAAAGATATCAAGCCAAAAGACGTGGAGGCATTAAGTGAGTTTGCGATATTTCTTAGAGGTTGCTGTAGCTCGATGAAAAATCTCGACCACATGGAGGAAATGGTTCGTGTTAGTAATACTAGAGCCATCATTCTAAAACTGCCCTTTAGACTTAGAGAAAAGTGGAGAGATACAGCAAGCCAGATATTGGAAACGAAGAATCGGTAGCCATGTTACCAGACCTGGTGGATTTCTTGGAAAGGGATGTGCGGTTCATGATAGATTCAAGCCACAGGAGTATTCAAAATAATAAACCAATTGCAACTGTCAAAGGTTCTACCTTTACTAAAACTAAAGGAAGATCAGGCTCTAAGGGAGGCAGCTTTGCCACCACTATAATACCTGTGGAAACGACAGGTGGAATGAAAGGAGATGTATCTAATATCAAGCAAAAAGGATTTTGTTTGTTATGTGATAAAGTAGGTCACACCATAAGGTGGTGTCAAAGATTCAAGAAGAAGAATATAAAGAAAAGATGGATTAATTAAAGGGGAAGGGAATCTGTTTTGGATGTTTGTAAAAAGGACACATAGTTAAAGACTGTGACAGTAGAAGCAAAAACATCCTGAAGCACTTCGCACGGTAAAGAAAAAGCCGTAGCAAATAGAACAGAAGGAGAAGCCAGCTACTAGTGATGCTGTCACCCCACCTCAGATAACTGCTCATATTGGGGCCGGGGTAGAAACCTGTATCTTCTCCAGCTTACCAGTTCAGATAAGGAATAGCAAGACAAATATAGTGTTGCAAACATATGCATTTTTGGATCATGGAAGTTCGGCTACCTTTTTTACAGAAAGCTTGATGAGAAGGCTGGACATCACAGGAGAAGAGGTTAAGATTCCATTGCGTAACATGAATGAGGAGAAATCCTGCGATTGTCATTACATTACAAGTATGGAAATATCTAGTCTGGATGAAGACTACGTGGATACGTTTTTCCCATTGAGGGTAGGGAAGAATCAAACAAGAGGGCATGACATGAGAATTAAGGGACAGAGGTTTCGGGGTAACGTGAGGGGGAACTTCTTTACTCAGAGGGTGGTAGCTGTGTGGAATGAGCTTCCAGCAGAAGTGGTGGAGGCAGGATCGATTTTAACATTTAAGAGTAAAGTGGATATGTATATGGACGTGCAGGGAATGGAGGGGTATGGTCTGAGTGCAGGTAGATGGGACTAGGGGGAAACAAATGGTCGGCACGGACTGGAAGGGCCGAGAGGGCCTGTTTCCGTGCTGTAATTGTTATATATTATTATAAGACAATTTTATACCAATATCTGAAGTGTTTACACACGAGACCATGCCTGTTTGTCATAAAATATACCCAGACAAGAGGACTTGAAACAATGGCCTTTCATAAATTCTGGCCTTACTTAATAAATTCTGGTATCGACCTACTTATCGGGATGAATGCCTTGAAGGCATTAGAACCTATACAGACTGTGAGGAGCCAAGGGGATGGACCGTTTGCTGTGAAAACCCTACTAGGATGGGTTATTTATGGCTCCTTGAAAAGGACCAACGAAAGCAGGAACCAGAAGAACTACCCTGCCGCTGCTGTTAATCAAGTATCTACTGGTAAATTAGAAAAGCTATTGATCAAGCAATACAATCATGACTTCAATGAAAGTACCAGTAAGGAATCGGAAGAAATGTCCAGGGAAGGGTTAAAGTTCTTGGATATTATGAACTACTCAGTAAAGATGATAGACGGACACTATTGTCTGGACTTACCTTTCAAACAAGAAAGTGTTAGTCTGACGAATAATCGTCATATGGCAGAGCAATGCACCAGAATCTGAAATGCAAGTTTGGCAAGAATACGAAATTTAATGAGGAATATACGTCTTTCGTAAAGGATATGATTGACAATGATTATGCCAAAATGGTACCAACAAACCAATCGAAGTGATGGAGAGCTTTGGTACATTACACACCATGGGGTCTATCACTCAAAGAATGTGACCTTGAGGGTGGTCTTTGACTGTGCTGCAGTCTTCAAAGGAACATCACTTAACTGTCAACTACTGCAAGGTCCAGACCTTACCAACTCACTCTTTGGAGTTCTCATTAAATTCAGGCAAGAACCAATTGCTTTGATGGATGATATTAGAGCGATGTTTCATCGTCAAAGTATCAGAAAAACACATTGACTACTTGCGATTCTTATGGTGGCCTGAAGGGGATGTACAACAATATCTTGTTGAATACCGGATGAAGGTACATCTCTATGGAGCAATGTCATCACCAAGTTGTGCAAGCTTTGCATTAAAGAAGACCGCAGAGCACAATAAAGCGCACTTTCCAGAAGAAGTGATAACCACTGTGAAGAATAATTTCTATGTGGATGATTACTTAAAATCCATGTCTACGGAGCAGGAAGCAATTCAAATGGTAAAACATCTGACTTCCCTCTGCAATAAGGGAGGATTTACACTTTCCAAGTGGATCAGCAACAGTCGTGTTGTATTGGAAAGTATTCCACCAGATGATAGAGCCAAAGAGACCAAGGAGTTGGATTTGAACAGACAATTTTTCAATGGAAAGAGCATTGGGGCTGCACTGGTGTGTTGAAACAGATGTGTTCAAGTTTAGAATCTCAATTCAAGAGCGACCATGTACTGGAAGGAGTATCCTATCTGTGATTGGTTCCGTTTATGACCCTCTGGGATTTCTTGCACCATTTACACTGCCAGCCAAGTTGATTTTGCAGGATCTTTGTAAGGAAAAACTTGGATGGGACGAGAGTATAACACAAACGTCCTCTCACCGATGGACAGAATGGTTAGCAGATCTCAACAAAATCTCAGAATTCAAAGCATGAAGCCTACAAGCTTTGGTAAGATCAGAAGTGCACAGCTGCATCGTTTCTCAGATGCCAGTGAAAGTGGCTAGGGTACTGCTTCATATGTAAGACTGGAAAATGATAGCAAAGAAGTACGTCGCATTCTTAATGGTAAGACCAGAGTGGCACCTTTGAAACAAATGACAATGCTCAGAATGGAACTTACTGCCGTAGTCTTAGCTGTTAAAGTTGACATAATGCTGCAAAAAGAACTACAGCTTCAACTGGAAGAATCTATCTTCCGGACGTATAGTACTACGGTGCTTAAATACTTCAACACTGAGAACAAATGTTTTTTGACATTTGTAGCAAACAGAATCTCTTTTGTATTGGGAGCTACTAATGTCTCACAATGGAAATATGTTAACATAAAGGAAAATCCTGCAGATGAAGTTTCTAGAGGTCTAACAGCAGATTGCTTCTTAAGCAATAAGAGATGGATCAATGGAACAGAGTTTCTCTATAAGTCAGAGAATGGCCAAAGCTTGATCTGGGATTTGAAATCTCTGCTAATGATCCAGAAATTAAACAAAACCTCACAGTGAACGTTATTGCCAAAGATTCAGCAAACACAACAAATGATTTAATTACCCACTTTTCATCATGGAATAAGTTGGTGACTGTGGTAGCTTGGTTTCTTAAACTAAAACTGTTATTACTGTTTGCTCGAAAAAGGAAAGAGATGCTGAAGGCATCTTTGAAGAAGATACTGAAGATCCTGAAATACTGAAGTAAAAGGTGGAAAAGAAGATGCAAGTTTTTTAGGCATCGTACGATTTACAGGGTTTCCATCTTGATGATCTCCTCAAAGCGGAAAACGAGATTATCTCTTTCTGTCAAGGACAGAAATACAAAGAAGAAATATCGACATTAGAAGCTGGAGTGCATGGTGTCAAAAGAAACAGTCAATTGTACAAGCTTGATCCAGTATTGGAGGAAGGACTTCTGAGAGTGGGTGGTCGCCTAAATAGATTGGCAATGCCTGAAGAGGCTAAACATCCTATTATTCTCTCAAAGGACGTTCACATATCAACATTATTCATGAATTGATCGGACATGGAGGAAGAAGTTTCATGCTGTCAAAACTTTGGACTTGTGTCTTGGTCAATATACTGGGTATCATGCCTGATGTTAAGGGTTTGGTGCGTATGGTACGACTTCAGACTATGAACGATGTTTTAATAAGAGCAATAACCAAGTTATGCTTGCTTCTAGAAGGCAAAGGTGAAATGGAAGAACCACTAAAGAAGTCTGAATGTGGATATATAATGCATGCAATTTTTTTTGTTTGTTTGATATATGTTAAGCTACCTGTTTTAATGTTAATAGTAATTGCTTTGTTATATACTCAGAACAATTAGGGGCCGGTATGTAGTAGCCATTTAGCTTAACTCGGTACGTTATAACTATAACCAGTTACCTTTAAATTATAGCTACCTGTAATTATGTGGGTGGGATTTATTACGTAGTCGGAGGCGTGTTTGCGGCTGGGATTCTCACGTAGACGCTAGTAGTTTTTAGTTTTAGTTTGTGCAAGCATGGGAGAGAAGGCACAGCTTTCCACCATGCACAAGTTCCACCATGCGCGAGTTTGACTACGAGTAAGATCAAAATGTACTTAAACAAGAAGTTTGGATGAATATCTTACTGTTTTTACTTCGACAATAAAGAAACTATTAATTAAGAGACTGCGTTTTGAAGATTTCTCTTTCGACGGCTTTGAATGTCTCGTGGAGAGCTCGCATGCGTATCGAAATTATCTCCTTACCCGTCTTCAATCATAGTGACTAGAGGAAAGATTCCTTGAACGATATAATAATCTGCCATTACAACTATGGGCTCTCATAGAAACATAGAAACATAGAAATTAGGTGCAGGAGTAGGCCATTCAGCCCTTCGAGCCTGCACCGCCATTCAATATGATCATGGCTGATCATCCAACTCAGTATCCCGTACCTGCCTTCTCTCCATACCCTCTGATCCCCTTAGCCACAAGGGCCACATCCAACTCACTCTTAAATATAGCCAATGAACTGGCCTCAACTACCCTCTGTGGCAGAGAGTTCCAGAGACTCACCACTCTCTGTGTGAAAAAAGTCTTTCTCATCTCGGTCTTAAAGGATTTCCCCCTTATCCTTAAGCTGTGACCCCTTGTCCTGGACTTCCCCAACATCGGGAACAATCTTCCTGCATCTAGCCTGTCCAACCCCTGAAGAATTTTGTAAGTTTCTATAAGATCCCCTCTTAATCTCCTAAATTCCAGAGAGTATAAACCGAGTCTATCCAGTCTTTCTTCATAAGACAGTCCTGACATCCCAGGAATCAGTCTGGTGAACCTTCTCTGCACTCCCTCTATGGCAATAATGTCCTTCCTCAGATTTGGAGACCAAAACTGCACGCAATACTCCAGGTGTGGTCTCACCAAGACCCTGTACAACTGAAGTAGAACCTCCCTGCTCCTGTACTCAAATCCTTTTGCTATGAAAGCTAACATACCATTCGCTTTTTTCACTGCCTGCTGCACCTGCATGCCTACTTTCAATGACTGGTGTACCATGACACCCAGGTATCGCTGCATCTCCCCTTTTCCTAATCGGCCACCATTTAAATAATAGTCTGCTTTCCTGTTTTTGCCACCAAAGTGGATAACCTCACATTTATCCACATTATACTGCATCTGCCAAACATTTGCCCACTCACCCAGCCTATCCAAGTCACCTTGCAGTCTCCTAGCATCCTCCTCACAGCGAACACTGCCCCCCAGTTTAGTGTCATCCGCAAACTTGGAGATATTGCCTTCAATTCCCTCATCCAGATCATTAATATATATTGTAAATAGCTGGGGTCCCAGCACTGAGCCCTGCGGTACCCCACTAGTTACTGCCTGCCATTGTGAAAAGGACCCGTTTACTCCTACTCTTTGCTTCCTGTTTGCCAGCCAGTTCTCTATCCGCATCAATACTGAACCCCTAATACCGTATGCTTTAAGTTTGTATACTAATCTCTTATGTGGGACCTTGTCGAAAGCCTTCTGGAAGTCCAGATATACCACATCCACTGGTTCTCCCTTATCCACGCTACTAGTTACATCCTCGAAAAATTCCACAAGATTCGTCAGACATGATTTACCTTTTGTAAATCCATGCTGACTTTGTCCAATGATTTCACCACTTTCCAAATGTGCTGCTATCCCATCTTTAATAACTGACTCTAGCAGTTTCCCCACTACCGATGTTAGACTAACTGGTCTGTAATTCCCCGTTTTCTCTCTCCCTCCCTTCTTAAAAAGAGGGGTTACATTTGCTACCCGCCAATCCTCAGGAACTACTCCAGAATCTAAAGAGTTTTGAAAGATTATCACTAATGCATCCACTATTTCCTGAGCTACTTCCTTAAGTACTCTGGGATGCAGCCTATCTGGCCCTGGGGATTTATCGGCCTTTAATCTATTCAATTTACCCAACACCACTTCCCGACTGACCTGGATTTCACTCAATTCCTCCTTTGACCCACAGTCCTCTCATCTTCCTTATCAGTCTCACATGTGGACCCTTATCAAAGACTTTGTGAAAACCATGATTTTCAATACTCCGCTAATGACTTTATACACCTCTGTAAGATCAACCTCCTGGGCTCCAATGAATAAAGTCCTTGGCTGCCCACCCTCTCCCTACAGCTCAAGCTCTCTGGTCAGGGCAACAACCTCGTAACCAGCCCAACATCTCAATCAACCCCTTAACAACAAGACCAATGTGAAAATATTTCCAGGACTAATAATAATTAACAAATAATGTTATTTCTGGAGCAGGTTTGAGCTTGGCATTTCACGTTTCTCAGTTGGAATCTCTACATCTGGATCTACATTGGATTCTGTTATAATATGCCAAGTGTATTGCGGTCTTTAACTATGCACAATCATTCAGTCAACAATGGCTGATGTTAAAGCATTCTACACCACAACTTTAAAACTCAAGGTGACATTTTACAGGGTGTAAGTTATAATTGTATTTTCTCACCTGACAGCTGGAATGTTGATAACAATAATTTTATTAAGAGATCCAGCCAAAATTCTAACAGGAGCATACATAAATCATTTGTGTGTAGGAAGGAACTGCAGATGCTGGTTTAAACCAAACATAGACACAGAGTGCTGGAGTAACTCAGCGGGCCAGGCAGCATATATATCGGTGACATTTCGGGTCTGAAGGGTCTCGAAACGTCACCCATTCCTTCTCTCCAGAGATGCTGCCCGTCCCACTGAGTTACTCCAGCATTTTGTGTAAATCATTTGCGGGACAGGGCAGATTGAGAAACAAGTTAAAAACATGTGAACCGGGAAAACATGTGAATCTTTATAAATAGTACAAGAGAAAGAAAAATTATGACAAAGATTTAGACACTAGTTCAACAACAAATAGTTTCCATAGTAAAATCTGGACTATGTGTGAATAACTGAAGCCAAGGTACAGCAGGGAGAATCCTCACCTAGAACAATATCTCACCTAGAATAAGTGTGAGATATCGCATTTTTGAGACTCAAAATAGGCAGGTGAATGGGAGGGCCTTTTGGAGTGTTGTGCAGCAGAGGGATCTCGGAGCACATGTACATAGTTCCATGAGAGTGGTGTCACAGAGTGGTGAGAAAGGCTGAAGTCGTGCTGGCCTTCATCCATTAGGAAATTGAGTAGAGAATTTTAGTCATTTGTTACAGCTGTATAAGACATTGGTGAGGCCGCACTTGGAGCATTTTGTTTAGTTTTGCTACAAAAAGATGCCATTAAGGTGGAAAGGGTGCTGTGCGGATTTATGAGAATGTTGTCAGGACTTGAGGGCCTGAGCTCCAAGGAGATGTTGGGCAGGCTAGGAATTTATTCCTTGGGGCACAGCAGGCTGATGAATCATCTTAAAGAGGCGTATAAAATCATTGGGGACATTGATAGGATAAATGCAGAGTATTTTACCCAGGATAGGGCGACCAAGAACTAGGGCAGTCAAGAGGGAGGTCAGAGACTCCAGAGACAGGAACAAGTTGGAAGATCCTGCCAACTGCAGTTGGGATCGTATATCAGCAATGTTAGAATTTAGACAGGGCCAGTTTTGACACCCAGTGAAATGAATAAGAGATATGTAAGCAACATGTTAAAAGGTAGAGTGGTGGAAAAAACTGAAAGCGAACAGGTCTGGAAGGGAACAGTGTGATGAAGAGGGCTTTTGGCATGCTGGACTTCATCAATCAGGGAACGAGCTGCCAGAGGAAGCTGTACAGATAAATACAATACAACATTTAAAAGACATTTGGATAGGTACGTGTATAGAAAAAGCTGAGAGGGGTTTGGACCAAACACAGGAAATGGGACCAGCTTAAGACAGCGATGTTGGTCAGCATGGATGAGGTGGGTGGTTGGGCCTGTTTTTGAGCTGTAGTACTCTAAGAACAGAGCAATAAGAACAGGGGTAAGCCCCACAGCCCCTCAGACCTGTCCTGCCATTCAATATGATCAATGCAGTTCTTCCTATGGCAGTTCCCCAGAGCCCTCAGTTCCCAACCCTCATTGCCCCAGCCTCGACACCCATGCGAGGTGGAGAACTGCAGAGATCCACTGACCTGTGAGAAGTTCCTAAGCACCTCAGCATTCAACAGTGGCAGGCACAATGTCACTGGACATAACCATATAACCATATAACAATTACAGCACGGAAACAGGCCCTCTCGGCCCTTCCAGTCCGTGCCGACCACTTGTTTTCCCCATGTCCCATCTACCTGCACTCAGACCATACCCCTCCATTCCCTTCACGTCCATATACCTATCCACTTTACTCTTAAATGTGATTAAATTCAGGCATAAACAAGAGATCACAATGTTATTGAAGCAAGCGCCAGCTACATAAAATGTCCGACCAAAAATATATATTAAATGAAAGATAATTTCTTCCAATAACTTTCATCCCCAAGAAAATCGACATCAAACATTTTTACAGTCAAGCTGCACGTGCTTACCAATCGAGTACATATCCAGTTGCTGGCGTAAGCGAACCTTCTGCAGGTTGTCATAAAAGTTGGGCTCAGGAGTGGGATTACCAGCAGCAGGGACAGTGAATATCCTCATGATCTTCCTTTTATTTCTAAAGGCAACAGAGAAACTTCCCCGTCAGCAAAGTAATAAAATTAATAAAGTCACTTCACCATGCTTCCAACAGAAAAACCATGGCACACCAAAATTCCTTCAATATTCTCACACATTTAATTATACTTAAGAGGGAGAGAGAACAAGGTCATGAGTGTGACGATAGAAACATAGAAAATAGGTGCAGGAGGAGGCATTCATTGTGATCATGGTTGATCGTCCCCAATCAATAACCCGTGCCTGCCTTCTCCCCATATCCCTTGATTCCACTAGCCCCTAGAGCTCTATCTAACTCTCTCTAAAACCCATCCAGTGCCCTCCGTGGCAGGAAATTCTACAAATTCACAACTCTCTGGGTGAAAACGTTTTTTCTCACCTCAGTCTTAAAAGGCCTCCCCTTTATTCTAAGACTGGCCCCTGGTTCTGGATTCGCCCAACTTTGGGAACATTTTTCCTGCTAGTCCAGTCCTTTCATAATTTTAAACATTTCTATAAGATCCCCCTCATCCTTCTAAAGTCCAATGAATACAAACCTAGTCTTTTCAATCTTTCCTCATATGACAGTCGCGCCATCCCAGGATTTTGAATTTTGTGAACCTACGCTGCACTGCCTCAATCACAAGGATGTCCTTCCTCAAATTAGGAGACCAAAACTGCACACAATACTCCAGATGTGGTCTTACCAGAGCCCTTACCAGAGCTGCTCTAAGAATAAGATAGAGTGTCATGAAGCTGTGTAACACAAAAACAGGTCCTGTGGGAAACATTGCACATACTGACCAATGTGGCTATTGAGTGAGTCCCATTTGCCTGCATTTGAACAATGGCCCTCAAAACCTCAATCCTCCATCCTGGGAAAAAGACAGTGTGTTCAATTTATCCATGTTCCTCATTACCTCAAAAAAATTACCATTGAAAAAAAACTAACTCCTCTTCGAATTTCAAAGCAAGCCAGGGGAGCCATTCCCCACACCGGCTATACTATCCCAGACTTCTGCCGCACATGCACGATTCCAGCAAGAGGGAACTGCAACAGAGACACCTCAGCAAGGTCACCCCTCATCCTCCTACACACCAAAGAAAAATATACGAGGAATTTAATTTGCCAAGTCAGTCACACATATAAAAAGCAACGGAATGCACAAAATACATTTAACATCAACATCCACCACAGTGACTCCTCCAAATTCCTCACTGTGATGGAAGGCGGAAAAAAAGTTCAACTCTCTTCCCTTCTTTGCTCTCCCGTGGTCGGGGGCCTCGAGCCCTCCGTTGACGGGACGATCTTGACTCCCGTAGCTGGCGGCGCGCGCTCCGTGTCGGGGCGATCAGCTCCTGCATTGGGGGGATGTCAGCTCCCCCGCGCCGGCGATCGGACCCCGGGTCGGGGCTGGTCCAGCCTCTGCGTCGCCGGAGCTCCCGACTAGCCTCTACCGAGACTGCGAGCTCAGGCTGATAAAGTCCGCAAGCCGCAGGTTGGAGCGATCCCAGGCAAGGAATCAACTCCGATGTTAAGTCCACGTCCCGTGGTGGGGCTCAAGTCAGTCCGAGGAGGCCTCCAGCTCCATCGATGTTAAGCCGCAGAGCGACCGGAGATACGACCCGAAAAACAATCGCATCTCCAGCAAGGTAAGAGACTGAAAAAAAGTTTCCCCCTCCCCCACACAAAACAAACCGGAGAACACCTACACACACTTTTAAAACAGACCAATTTTTAAAAGACGAAAAAACAGACAGACTGTTGGTGGGGCTGCCAATCGTGCGGCGCCCCTGGTGGACATGAGAACGATGTACGTTATCATCAAAATCATTGATATAGATTCTCAACCTTGTTTGCCCCATGCACCCCTTTCACCATATGTCAGAATGTCATTCCCCCCCTCCTTTCCAAGATTGTCAACCTCAAAAAGTGCATTCCAAATAATATGCAAAGGCAATAAAAAAATCAACATTCTAACAGTTTGAGTTTGCTAATCCGTGGTCCCAATTCCCCCCCTGAAAACCTGAAATCCCCCCTGGGGGGAATTCCCCCCTGGTTGAGAACCCCTGATATAGATGGTAAATAGCACTGGGCCCAGCACCCGAACCCTGAGGCACATCATTATTCACAGGCCCCATTCCGAGAAGCAATCTTCCACCATCACCCTCTGCTTCCTTCCATGAAGCCAATTTCCTATTCATTCAGTTAGCTCTCCTTGGATCGCATGTGATCTAACCGTCCAGAACAGCTTTCTATGCGGAACCTTGTCGAATGCTTCGCTGAAGTCCATGAACAACATCCACAGCTCAACCTATTTGGTCACATCTTCAAAAAACAATCAGATTCATCAGAGATGACCTCTCACATACAAAACCATGCTGACTATCCCTAATCAGCCCTTGTCCATCTAAATGCATGTATCCCTCAGAATACTCTCTAGTAACTTTCTCACCACAGATGGTGAGCTCACCGGCCTATAGTTCCTGTTGCCCTGCTTAAATAGAGGCACAACATTTGCCACCCTCCAGTCGTCCAGCACCTCTCCTGTATTTAATGACGACTCCGAAATTTCAATCAGGGCTCCTGCAATTTCCTCTCTAGTTTCCCATATATCTGATCTGGCCCTGGAGATTTGTCTACCTTCATACACGACAGTACCTTCAGTACTTCTTCGACCGTAACACTAACGGCTCGCAAGACACTTCCATTAACTGTCCCAAGTTCCTCTGTCCTCCTGTCTTTCTCCTCAGTAAATACAGAGGAGAAATACTCATTGAGGACCTGGCTCCACACATAGTTGACCGCTTTGATTCATGAGGGGTCCCACTCTCTCTCTCTCTCTCTAGTTACCTTTTTCCCCCTTATACATGTATAAAATCTCTTGCGATTGTTCTTAATGCTATCTCCCAGAGTTATCTCCTGGCCCCCATTTTTGCCCTTCTGATTTCCTTTCTTACTTTGCTCCTTAGGTCCCAATGCTCCTCCAAGGATGCACTTGATCCCACCAGCCTATACCTGTCTCATGCATCATTCTTATTCTTGACCAATGTCTCAATTTCCCTCATCATTCAAGCTTCCTTCCGTTTGCTTGCCTTGCCCTTCACCCTAACAGGGACGTACATATCCTGAGTTGTCAGCGCTTTAAAAAATATCCCACGTGGCTGATGTTCCTTTCCCCTCAAACAACTTGTTCCAATCAACTTGAGCAAGACTTTCTCCCAATTTAGCATTTTCACAGTGAAGATGAGGACGTGGGGGCTCGGAAGGCGGAAGTCATTTAAAAGACAAGGGGGGCCATTCTTTGTAAAGTGAACCAAAATGTCACACACATGGCCAGATGTCATCACATAAAGTAATACATAAAAAAATTATTGTAAGAGATTAATCTTATTCATTGCCATTTTCCTCCCTACAGAAGGAAATGCATGTCTGCTATGAACATTCTAGCTTTTCGAAATTCACAACAGCTTGTAGGTGTTTGAGTTATGAAAATGCCTCTGCGTGAGGTCACACATGCGACCAGTAATATTTGACCTCTGACCCTAAACAAACATTGTCAGCAAAACATAAATATTTCATATATGAATCATACATACAGTACAAAACAATATACCTGAAATGCTTTCCGAATTAGAGATGTAGTCCACAATGTTTCTTATTTTTGGTCACAAACATGACTAAGAATGGGCCAAGGGCGTGCGAGGTATCTTGGACATAGGACGGAAGAGATTGGATCATGGAGGATAGGATGCTTGCCCCCGACTCTCAGTCTGAAGAAGGATCTCGATCCGAAATATCACCCATTCCTGCTCTCCAGAGATTCTGCCTGTACCGCTGAGTTACTCCAGCACTTTGTGTCTATCTTTGGTTTAAACCCACATCTGCAGGTCCTTCCTACACATTAGCATTTTAACACATGGGCCCTCTCCGTCCCTTTCTGTAACTGTCTTAAACCTAATCAAACAGTGGTCACTGGTTCCAAAAGGCTCCTCCACGAACACTTAATCTATTTGCCCTTCCCAATTTACCTTAGACACCTACGTCAGACTCCTATTCATAGACGACAGCTGTGCCTTTAATGCAGTTATACCATCCAAGCTTATCACCAAACTAGCGGGACTTGGTGTCAGCACCCATGTAGACACAAAATGTTGGAGAAACTCAGCAGGTGAGGCAGCATCTATGGAGTGAAGGAATTGGTGACATTTCGGGTCGAGACCCTTCTTCAGACTGATCTCTGCAACTGGATCCTCAACTTCTTGACCAACAGACCCCAATCAGTGAGGATAGGGCGACAAATCATCCTCTACGATAATCCTCAACATGGGGGCTCCGCAAGACTGCGTTCTCAGCCCGAATATTTACTCCTTGTACATCCACAACCCTGCAGCCATGTACAAATCTAATTCAACTTTCAAATTCACAGACGACACCACCATTGAGGGCCGGATATCAAATAAATAATGAGACGGAGTACACGAAGATTATCGAGAACCTTGTGTCCTGGTGTTGCGACAACAACCTTTCTCTTAACGTCAGCAAGCAAAGGAGGTAGTGGTCGACTTCAGGAAGCGAAGCAGTACACATACCCGTTTGCATTGAAGGTGCCGAAGTGGAGATGGTTGATAGCTTCACATTCCTAGGAGTCAATGTCACCCGTGACTTCTCCTGGACCACCCATATTGAAGCAACAACCAAGAAAGCACACCAACACCTCTCAGGGCTCTCGCTTAACTTTTTTCCCTGTTGCCAGCCGGGCAACCTTGACAGTTTTTGAGGTTGCCAAATGACAGTTTAGGTGGTCATTTAAGACGGTTTGCATGACGCCTGCGATAATGTGCTCGGACGAAGTGCGTAGTTACCAGTTAGAATTGTGCTCAATGAAGCATTCACATATTATGTTCAAGAAGGAACTGCAGATGCTGGAAAATCGAAGGTAGACAAATGTGCTGGAGAAACTCAGCGGGTGCAGCAGCATCTATGGAGCGAAGGAGATAGGCAAAGTTTCAGGCTGAAAACCATCAGTCTGAAGAAGGGTTTCAGCCCGAAACGTTGCCTATTTCCTTCGCTCCATAGATGCTGCCGCATCCGCTGAGTTTCTCCAGCACTTTGTCTACATTCACATATTATTTCTGCTTCAAATAACTCACAAATTAAACATATTCACCAATCAAGACATGATATACACCACAATGACATGCAGCAAAATTATAATACAATATCTTAACTCTTTTTACATATTGAAATTAATGCAATTTCTATTAGTTCTTTCCACTTCCAAACAAAAATGTGGTTGGATTATTCAGCAAATGATCAACATGTGTCAATAAATCCTGGACCGTGGTAACATACATGCTTAACCATGCACACTACAGATTGATGCGTGTTTTCAGTGAAGGACCGAAAATTACCATGACGTGGCCATAGCATGGGTCGTTATTACTATTGGCACAGAAACACTCTGGCTTCCCACATAATTTATCCATAACAAAATATACAGGTTGCAAGGAAATTTCTAAAGGCATTGTATGATAATAGCTGTTAAAACCGACAATACCCATTTGACAGGTTAAACATTACACTAACTGACAAGAGATGGCCGGCCGAAGGACATAACTGCAGCAAATGTTCTTTTGGTAATATGTTTAAAGGTGTCAAAACAAATAATAACATTGGGAATTAAAACACATTTGATTGCATTCCGTTATCAAACATAGTCAATGTTCGCTCTGAAGACCATGAATCACAATAGGGTCAGGGGGTGTGTGAATCAGTGTGGGGGGGAGGGGGGGGGGGGGGGGGGGGGGGGGGGGGGGGGGGGGGTTCAGAAGGCAATCGGTGCGGAATGGATGGATTGAGGCAGGTGAATTAGTATGTGTTGGTTGGAGTATGTAAAATTGTGAGCAGAGAGCACAGGGGGTGTCAGTGGTGTTGAATGGGGGATCAGTATGGGATGGATGGGGGGGGGGGGTCAGTACAGGATGAATGGGGGGTTCAGTACAGGATGAATGGGGGTAGACAAAAATGCTGGAGAAATTCAGCGGGTGAGGCAGCATCTATGGAGCTAAGGAAATAGGCAACGGTTCGGGTCGAGACCCTTCTTCAGACTGTTCCCTCCATTCTTCTTGAATGGAGTACAGGATGAATGGGGGTGGAGGGATCAGTACAGGATGAATGGGGGGGGGTCAGGACAGTGTGGATCAGAGGGTCTATGCAGGATGAATGGGGGATCACTACGGGATGTAGTGATCCCCCATTCATACAACTCTCATCAACTTCTACAGATGAACCACAGAAAGCATGTTATCAGGAGGCATCACAGCCTGGTTTGGGAACTGCTCCATCGAAGACCGCAAGAAATTGCAGCAAATTGTGGACGCAGCCCAGACCATCATACAAACCAACCAGTCTTTAGACTCAAGAAGGGTCTCGACCTGAAACATCACCCATTACTTCTCTCCAGAATGCTGCCTAAGTTACTCCAACATTTTGTGTCTACCTTCAACACACACCAACCTCCCTTCTATTGACTCCATTGATACCTCATGCTGCCTCAGCAAGGCCAGCAGCATAATCAAGGATGAGTTGCACACATGACTGAAAGATTCTGTAGCTTTTCACAATATAGGAAAACTGGGTCCAAATCGAGCTCATCCAATGACAAGTTATTACTTATCTTTGGAGCGCCAGCCTTTTTTTTCAATCTTGGCTTCTTTATGGCCTTGAAGAAGCACATGTTATGCCATCTTAATGTCTTTATTGAAAAGACAACCTGTCCTCCATATTGTGTTCCATTTATTTCACAAAGTCATTCAGACTTGGCACCGAGCCATTCTTTTGTTCTACTAGTCCATGCCTTTGTAGAAGAATGACTCCATTTTAGATCTGACTCTTAGATTTGACTATTAGCTCTTTCCTTTTAACCAGGTTTCAGTAATGGCTACGACGGGGTCAAAGGGCCTACTTCTGCACCTATTTTCTATGTTCCAGTCTCACTCCCAAAAGCTCATCTGCTTCACCCATCAGGCCCCTTGCATTAAAATACACGCAGTTCAAACCCAGTCATCGTGAAAATTGGACTTTGTCTCTGGAAATGGTACACTACAATGTTGAGAACTATATTCTGCACAATGTTGAGAACTATATTCCCCTTTGTTCCATCTATTGCACTCGATTGTATTTATGTAAAGTATTATCTGACTGATTAAAAAGCATGAAAAATAAAGCTATTCACTGTACCTCAGTTCACATGACAATAATAAATATCAACCTAAATCTGATGAGGATAGGGAGTGCTAGTGCAGGATTCCCAAGAAGTTCATTTGCAAATTGAATCAGGAAGGCAAATGTAATGTTTTAAATAAATGTAATCTTTTATTTTAAGAGGCCGAGAATATGAAAACAGGGATGTATTGCTGAGGCTTTGCATGGCATTGGTCAGACCACATTTTGAGCATTGCGAGCAGTTTTAGGCCCCAGATCTGTGGAAGGATGGGGTCTAGAGGAGGTTCACAAGAATGTTCCCAGCGTTGATTGGATTAACATATGATGAGCGTTTGAAGGCACTGGGCCTGTACACTTTGTAGTTTTGAAGGATGAGGGCGAACGTCACCAGTACATAGATACATAGATAATAGGTGCAGGAGTAGGCCATTCGAGCCAGTACCGCCATTCAATGCGATCATGGCTGATCATCCACAATCAGTAACCCATGCCTGCCTTCTCCCCATACCCCTTGATTCCACTAGCCCTAAGAGCTGTATCGAACTCTCTCGAAGACATTTAAAGACTGCATGGATGAACTACAAAAATTGTTCATCCCAGTTTGGCAAAAGAATAAATCGGGGAAGGTAGTGCATCCGTGGATAACAAGGGAAATCAGGGATAGTATCAAAGCAAAGGATGATGCGTACAAAGTAGCCAGAAAAAGCAGCATACCAGAGGACTGGGAGAAATTCAGAGACCAGCAGAGGAGGACAAAGGGCTTAATTAGGAAAGGAAAAATAGATTATGAAAGAAAACTGGCAGGGAACATAAAAACTGACTGCAAAAGTTTTTATAGATATGTGAAGAGAAAGAGGTTAGTTAAAACAAATGTAGGTCCCTTGCAGTCAGAAACAGGTGAGTTGATCATGGGGAACAAGGATATGGCGGACCAATTGAATAACTACTTTGGTTCCGTCTTCACTAAGGAAGACATAAATAATCTGCCTGAAATAGCAGGGGACTGTGGGTCAAAGGAGGAATTGAGTGAAATCCAGGTCAGTCGGGAAGTGGTGTTGGGTAAATTGAATAGATTAAAGGCCGATAAATCCCCAGGGCCAGATAGGCTGCATCCCAGA
The DNA here is from genome assembly GCA_035221665.1 of Okamejei kenojei. Taxonomy (NCBI): domain Eukaryota; kingdom Metazoa; phylum Chordata; class Chondrichthyes; order Rajiformes; family Rajidae; genus Okamejei; species Okamejei kenojei. The sequence goes on from CM069131.1 coordinate 980,943, forward strand.
GTACTTAAGGAAGTAGCTCAGGAAATAGTGGATGCATTAGTGATAATCTTTCAAAACTCTTTAGATTCTGGAGTAGTTCCTGAGGATAGCAAACGTAACCCCTCTTTTAAGAAGGGAGGGAGAGAGAAAACGGGGAATTACAGACCAGTTAGTCTAACATCGGTAGTGGGGAAACTGCTAGAGTCAGTTATTAAAGATGGGAAAGCAGCACATTTGGAAAGTGGTGAAATCATTGGACAAAGTCAGCATGGATTTACAAAAGGTAAATCATGTCTGACGAATCTTGTGGAATTTTTCGAGGATGTAACTAGTAGCGTGGATAAGGGAGAACCAGTGGATGTGGTATATCTGGACTTCCAGAAGGCTTTCGACAAGGTCCCACATAAGAGATTAGTATACAAACTTAAAGCATACGGTATCAGTATTGATGTGGATAGAGAACTGGCTGGCAAACAGGAAGCAAAGAGTAGGAGTAAACGGGTCCTTTTCACAATGGCAGGCAGTAACTAGTGGGGTACCGCAGGGCTCAGTGCTGGGACCCCAGCTATTTACAATATATATTAATGATCTGGATGAGGGAATTGAAGGCAATATCTCCAAGTTTGCGGATGACACTAAGCTGGGGGGCAGTGTTCGCTGTGAGGAGGATGCTAGGAGACTGCAAGGTGACTTGGATAGGCTGGGTTGAGTGGGCAAATGTTTGGCAGATGCAGTATAATGTGGATAAATGTGAGGTTATCCACTTTGGTGGCAAAAACAGAAAGCAGACTATTATTTAAATGGTGGGCCGATTAGGAAAAGGGGAGATGCAGCGAGACTGGGTGTCATGGTACCCAGTCATTGAAAGTAGGCATGCAGGTGCAGCAGCAGTGAAAAAAGCGAATGGTATGTTAGCTTTCATAGCAAAAGGATTTGCAGGGAGGTGTTGTACAGCTTGGTGAGACCACACCTGGAGTATTGCGTGCAGTTTTGGTCTCCAAATCTGAGGAAGGACATTATTGCCATAGAGGGAGTGCAGAGAAGGTTCACCAGACTGATTCCTGGGATGTCAGGACTGTCTTATGAAGAAAGACTGGATAGACTCGGTTTATACTCTCTGGAATTTAGGAGATTAAGAGGGGATCTTATAGAAACTTACAAAATTCTTAAGGGGTTGGACAGGCTACAGGAAGATTGTTCCCGATGTTGGGGAAGTCCAGGACAAGGGGTCACAGCTTAAGGATAAGGGGGAAATCCTTTAAGACCGAGATGAGAAAGACTTTCTTCACACAGAGAGTGGTGAGTCTCTGGAACTCTCTGCCACAGAGGGTAGTTGAGGCCAGTTCATTGGCTATATTTAAGAGTGAGTTGGATGTGGCCCTTGTGGCTAAGGGGATCAGAGGGTATGGAGAGAAGGCAGGTAGGGATACTGAGTTGGATGATCAGCCATGATCATATTGAATGGCGGTGCAGGCTCGAAGGGCTGAATGGCCTACTTGCACCTAATTTCTATGTTTCTATGTTTTCTATGAATGCATCCAGTGAATCTCAAATGCATCCTTCTGCAGCAGAGAATTCCACAAATTCACAACTCTTTGTGTGAAAAAGTTTTTTCTCATCTCAGTTCGAAATCGCCTACCCCTTATTCTTAAACTGTGGCCCCTGGTTCTGGACTCCCCCAAAATCAGGAACATGTTATATGTTTCTATAAGACCCCCTCTCATCCTTCTCAATTCCAGTGAATACAAGCCCAGCCGGTCCATTCTTTCATCCCGCCATCCCGGGAATTAACCTCATGAACCTACGCTGGCTGTACTGCCTCAATAGCGAGAATATCCTTCCTCAAATTAGGAGACCAAAACTGCACACAATACTCCAGGAACACCAGGACCCTGTTCAAATACAGAAGGACCTCTTTGCTCCTATACTCAACTCCTCTTGTTATGAAGACCAAATGCCATTAGCTTTCTTCACTGCCTGTTGTACCTGGATGCTTACTTACAGTGAATGATGTACAAAGATACCCAGGTCTCGTTGTACTTCCCCTTTTCCTAATCTGACACTAATTTGCTAATAATCTGCCTTTCCGTTCTTGCCACCAAAGTGGATAACCTCACATTTATCCACATTATACAGCACCTGTCATGTATCTGCCCACTCAACCAGCCTGTTCAAATCACTCTGCATCCTCATCGCAGTTCATACTTCCATCCAGCTTTGCGTCATCTGCTAATTTGCTAATATTACTTTTAATTAGAAACATAGAAAATGGATGCAGGAGGAGGCCATTCGGCCCTTCGAGCCAGCACCGCCATTCATTGCGATCATGGCTGAATGTGGAGAGGATTCCTTTATCTAAATTAATGTATATTGTATATTGTAAATAGCTGCGGTACTAGCACTGAGCCTTGCGCTACCCCACAGGTCACTGCCTGCCATTCTGAAAGGGACCCGTTAATCAGGGCTCGAAATTAGCGGTTGCCCGGGTGCCACTGACCACTCAAAGTGCCGCCGGGCAACTTAAACGGCTAGTCATTTTGCCCGGCTTGGCAACTTGGTTTATACCGAAGATATACCGTGGGAAAGATGCTAAATGCGGCGTGACATACGGTCGGAGCGAATGATGGGCCCCGCACAGCAGCAGCGGCGGCTCCATCTCCTCTTCCTCCCGCACCCCGCCCAGCCTGATAACGGTATAGGATCTTTGCTGATAACAGCCGCTGCTGCTACTCTGTCAACGGCGCTTTCAAAACAAACTCTTGGAGGAGGGAGGTGTCGTTAAGGTGCGGAAGTGGGGGGATAGAGCGCAGTGATTGGAGGAGGGAGACGTGCCAAAATTCTCTCTCTCTCTCTCTCTCTCTCTCTCTCTGCATCTATTCTCCTGCCAATCCCCTTCAAACCTACACTGACCCCCCTTCCCATCCATCCTGCACTGCTCCTCCCCTTCATCCTGCACTGCTCCCCCCCCATTCAACCCCACTGTCATCCCCCGCGCTCTCCCCTCACAATTTTACCTGCCTCAATTCATCCATTCCGCAGCTTGCCTTCTCAACCCCCCCTCCCACCTATCCATCCTGCACTGATTCACACACCCTGGAACTATTGTGCTGGAAATGTCTTCAGAGCGAACACTGACTATGTTTGATAACGGAATGCAATCAAAAATGTTTTAATTCCTAATGTTATTGTTTTAATCCATAAAGATGGATTAATTAAATTGTGAACACGTGAAACATTAAAATTGCAGTGTTCGATCGTCACTGCTACTGTTAACACGTTATTACAAAATTCATTTTAACGGCAAATCAATGCTCTTAATATGGAGTATAAGTACTGTAGTTATTTAATGAGCAACATTCACAACCATACGTTGGATTTATTGTGTTGCTATTGTATCCTGTGCATTGTATCCTTGTATCCTGTGTAAGGGGGGCAGTATGAAGGCCAGGGCAGTGTACTGTTCTGGCCTCCAGAGGCAGTCACTCCCAGACCACAGGGGGCAGACAAGTGGGTCATGGTTAGGAAGGGCAAGAAGCAGGGGCTAGAGAGTACCCCTGTGACTGTACAACTGGAAAATAGGTACTCGGTTTTGAGTACAATTGGAGGGGACAGTCTACCTGGGGGCAGCAACACCGGCCGGGTCTCACAGAGACCGGCCCTGATGCTCAGAAGGGTAGCAAAAAGAGGAGGGCAATTGTAATAGGGGACTCTATAGTTAGGGGGTCGGACGGGCGATTCTGTGGACACAGTCGGGAAACCCGGATGGTAGCTTGCCTCCCTGGTGCCAGGGTCTTGCATGTGTCGGAACGTGTCCGAAAGATTCTGAAAAGGGAGGGAGAGGAGCCTGATGTTGTGGTACACATAGGTACCAATGACATAGGCAGAAAACGAGATGAGGTCCTGAAGGGAGAATTTAGGGAGTTGGGGGGAAAGTTAAGGAGAAGGACCAAAAGGGTAACGATTTCAGGATTACTGCCTGTGCCGCGTGACAGTGAGAGTAGGAATGGAATGAGGTGGAGGATAAATGCATGGCTGAGGGACTGGTGCAGCGGGCAGGGATTCAAGTTTCTTGATCACTGGGACCTCTTTTGAGGAAGGCATGATCTGTACAAAAAGGACGGGTAGCACTTGAACCTGAGGGGGACCAATATCCTGGCAGGGAGATTTGCAAAGGCTACTGGGGAGACTTTAAACTAGAAAGGCTGGGGGGAGGGACTCAGGTAGAGGGGGCTAGGGGACAGGGTGTGGGGCAAGAGGCAGAGAAGGGAAGCACTCGGACCCAAAATGTAGGCGAGAAAGAGGAAAAAGATAATAGACAGAGAATAAGGGATGGTGGGTTTATAAAATGTGTATATTTTAATGTTAGGAGCATTGTAAGAAAGGTGGATGAACTTAGAGCCTGGATTGACACCTGGAAATATGATGTTGTGGCAATCAGTGAAACATGGTTGCAGGATGGCTGTGATTGGAAACTAAATATTCCAGGATTTCATTGCTTCAGGTGTGATAGAATTGGAGGGACCAGAGGTGGAGGTGTTGCATTCCTTGTCAGAGAGGATATTACAGCAGTGCTTTGGCAGGATAGATTAGAGGGCTCGTCTAGGGAGGCTATTTGGGTGAAACTGAGAAGTGGGAACGGTGTAGCAACACTTTTAGGGGTATATTATAGACCGCCAAATGGGGAGTGAGAATTGGAAGAACAAATATGTAAGGAGATAGCAGATATTAGTATTATGCACAAGGTAGTGATTGTGGGAGATTTCAATTTTCCAAAAATAGACTGGGAAACACATTCTGTAAATGGGCTGGCTGGTTTGGAGTTTGTAAAATGTGTGCAGGATAGTTTCTTGCAGCAGTACATAGAGGTATCGACGAGAGAAGGGGCAGTGCTGGACCTCCTGTTAGGAAATGAGGCAGGTCAGGTGACGGAGGTATGCGTTGGTGAGCACTTCGGGACCAGTGATCACAAATACCAAATTATAATTTCAATATAATTATGGAGAGAGTCAGAACTGGACCTAGGGTGGAGATTTTCGATTGGAGAAAGGCTAACTTTGAGGGAATGCGTAAGGATTTAAAAGGAGTGAATTGGCACACTCTGTTTTATGGGAAGGATGTAGAAGAGAAATGGAGGACATTTAAAGGGGAAATTGTAAGAGTACAGAATCTTTATGTCCCTGTTAGGTTGAAAGGAAATAGTAAAAATTGGAAAGAGCCATGGTTTTCAAGGGAAATTGGACACTTGTTTCGAAAAAAGAGAGATATCTACAATAATTATAGGAGATATGGAGTAAATGAGGTGCCAGATGAGTATAAAGAATGTAAAAAGAATCTTAAGAAAGAAATTAGGAAGGCTAAAAGAAGATATGAGGTTGCTTTGGCAAGAAAGGTGAAAGTAAATCCAAAGGGTTTCTACAGCCATATTAATAGCAAAAGGATAACGAGGGATAAAATTGGACCATTAGAGAGACAGAATGGACAGCTATCTGCAGAGCCAAAAGAGATAGGGGAGATATTGAACAATTTCATTTCTTCGGTATTCACCAAGCAGAAGGATATTGAACTATGTGAAGTAAGGAAAAAAAGTAGAGTAGCTATGACATGAGAATTAAGGGACAGAAGTTTAGGGTAACGTGAGGGGGAACTTCTTTACTCAGAGGGTGGTGGCTGTGTGGAATGAGCTACCAGCAGAGGTGGTGGAGGCAGGATCGATTTTAACATTTAAAAGTAAAGTGGATAGGTATATGGACGTGAAGGGAATGGAGGGGTATGGTCTGAGTGCAGGTAGATGGGACTAGGGGAAAACAAATGGTCGGCACGGACTGGAAGGGCCGAGAGGGCCTGTCTCCGTGCTGTAATTGTTATATGGTTATATGGTTATATGGAAACTATGAGATTCAAAGAGGAGGAAGCACTGACACATTTCAAAAATATAAAAGTGGATAAATCTCCAGGTCCTGATAGGATATTCCCTAGGACTTTGAGGGAAGTTAGTGTAGAAATAGCAGGAGCTATGACAGAAATATTTCAAATGTCATTAGAAACGGGAATAGTGCCGGAGGATTGGCATATTGCGCATGTTCCATTGTTTAAAATGGGTTCAAAGAATAAACCTAGCAATTATAGACCTGTTTGACGTCAGTGGTGGGTAAATTAATGGAAAGGATACTTAGAGATAATATATATAAGCATCTGGATAAGCAGGGTCTGATCAGGAACAGCCAACATGGATTTGTGCCTGGAATGTCATGTTTGACAAACCTTCTTAAATTTTTTGAAGCGGTTACTAGGGAAATTGATGAGGGTAAAGCAGTGGATGTTGTCTATATGGATTTCAGTAAGGCCTTTGACAAGGTTCCCCATGGAAGGTTGGTTAAGAAGGTTCAATCTTTGGGTGTTAATGGTGGAGTGGCTGTTTGTCAGGTTGGAAGCCGGTGACCAGTGGGGTGCCTCAAGGATCTGTGTTGGGTCCACTGTTGTTTGTCATGTACATCAATGATCTCGATGATGGGGTGGAAAATTGGATAAGTAAGTATGCAGATGATACTAAGATAGGTGGTGTTGTGGATAATGAAGTAGATTTTCAAAGTCTACAGAGAGATTTGGGCCATATGGAAAAGTGGGCTGAAAGATGGCAGATGGAGTTTAATGCTGTTAAGTGTGAAGTGCTACATCTTGGCAGGACAAATCAAAATAGGACGTACATGGTAAATGGTAGGGAATTGAGGAATGTTGTGGAACAGAGAGATCTAGGAATAACCTGAAGGTGGAATCGCATGTAGATGGGGTGGTAAAGAAAGCCTTTGGTGTGCTGGCCTTTATAAATCAGAGCATTGAATATAGGAGCAGGGAAGTAATGTTAAAATTGTACAAGGCATTGGTGAGACCAATTCTGGAGTATGGTGTACAATTTTGGTCGCCTAATTATAGGAAGGATGTCAACAAAATAGAGAGAGTACAGAGGAGATTTACTAGAATGTTGCCTGGGATCCAGCAACTATGTTACAGAGAAAGGTTGAACAAGTTAGGTCTTTATTCTTTGGAGCGCAGAAGGTTAAGGGGGGGACTTGATTGAGGTCTTTAAAATGATGAAAGGGATAGACAGAGTTGATGTGGATAAGCTTTTCCCATTAAGGGTAGGGAAGATTCAAACAAGAGGGCATGACATGCGAATTAAGGGACAGAAGTTTAGGGGTAACGTGAGGGGGAACTTCTTTACTCAGAGGGTGATGGCTGTGTGGAATGAGCTTCCAGCAGAAGTGGTGGAGGCAGGATCGATTTTAACATTTAAAAGTAAAGTGGATAGGTATATGGACGGGAAGGGAATGGAGGGGTATGGTCTGAGTGCAGGTAGATGGGACTAGGGGAAAGCAAATGGTCGGCATGGACTGGAAGGGCCGAGAGGGCCTGTTTCCGTGCTGTAATTGTTATATGGTTATATGGTTATATGGTTTATCCAGGTTTTACTTCTACAGTCAGTCATATACATCACAAATTTGGTCAGGAGATATTTCAGTTGAAATTTTAACGTTAATTCTGAAGTGGGAATGATGGAAAAAGCGTTTATCAACAATTTTTTTTTTAAATTTGTTGCTTACAAACTGGGTATCTTCATTGCTTCATCACAACACATACAACTAATCTGAATGTCCGGTAATGTGGCGTCTTGACACCTTTAAATATATTACCAAAAGAACATTTGCTGCATTTATGTCCTTTGGCCATCTCTTGTTAGTTAGTGTAATGTTTAACCTGTCAGATGGGTATAGTCAGTTTTGACAGCTATTATCATAAAATGCCTTTAGAAAATTCCTTGCACCTGTATATTTTGTTGTGGATAAATTATGTGGGAAGCGAGAGTGTTTCTGTGCCAATAGCAATAGCGACACATGCTATTGCCATGTCATGATAATTTTCAGTCAGTCCTTCACCGAAAACATGCTTGCATCAATCTGTAGTGTGCATGGTTAAGCATATACATTATCATGTTCCAGGATTTATTGACACGTTGATCATATGCTGAATAATCTAACCACATTTTTGTTTGGAAATGGAAAGAAATAATAAAAATTGCATTAATTGCAATGTGTAAAAAGAGTTGAGATACTGTATTATAATTTTGCTGCATGTCATTGTGGTATATATCATGCCTTGATTGGTGAATATGTTTAGTTTGTGACTTTATTTGAAGCAGAATATGTGAATGCTTCGTTGAGCATAATTCCGACTGGTAACTACGCACTTCGTCCGAGCACATTATCGCACGTGTTACGCAAGCCATCTTAAATGACCATCTAAACTGTTATTTGGCAACCTAAAAAGCTGCCAAGGTTGCCCGGCTGGCAACAGGGGAAAAAAAATGAACCGAGAGCCCTGTTAATCCCTACTCTTTGTTTCCTGTCTGGCAACCAATTTTCTATCCATGTCAATACCCTACCCCCAATACCATGTGCTCTAATTTTGCCCACTTATCTCCTGTGCGAGACCATATCAAAGGCTTTCTGAAAGTCCAGGCACACTACATCCACTTTACTTGCTACATCCACAAAAAATTCCAGAAGTTTTGTCAAGCATGATTTCCCATTCGTAAATCCACGCTGACTTGGGCCGATCCTGTTACTGCTATCCAAATGTGCCGCTATTACATATGTTATAATTGACTCCAGCATCTTCCCCACCACTGATGTCAGGCTAACTGGTCTATAACTCCGTGCTTTCTCTCTCGCTCCTTTCTTGAAAAGTGGGATAACATTGCCTACCCTCCAATCCACAGGAACTGATACAGAATCTATAGAACATTGGAAAATGATCACCAATGCATCCACGATTTCTAGAGCCACCCCCTGGGATTCAGACCATCAGGCCCTGGGGATTTATCAGCCTTCAGTCTACCCAACACCATTTTCCAGACTAATGTGAATTTCCTTCAGTTTCTCATACATATGGGAGATTGTGTCTTCCTTAGTGAAGACGGAACCAAAGTATTTGTTCAACTCGTTTGCCATTTCCTTGTTCCCCATAATAAATTCACCTGTTTCTGTCTTCAAGGGAACCCACATTTGTCTTAACTATTTTTTTCCTCTTCACAAGAAGCTTTTACTTTTCTCCTTTATATTCTTAGCTGGCTAACCTTCGCACTTCATCTTTTCTCCCCGTATTGCCTTTTTAGTTACCTTCTGTTCCTCTTTAAAAGTTACCCAATCCTCTGGCTTCCCGCTCATCTTTGCTATGTTACATGTCTTCTCTTTTATTTTTATACTGTCCTTCACTTCCCTTGTCAGCCACGGTCGCCTCTTACTCCCCTTAGAATCTTTCTTCCACTTTGGAATAAAATTATCCTAAATCTTCTGGATCATTCCCAGAAATACCTGCCATTGCTGTTCCACCGTCATGCCTTGTAGGGCCCCTTTCCAGTCAACTTTGGCCAGCTCTTCCCTCATGCCTCCACAGCCCCCTTTGTTCAAGTAGGAGAGTCTAGGACAAGAGGTCAGCCTCAGAATAAAAGGACATAACTTTAGGAAGGAGCCGAGAAGGAATTTATTTCAGATTCACTACCCCAAACTTACAAAATTCTTAAGGGGTTGGACAAGCTAGATGCAGGAAGATTGTTCCCGATGTTGGGGGGAGTCCAGAACAAGGGGTCACAGTCTAAGGATAAGGGGGAATTCCTTTAGGACCGAGATGATCGGAATTCCTTTAGGACCGCGGTAACTAGGGAAATTGATGAGGGTAAAGCAGTGGATGTTGTCTATATGGATTTCAGTAAGGCCTTTGACAAGGTTCCCCATGGAAGGTTGGTTAAGAAGGTTCAATCTTTGGGTGTTAATGGCAGAGTAGCAAGATGGATTCAACAGTGGCTGAATGGGAGATGTCAGAGAGTAATGGTGGATGGCTGTTTGTCAGGTTGGAAGCCGGTGACCAGTGGGGTGCCTCAGGGATCTGTTGTTTGTCATGTACATCAATGATCTGGATGATGGGGTGGAAAATTGGATAAGTAAGTATGCAGATGATACTAAGATAGGTGGTGTTGTGGATAATGAAGTAGATTTTCAAAGTCTACAGAGAGATTTGGGCCATTTGGAAAAGTGGGCTGAAAGATGGCAGATGGAGTTTAATGCTGATAAGTGTGAAGTGCTACATCTTGGCAGGACAAATCAAAATAGGACGTACATGGTAAATGGTAGGGAATTGAGGAATGCTGTGGAACAGAGGGATCTAGGAATAACTGTGCATAGTTCCCTGAAGGTGGAATCGCATGTAGATAGGGTGGTAAAGAAAGCCTTTGGTGTGCTGGCCTTTATAAATCAGAGCATTGAATATAGGAGTAGGGAAGTAATGTTAAAATTGTACAAGGCATTGGTAAGACCAATTCTGGAGTATGGTGTACAATTTTGGTCGCTAGTTATAGGAAGGATGTCAACAAAATAGAGAGAGTACAGAGGAGATTTACTAGAATGTTGCCAGGGTTCCAGCAACTATGTTACAGAGAAAGGTTGAACAAGTTAGGTCTTTATTCTTTGGAGCGCAGAAGGTTAAGGGGGGACTTGATTGAGGTCTTTAAAATGATGAAAGGGATAGACAGAGTTGACGTGGATACGTTTTTCCCATTGAGGGTAGGGAAGATTCAAACAAGAGGGCATGACATGAGAATTAAGGGACAGAGGTTTCGGGGTAACGTGAGGGGGAACTTCTTTACTCAGAGGGTGGTGGCTGTGTGGAATCAGCTTCCAGCAGAAGTGGTGGAGGCAGGATCGATTTTAACATTTAAGAGTAAAGTGGATAGGTATATGGACGTGAAGGGAATGGAGGGGTATGGTCTGAGTGCAGGTAGATGGGACTAGGGGAAAACAAATGCTCGGCACGGACTGGAAGGGCCGAGAGGGCCTGTTTCCGTGCTGTAATTGTTATATGGTTATATGGTTGTTATATGAGGAAAACATTCTTTACACATAGAGTGGTGAGTCTCTGGAATTCTCTGCCACAGAAGGTCGTTGAGGCCAGTTCATTGGCTATATTCAAGAGGGAGTTGGATGTGGCTCTTGTGGCTAAAGGGATCAGGGGGTATGGAGAGAAGGCAGGTACGGGATACTGAGTTGGATTATCAACCATGATCATATTGAATGGCGGTGCAGGCTCGAAGGGCCAAATGGTCTACTCCTGCACCTATTTTTCTATGTTTCTATGTTATGGAGGCCAAATCAATGGGTATTTTTAAGGTGGAGATTGACAGGTTCTTGATTAGTACAGTGTCATGGGTATTGGGGAGAAGGCAGGAGAAAGGGGTTGAGAGGGATAGATAGATCAGCCATGATTGAATGGCAGAGTAGACCTGATGTGCCAAATGGCCTCATTCTGCTGCCATCACTTATGAACCTATCATCTTCACAACAAACTTCCCTTCCTGTTCTATATTTTATATTCTCTGTCGACACAAGGGACTGTAGATGCTGGTTTACAAAGAGATACAAAGTCAGCGCTGGAGTAACTAAGTGAGTTGGACAGCGGCCGTGGAGAACATGGACGGGTATCTGAAAGACCCGCTGAGTTACTCCAGCTTTTCGTGTCTATCTTCGGTTAAAGCAGCATCCATCAGCAGTTCACCCCTGCCCGACTCTCTGTGAAGGACCATGTTGTAGCGATGTTACAATACTTACCTTCAGCGGCGCTGCAGTTCTGCCATTGGCCGTGTGCGCGACTTTGGCGCCTTTGGGGGGGGGGCGGAATTAAAATGCCGTTTTCTCCTGCCTGTCGGAGTCGAACTTTATCAGGCTGCTCAGCTGATGCAAAAAAATATTTCCGACTTCCTTTCTCGGAAGTTCATATTTGTTTCAGAATGCTTCAATCTATAATAACTGAAAATTTCATTCAGTTGTCTTAATTTTTAAGAAAGCTAAGGGCTTCTGACTGTCCTCGATCACAGCTTTTGAGTTAAGTGAATGGAAAAGCAATAGGGAACAAGATGCTAATTTCCGAGTATGAAAATGGCCATAACTTTTTAAATACTGAAGATATGAAAGTGAATTAGGTGTCAAATTAAACTCCTTTTTATGCTTTATCTGATGGGACAAATTGCAGACTTGTGATTTTTAAAATCTAAAAATATTGTAACATTGCTACATGTTGTCCCCACAGTGACGACGATGCCGACCGACCGCGGAGTTACTCCAGCGCTCGGTGCCTGCCCTTTAACCCATGCCCATGCCCCCAGCCCCGGCCCCCGCCCTCCCCGGCCCCAGCCCCCATCCCAGCAGGCCCCCCGCCCCGGCCCCCATCCCCCCCGGGCCCCCTGCCCCAGCCCCCGCCCCCCCCCCCGCCCCTCAGGCCCCCCGCCCCGGCCCCGCCCCCCGCCCCGACTCGCCTCCTGGCGTACAGCAGCAGCCCGACGCTGAGCAGCACCGCGATCAGGTAAACGTTGGTCGCGTCGTTCCAGGCCTCATGCACCGTGTAATCCATCCCAGCGCCGGCATCTGCGCACATCCGGCCCCCAGACAGCCCGCGCATGCGTACAACCTACACTTTCCCACACGTCACCCAAACGCACCGGAAGTGCAGGTGATGATCCGCCGCAAGATTCCCGCCCCCGCCCACTGTAGACCCCGCCCACTGTGGACCCCAGCCACGCCCACTGTGGACTCCGGCACCGCCCACTCTGCGGATCCCGACCCCGCCCACTGTGGACCCCGGCCCCGCCCACTGTGGACCCCGGCCAACATCAAACACTATCCGTTAAAGAAGGAACTGCAGATGCTGGAGAATCGAGGGTACACAAAAAGCTGGAGAAACTCAGCGGGTGCAGCAGCATCTAAGGAGCGAAGGAGATAGGCGACGTTTCGGGTCGAGACCCTTCTTCAGACTCCGAAGAAGATGTCCCGACCCGTAACATCACCAATCCATGTTCTCCACAGATGCTGCCTGACCCGCTGAGTTACTCCAGCACTCTGTGTCCATGTTCCCCACAGATGCTGCCTGACCCGCTGAATTACTCCAGCACTCTGTGTCTACGTTAAACCAGCATCTGCAGTTCCTTCCTGCACATACCTCCTCTGGCAACCCATTCCATACACCATTCCATATATTAAAAAAAATGTCCCTCAGGTTCCTATTACATCTTTCCTCGCTCATTTTTAAACCTATTTCCCCTGGTTCTTGATTCCTCCACTCTGGGTAAAAGACTACATGCATCCTATCCATTCCCCTCATGACTTGAGACACCTGTAGAAATCCGACCCACAGGTGGCGCTTCGGTCTCCGGCCGGCGGGGGGCGGTGTCTGTGGCGGCGGCGGCGGCGGCGGCGGCGGGCAGGACAGGCCGGGCCGGGCCGAGCCATGGCGGGCGGAGCGCCACTGACCACGCTGTGGACAGAGGTGAATCGCTTCGGACAGACCGCCGATTACAGCCGTGCCCTCAAGTCTCTCAACAAAAGTGAGCGTGACCGGGGCAGGAGGAGCGGGGCCCCAGGGGTGGGAGCGGGAGCGGGAGCGGGAGCGGGAGCGGGGAGCGGGGCCCGGGGGCGGGGGTGGGAGCGGGGCCCGGGGGTGGGAGCGGGAGCGGGGCCCGGGGGTGGGAGCGGGGCCCGGGGGTGGGAGCGGGAGCGGGAGCGGGGAGCGGGGCCCGGGGGTGGGAGCGGGAGCGGGGCCCGGGGGTGGGAGCGGGGCCCGGGGGTGGGAGCGGGGCCCGGGGGCGGGGGTGGGAGCGGGGCCCGGGGGTGGGAGCGGGGCCCGGGGGTGGGAGCGGGAGCGGGGCCCGGGGGTGGGAGCGGGGGGGGGTGGGAGCGGGAGCGGGGCCCGGGGGCGGGAGCGGGAGCGGGGCCCGGGGGCGGGAGCGGGAGCGGGGCCCGGGGGTGGGAGCGGGGCCCGGGAGTGGGAGCGGGAGCGGGCCCGGGGGTGGGAGCGGGAGCGGGGCCCGGGGCCCGGGGGTGGGAGCGGGAGCGGGGCCCGGGGCCTGGGGGCGGGAGCGGGGCCCGGGGGTGGCGAATGGCGCGCCGGCCGGCCGGCTCCAGAGTCCGCGGGTCTGGGGTCGCGGGTGTGTTGGCCGATGCTGGGCCCAGTGGGGGGAGCAGGGTCGGGGCAGGGGGGGGATTTGTCCCCTCTCATTGTTTGTAATGTAAGGATGTGCTGAGGAATGTTTTGCACATGTTGGTTGGTGCCTGTAACGTGCTGCCAGGGCAGGTGGTGCAGGCGGATTTGACAGCGGTGGCGTTAAATGCAGGGAATGAGAACATATGGATCACCTGCAGGCAGGGGATCAGTAACCTGGCATCTTGTTCGGCATGGACGTTGGGGCGGGCGGGCTGTTCCTCTGCTGCATGGTTCTGTGTCTATTTTTTTTTAGCCGCAGGAACGTTTGAAATAGCTGTTTTGTTTTTTTTTTGGTTTGTTGCACTTGGTTGTGGATGAGATGCTCAATTCATCACCGTTAATCAAACTTTTTTCTCTCTAGTACTGCAAGATGACAAGGATGATGTCACTGCACTACATTGTAAAGTGGTCTGTCTGGTCCACGGTGGGAGTTTCAAGGAAGCGCTAAACGTAATTCACACTCACAGTAGGGTGCTTTCCAGGTACGATACGCTGAAGCACATTTAATTTATTATTAGCAAAATGGGAACTTTTTGGTGTTTCTTGGTGAAGTTCTCCACACAGCACTAAACTCATTCTCACCTAACACATAACTATCAATGGCCTTTTTCCTTTATTATCGTTACCTTTTTTCATATATTTCATTCATTTTTGTTATGTCTCTCTGCATCACCATCTATATCTCTTGTTTCCCTTTCCCCTGACTCTCAGTCTAAAGAAGGGTTTCAAACCAAAATGTCCTCTATTCCTTTTCTCTGTAGATGCTGTCTGACCCACTGAGTTACTGCAGCTGTTTGTGTCTTATTTTTAATTATAATTGTATATGGTTTTGCTGAGGCTGAATCTGGTGTGTTTCCTTTGTTGACAGTGGATGTCCTTGCACATGACCAATGCAGAAAAGAGTCAATGCTGGTTCCAGGGCCGAGCGATTTTCCCTGAGGGGAGCTGAGATTGTATTTTCTAGACTTAAGACGAATGTGAGGTCTCATTGAAACTTGTAGGATTATGTGGCTGGGTGAATGTTCCTTTGACTGAGGAGTCTACAGACTGGATTCAGATTCAGAAAAGGGATTGGTAGTTTAGACTGAGCTAAGAAACGTCTTGCTGAGGTTAGGAGATCTTTGGACTGCTGAACCCCAGGTCAGTCATTGAGGTTATTCAGATCAGCAGTGGCTATTCTGGAGATACAGTCCTCCAGAAATGCTGCCTGACCCACTGAATTACTCCAGTAGTTTGTGTTTTTTGTGGATATATTCTATAGTCAAGGAATTGTGGGGTTTAGGGGTAGCTCAGCAAAGTGGCTGTGAGGTGGAATCACTATGAACTTTATCAACGGCAGAGCCAATGGCCGACTGCTCATTCTTAGGAAATCCCCTTACGTGGAAGTGGCCACGCTCTCATCTCGCTTACCATCAGGAAGAAGGTACAGGAGCCTGAGAACCAGGTTCAAGAACAGCTTCTTCCCAGCAACAGGCGCTTGAACACTGCACTGCACTAACCTCATCAACTGATCTACTGGATATTATTTTAGTTGCACTACGGACTTGAACTACCATGGTTTCATTTCCTACTATTACTGATTATTAACTAACTATTTTTTATTATTGTGCATTTATCTGTATGGGCTTGTAAAGCTGCAGCAAGTAAAAATGCCATTGTTCCATTGCTGGTACAGAGGATGATGGAGCTGTATAGGAAAGAACTGCAGATGCTGGTTTAAATCAAAGGTAGACACAAAATGCTGGAGTAACTCAGCGGGTCAGGCAGCATCTCTGTAGAGTAGGAATGGGAGACGTTTTGGGTGGAGACCCTTCTTCAGATTCATGATAAAACAATCTTGAATTAGGCTTGCTGCTCTTCTTCAGCCCACATTTGTTAAAAGACAAATTGCTGTCTCCTGAACGAAAGATTTCAATGCTGTTGTGCCTTGCTTTGCAGCAAGGGAATCATGCATTTTATTTCAGCAGATTTAGGAATTGTGGTTCCTAAATTGTACTGTGTTCAGTTTTGGGCACCATGTTATAGGAAAGATGTTGTCAAGCTGGTAAGGGTGCAGAGAAGATTTACAGGTATATTGCAAGGACTAGAGGCCCTGAGCAATATGGAGAGATTGAATAGGCTGGGACTCTATTCCTTGGAGTGCAAGAGGATGAGGAGTGATCTTATTGAAGTGGATAAAATCATGACAGGAATAGATCTGGTGGATGCACTGTGTATTTTGCCCAAAGTAGGTGAATCAAGGACCGGAATACATAGATTTAAGGTGAAGGGGAAAAGATTTAATAGGAATTTGAGGGGTAGCTTTTTTATGCAAAGGATGGTGGGTATATGGAACAAGCTGCCAGAGGTGGTAGTTGAGGCTGGGACTATCCCATCGTTTAAGAAACAGTTAGATGTGGGCAGATGGGATTAGTGTAGCTGGAACATGTTGGACCTAAGGGGGCCGTTTCTACACTATATGACTCTGACTCTATAACAAGCAGATAGAATGGTAGTCATATAGTTTGTTTGCCATCATTGATTGAGGCATTGGGTATGAAGGTCAGGAAATCACAGTACAGACTTTCAATAGGTTTCCACGCTGCAACACTCTAACTCTATGTGGTTGAGATGGAGAAAGACGAATACGCACATGTGACGTCATTCAACAAATATCAGCATTGAACCCTTTCAAACTAAGATTGTCTCTCCCCTGTATTTGCTTTCTAGTGATGTGATTGCCTTTGAGAAGGCATATTGTGAATACAGACTGAATCGGATAGAATCTGCGCTGAAGACCATTGAAGCTGTCGATCAGAGGACTGACAAGTTAAAGGAGCTTTATGCACAAGTGGTATATAAATATTTTCCTCTTGCATCTTATATTGAAGAAATCATCCTGCATGCAGCATGTCTGGGTGGTACAGCTGCCAAAAGAGGTATTGTTAAATCAAAATGAGGCAATAATGTTATGGTATAAGCATAAGGAGAGTTCTGTATGGAGTGTTGTCCATAAAAACAAGGAACTGTACATGCTGACATACCATGGATGAACACACAGTTTTGTCAGCCCGTTCGTGGTTGCCTGAAAGTATGTGTCAGTGGTCTTAGGGAGATCAATAGACAACAGGTGCAGGAGTAGGCTGTTTGGCCCTTCGAGCCAGCACCGCCATTGAATGTGATCATGGCTGATCATCCACAGTCAGTACCCCGTTCCTGCCTTCTTCCCATATCCCCTGACTGCTATTTTTAAGAGCCCTATCTAGCTCTCTTGAAAGCATCCAGAGAACCGGCTTCCACCGCCCTCTGAGGCAGATAATTCCGCAGACTCACAACTCTCTGGGTGCAAACTTGAACAATAATTTTGATCTATCAATTATTTATCTATCTCTCCTTTAAATACCTAAGAATCTTGCTTTCCCTCCCACAAGGGACGGCACGGTAATGCAGTGGTAGAGTTGCTGCTTTGCAGCACCAGAGACCTGGGTTTCATCCTGACTATGGGTGCTGTCTGCACGGAGTTTGTGCATTCTCCCCATCACCGCGTGGGTTTTCTCCGAGATCTTCGATTTCCTCCCATACTCGAAAGACATACAGTTTTGTGGACTAATTGGCTTGGTACAATAGTAAATTGTCCCTAGTGTGTGGATCGCTGGCCCACAGTAGACTAGTGGGTTGAAGGGCCTGTTTCCATACTGTATCTCTAAACTCCAGAGATTCACCACCTGCAGAGAAGAAAATTCTATGTACTTTAGTTTTATAACCATATAACAACCATATAACAATTACAGCACAGAAACAGGCCCTCTCGGCCTTTCCAGTCCGTGCCGACCATTTGTTTTCGCCTAGTCCCATCCACCTGCACTCAGACCATACCCCTCCATTCCCTTCATGTCCATATACCTATCCACTTTAGTCTTAAATGTTAAAATCGATCCTGCCTCCACCACTTCTGCTGGAAGCTCATTCCACACAGCCACCACCCTCTGAGTAAAGAAGTTCCCTCTCACGTTACCCCGAAACTTCTGTCCCTTAATTCTCATGTCATGCCCTCTCGTTTGAATCTTCCCTACCCTCAATGGGAAAAACATATCCACGTCAACTCTGTCTATCCCTTTCATCATTTTAAAGACCTCAATCAAGTCCCCCCTTAACCTTCTGCGCTCCAAAGAATAAAGACCTAACTTGTTCAACCTTTCTCTGTAACATAGTTTCTGGAACCCTGGCAACATTCTAGTAAATCTCCTTATATGACCCTTGTCTTGTAGTTACGTCCTCTTGTTTGCGATTCTGCTCTGTCAACCCTCTTAAGATCTTGTCTGCTCACCGCTCATTCTAAAGCCCAAGGAATACAAGCCCAAAGTGTTTGATCACTCTTTCCAAGGTGACCCTCTTATCCCTTGCTAGATATTTCAAAAACAAATGGGCATAGATTGAGCATGAGAGGTAGGTGGAATTAAATGCACATTACTTTGAAGAGAAAAACAGTTAAACAGGCACGGTACAGAAGTAGATGATCTTCGTGCGGGCCAATGCAATTGGTGTAGATTAGAGATTGGTGCTGGTGATGTCCCTGACATCCCACATCCTGCAGGAAACGCACTGTACCAACCCTGGGTGAAAGGTTGGTGTGGACATTCTGTGCAGATTCTTTGATCCCTCCTTTGATAAGGACCAATTGCAGAGGGAGAATAAATGTCAGGTTTGCCAAATATGTCCACATCCCGTGAAAAGATTTTCAAAAATCATGCATTTGTCAAATAAAAGCAATCTCCAGTTAACTTTCCCTCTTCTGTAAATTCAGTTGTACAGATTGGAGCGGTATGAAGACTGTTTAACGGTTTATCGTGACTTAATTCGAAATTCACAAGATGATTATGAGGAGGAAAGGAAAACCAATCTTTCAGCTGTGGTTGCAGCTTTGAGTACCTGTGAACATTCCTGCCCTGTAAGTATCAGAATCTACCTGTTGCAAAGTGTTCTGTATTTTTACTAACAAGAGTTAGTGTGCAATTCAATTCTTGCTGGTGGTTTTTACAAAACGTTGTGAATTATTTGCTCTTGGCTAAACCCCCATGTAGGTGTCCAAATCTGAAATGTAAGTAGAGAATTATCAAAAAATATAAATACCAATCATTAATCACTTGGCTCAGTGGCATAAAATTCACACAATTTGCTACCTGACTCTCTGAAAATCCTGAGAATAGGCATCCCTGGGTCCTGGTTACTGCATATGGTTTTGCTTACCATGGTCCTGGTTATCAATTATAGTCATACTGCACAGAACTAGGCCCTTCAGCCAAACTCATCCATGCTGACCAAGATGCCCCTTGTAGTCCTCTTGTACCTGCCCAATGACTTGTAAATGGTGTTATAGTACCTGTTGCAACTACTTCAGTGTAATAATATTTTTATTAGAAGTAATCCATCATAACAACGGTATAACATCTTTTCAAATACACAACCAACTTACTTCAATAAGTATACGAATGTTACGAATAATTCTTATAACATTCTATTTTTTTAGAAAGTAGAAAAAGAAAAGAATAGATTTTAATCAATAAGAAAAGTGATTAAATAATAATTTTGATTATATAGAAAGAGAAGAGAGAGAAAAAAATATATATGTATATATTCTTGTTGTATGTATTTAATTAAAACAAAGTATATATATATGTATATTAAAAAAAGAGAGATTATAGTATACATCTTAATAGTGAATAACAATTTCAAATAGTGATATCAATAGAGACATGTATACAAATCAAAAAGAAAAACAGAGTTATTTTCATCTAATCCTGCCGGGTACCCATTGAGTTGTGATGCCAAGAACAGCTACCCCTTCAAATATTCTGTATCTGGAGGCCATATCTGTTCAAAGAGTTTGCATTTGTCCATTAGGACAAATCTGATTCTTTCCAAATGCAACGTCTCCAACATTTCCACTGTCCACATTTTAATTGTGGGGGATAATGTTCCCTTCCAAAATTTCAGTATTAATTTTTTCCCTGTTATCAAACAGTAATCCAAGAAATTTATTTGGTTTACTGTTAATATTAAATTTGAATCCGGAACTCCTAATATTATTAATTTTGGATCTGGGTCCAGTTTAATTTTAAGAACTTCAGAGATAACTCTAAAGATTTCTGTCCAATAATAATTGAGTTGTATACATGTTACAAAACTATGCGTTAAATTAGCTTCCAAGTTCTGACATTTATCACAAATAGGAGAAATGTTAGAATAAATTCTATTTAATTTCGTTTTTGAATAATGTAATCTGTGTAATACCTTAAATTGTATCAATATATGTCTAGCATTTAATGAGCAACGATGTATACGTTGTAGGCTTTCTTCCCAAATTTCCTTCGTTATAGATAAACCTATTTCATTTTCCCATGTTTGTCGATATATTTCCGAAGTTGGGATTTCCCTATCCAAAATAGTATTGTATATATATGCTATTAATTTTTCTCTATTTGGGTGTTTATTAAACAATTCATCTAATAATTCTGGTTTTCTATTTTTATAGTCTTGCTTATTTGACTTAATATAGTTTCTAATTAGTAAATACCTAACTATGTTATTTGACTGCAATCCATTTAAATATCCTGTAACTCTTGAAATTAAATAAATTTTCCTTTCTTGTAAAGATGTTCTATCCTTTTAATTCCTAAATCATTCCAGCGTCTAAACCCCTTGTCCAATACAGAGGGCCTAAACAAGGGATTATTCATAATTGGTAAACAAAGTGACAAATTATCCATATGTAGGGTCTTAACTATTTGTTTCCAAATACGTCTATTGCTATAAATTATAGGGTTGTCGCCATACATTTTTTTTGTTCTTCCCTTGGTGCAAAAAGAATCGAACCTACATCAAAAGGCAAACAGTCTTCCTTTTCCATCTTTAGCCAGCTTGGTTCATGATCTAAATTTACCAACCAAAATTTCATATTCGTAATCTGAACTGCCCAGAAATAATATAAGAAATTTGGTAGTGCTAGTCCACCATTTATTTTAGATTTACATAGATGTTTTTTACTTATTCGATGGTTTTTATAGTCCCAAATAAAACTATTAACCAAAGCGAATGGTATGTTGGCATTCATAGCAAAGAAAGCGAATGGTATGTTGGCATTCATAGCAAAAGGATTTGAGTACAAGAGCAGGGAGGTTCTACTGCAGTTGTACAGTGTCTTAGTGAGGCCACACCTGGAGTATTGCGTACAGTTTTGGTCTCCTAATCTGAGGAAAGATATTCTTGCCATAGAGGGAGGAGTACAGAGAAGGTTCACCAGACTGATTCTTGGAATGCACGACTTCCATATGAAGAAAGACTGGGTAGACTTGGCTTGTACTCGCTGGAATTTAGAAGATTGAGGGGTGATCTCATGGAGACTTACAAAATTCTTAAGGGGTTGTACAGGCTAGATGCAGGAAGATTGTTCCCAATGTTGGGGAAGTCCAGGACAAGGGGTCACAGTTTAAGGATAAGGGGGAAGTCTTTTAGGACCAAGATGAGAAAATCGTTCTTCACACAGAGAGTGGTGAATCTGTGGAATTCTCTGCCACAGAAGGTAGTTGAGGCCAGTTCATTGGCCATATTTAAGAGGGAGTTGGATGTGGCCCTTGTGGCTGAAGGGATCAGGGGGTATGGAGAGAAGGCAGGTACAGGATACTGAGTTGGATGATCAGCCATGATCATATTGAATGTCGGTGCAGGCTCGAAGGGCCGAATGGCCTGCTCCTGCACCTAATTTCTATTTTTCTATGTTTCTAAGTATCTATTTTTTTTAAAAAACATTTTAGGGAGATATAAAGGGATGGCTTGAAATAAATATAACAATTGTGGTAAAAAAATCATTTTTATAGCATTTATTCTACCGATCATTGATATAGGTAGTGTTTTCCAATATAAAATATTTTTAGTTTATTTAATAATTGAGGGTAATTTTATTTAAATAGTTATAGGACTTAGATACATTAATTCCTAGATATTTGAGTTTGTCCGTGACTATTTTAAGTGGGAATTGTTCTTATATATTTAATTTTATTCCAGTTATAGGCATAATTTCACTTTTATTCCAATTAATTCTATACCCAGAAAATGTACTAAACTTAGTTATAACATTAAATAGATTGGGAATACTAATCTCCGGTTTTGTAATATAAATTAAGATGTCATCTGCGTATAGAGATATGTTATTTGTTGTAGTTTTGGTATTATATCCATATATTTCTGGTTCTGATCTAATCGTTTCGGCTAATGGTTCTATTACCAGAGCAAATAGTAATGGTGATAACGGGCATCCTTGTCTACAACCCCTAAAGAGATTAAATTTTGCTGATAACATTTGATTTGTTAATATTCTTGCAGTTGGATTCGAGTATATGATTTTAACCATTTGGAAAATCTATCCCCCAGTTGAAATTTCTGCATTTTTTAAAATAAATATGGCCATTCAACCTGGTCAAATGCTTTTTCAGCATCTAAGGATATGACAGCTAGTTCAATATCATTCACTCTTTTTGAGTACATGACATTGAATAGACGTCTCAGATTATAGGATGAATAGCGTTTTGGAATAAAACCTGTTTGGTCATGATGTATTAATTTATTAATCACTAAACTTAGCCTCCGAGATAAAATTTTAGTTAATATTTTTTGATCAGTATTTAAAAGAGCTATTGCTCTGTATGATCCAGGGTCTTCCAAATCTTTATCAGCTTTAGGGATAAGTGTAATTGTAGATTCATTTAATGATTCTGGTAACTTTCCTTGTTCATAAGCATATTTATATATTGTATGTAAGCGTGGAGAGATCAGATCATGAAACTTCTTATAAAATTCAACACTTAAGCCATCAGGGCCTGCGGCTTTACCGTTATTTAATGATCCAATTGATTCTTCAATATCTTTTACTGATATATCAGCATTTAACAAGTCTCTACCTTCCTGATCTAAACTGTTAATATGACATTCTTGTAGGAATGTTTCCATTCCATCTGATTGTCCTGCTAGTTTAGATGAGTAAAGATTTTGATAATATTGTAAAAATGTATCATTGATATCTTTTGGTAAAGTCAATATTTCTCCTTGTTCAGATCTAATTTTATGTATCATTTTCTCCTCATCTAATTTTCTAAGCTGGCGTGCCAGGAATTTTTTGTGGTTTATCCCCAAATTCAAAGTGTACTTGTTTAGTCTGTTGAAAAAGTTTAATAATCTGATTTGAGTATATTTTATTTAGCTTATATTTTAATGATGCATTTTTATTACTTAGCCCCTTAAAGGGGATATTGCATTTTCAATATCTAATTGTTTTATTTCATTTTCCAACTTTTGTTGAGTCTTTCGATTTTCGTGTGCGTGTGCTGATATTATCGCACCACGCATAAATGCTTTAAATGTATCCCAAAGCAGTGATGATGAAATTCCAGGTTTGTCATTAGTTTCAAAAAATAATTTAATCTGTTTTACCAAGTAATCACAACAAGCCATATCCTTTAATATTTGGGGGTTGAGTCTCCAGTTAGAGGTTTTAATAGTTATGTCTTTTAATGTTATCTTAAATGTTAATGGAGCATGATCCGAGATAATAATATTATGATATTTTGAGTCATATGTAAATGGAATCTATTAAAAAAAATAGATTTTGAATCTATTAAAAAATAGTCTATCCTTGAGTAGGTTCCAAATACAGGGGAAAAGAATGAATATTCTCGACCAGATGGGTTATCTGTTCTCCAGATATCCTTAACGTTTGCTGTGCTAATAAAATAATTTATAAATGTACTTGACTTAGAAGTGGTTTTCCTTTTCATTGATGATCTATCTAAATAATTATCTAAGGTACAATTAAAATCACCTCCAATTATTAGATTATGTTCAGTGGATATAGGGATATTGTTAAATATTTTCTTGAAGAATAATGGATTATCAAAATTAGGACCATATATATTCATAAGAATTACTATTTTAGAATATAATTCACCTGTAATTATTATATATCTACCTTCAACATCTTCTATTATTGAGCTTTGTTTAAAAGGTATACCTTTACGAATAATTATTGCTACCCCTCTAGACTTATGTGTAAATGAAGAGTGATATACTTTGGAAATCCATTTTGCTGTTAATCTATACTGCACATCTTTTTTAAGGTGTGTCTCTTGGAGAAAAATAATATCAGATTTCAATCTATTTAATTGAGCTAAAACCTTACCTCTTTTAATTGGTTTGTTAATTCCCTTAACATTCCAACTACAGAAGGTGATTCCATCACCCCCAATCCTAGTGTTTATGTCATACATTTTATTATTAAGGTGGTTTATAATGGAGTAGATGTCTCAGCTCATCCAACCCAATCCTATACCCAAACATCAGATCGATGAAATTTAATATCTGTGACATTGTCTTATACACACGTCTCATTGAACTAACTATATAATACCAATCATACTTAAATCCATATAGTATATAATATGAAATAAAATACATAATATAAAAATAATAATAAAAAATGCGTGTAAAGTAAGTGATGTTAATAAAGTGTAAGGGGGAAAAAAAAGTGACTACAACTATAGTTAGTGCAGTTAGTTTTGGTGTAAGCCACACTAGCGTGGCTACTAATCTACGGACTTCCGTGAAAAAAAAAGATGTTAATAATTCCAGCTCCGTTTTTTGCCTTTAGGGCTATATATGTTGGGGTGGGGTATTAAATTTATGTACTTAATAATTAATAATACTACTAATATCAATTATAATTAGTGTCGTAGCACTATATTAGGAGAGCTAACATACATTTTTGAGGGGTAGTTAATAAAAAACTATTTATTAATAATCCATCCATCCCTCCTTGACCCCAAGATAGAGTCCATGTCCATTGTTCCTCCTCCTTCCCTGCGAATCCTCCTTCAATGTAAATCCTCCTCCTGTTCTGTGGGTGGACAGTATCATCAGATAAGTGATCAATAATCAGTATCATCAAGAAAGTGATCAGTAATATTCAGTGTCCTTCATCTTCATCTGCTTCTTCCTCTACTTCTTCCTCTTCCAGTTTCTTCTGAATATCTCGAGCGAATTCAAGAGCTTCTGTATGTTTGAGCGAATTCAAGAGCTCCTTGTTATCATAAGTTACCCTTAATGTTGCCGGGTACATCAGGCCATATCTCAGATTCTTTATGTTCCTCAGGATACCTCTTGTTTCTGTAAATAAAGATCTTCTCTTGGCCACTTCCGCAGGGTAATCTCTAAAAATACTGATGTTGTCTCCCTCATATTTGAGATTTTTCTTACGTATTATTATCTTCATCATATCTTCAAAAACATGATCGTAAGCCACCTTCACAATCATCTGTCTTGGGGGAGCATCTCTCCTAGGGGTACGTCTCAAAGCCCTGTGTGCTCAGCCCAACAGAGGTTCTTGGTCCAAGTTCAGAATATCTTTTAAAGGTTTTGCAGCAAATTTTCGAGGGTCTTGATTTCCCTCTCGGCCTTCACTTAACCCAACAATACGCAGATTCTTATGCCTTTGACGTCCCTCCAAGTCAATGCATTTCTCAGTTATTTTGTGTAATAATTCTGATAAACGCTTGTTCTCGGCAAGGCGCTTCTCGGCTGATTCAGTCAGTTCTTTTATTGCTTAAGTGAAGTTATAATAGGTTCTAACTTGGTATCCAGTAGCACCTCCATCTCACCAGTTTTACGGTTTATATCATCCATCTGTTGTTGCAAATCAGTACCCGCTTTATCTTTCCATTCGTCCATCATAGTGTTTACAGCGGCTATAACTTCCTTTTTGGACTCTTCTTTCAAATTCTCATGATACACCAAAATATCAGCTCTTAAAGTCTTTATTTCTTCTTTATATATTTTTTTCATATCCTTAAGCATTTGTTTCAGCTCACCCATAATGATTTTTTTGATCCATCTTTAAAATATCTTCCTGGGAGGCACTCAAACTCGAGCCTGACGCTTCAGTGAGGCCTACTACCCTTTTCACAGGCTTTTTCCCTTGGTGGGGGGGGGGGGAGCGATGCAGCGACATTTTCTTAGTAAAGGCGCGCGCCTGATGACGTCACGCACCTTTTTAACGCTACCGGAGCCGTTCACAACCGTTCTTCTCTGATGAGTAGCTTCAATTAACCCCTTTTACCCCCGTTTTTAAGTACAGTTTTAGCGGAGCTGAATGGCGCGAGTTCCACTCACTCCATAGCGCCACCGGAAGTCTGTTGCAACTGCTTCATCTGCAGTTTGTTCTATATACCCACTGTGTGGAAAAAATGTTGTCCCTCAGGTTCATATCAAATCTTTTCTCTCACCTTAAACCTATGCCCTGTAGTTCTTTTGCCTTACCCTGGGTAAAAGATTGCATTCACCCTGTCTATTGTCTTCATGACATTATGCACCCTGGGTCTGCTGCTCTGCAAGGAATAAAGTCCTAGCCTGCCCAACAACTCCCGATAGATCAGATCCTCAAGTCCTGGCAGCAACCTTGCAAAATTTCTCTGCACTCTTTCCCATAGCAGGGTGAACAATACTCCAGGTGCGGTATTAAACCCCATTAGCCATGCCTGGAAATGACGTGCAAGGAAGGTCTGGCATCTCTTGCAATTGAGGGGAAAGTACCCAGATGCAGGCAGGGGTTGCTGTAGCTTGCAGAGGAGGCTGTCACACAGAGAGCGGTTCCTTTTAAATACTGAACAGGGAGTGGGGCAGATGTGTGTGGTGGTGGAATCTCGTTGAGGGTGGAAGAGATTGCAAGGACCGACCCGTTGAATCCAATGGAAGATGAAGACCATGAGAGTTGAATCTGATTTGTCAGCAAGGCAGCGAGCAGAGGTGTGGGAAATATGAGATGTGGCTAAGTCATCTGTTGACTATGGTGGAGGGCAAGACATCTCGGAGGCACCTGCGTGAAATGTCGCACTCGGACACCGTGGCAAAGCTGGGAGAATGGCATGGAGTTCTTTCAGGATGCACAGTGGGAGAAAGAGTAATTCATGTGATAGGAGCAGAATTGGGCCATTAGGCCCTTGAGGTGTCCTCCACCATTCAATCATGGCTGATCTAATTATCCCTCTCAACCCAATTCCCCTGCCTTCTCCCCATAAACCCTGATACCCTAACTAATCAAGAATCATAAAAAAAATCTATTGACAGCCTCCACAGCCTTCAGTGGCAATGAATTCCACAGATTCACCACACTCTGACTAAATAAATTGTTCCTAATCTTCCTCAAAGAGCGTTGTTTAATTCTGAGGCAATGATCTCTGGTTCTAGGGGAACTAGTGGGAACATCCTCTCCACATCCACTCTATCCAGGCCATCTGACTATCCAGTTAACATTGCTGTGGGTGTCTGTAGGCTGTATGGTGCTATACCATCCACTTGTTTGACATCCCTTCCAATGCCTTAATACTCATTTTAATTACCTTTGGCACATTATGGCTGCAAAAATACCAGTTGCACACTGGGCTGCATCCTAAAATAGCGCTTCCCTCTCTGTGGACCAGGGAGCAGGGAGCAGGTGCATGTAAACACTGATACTTGCAGGCTTCCCTCCGTGCACGCTTCCTTCTTCCCCGAAAATACAGCACTTGTCTTTTATTGTCAACGGGTTAAACTTTGATTCACCATTCTCAGTTTAATTAAATCTTTCCAAAATCCTTTGGTCTCTTTATAATGTTCGATCACCCTCCATGATATTTGGCCTTTCATATCCCGCTTTTGGATGCTCGACTATTGGTGATTTTGCCTTCAATGATTAAAATACTAACTTCTGAAATTCCCTTCATAGAAAATAGGTGCAGGAGGATGCCATTTTCCCCTTCGAGCCAGCACTGCCATTCATTGTGATCATGGCTGATCATCCACAATCAGTAACCCGTGCCTGCCTTCTCCCCAAATCCCTTAGCCTCTAGAGCTCTAACTCTCTTTTAAATTCATCCAGTGAATTGGCCTCTGTGGCAGAGAATTCCACAAATTCACAACTCTCTGGGTGAAAAAGATTTTTCTTATCTCAGTTTTAAATGGCCTCCGCTTTATTCTTCGACTGCGGCCCCTGGTTCTGGACTCTCCCAACATCAGGAACAAGTTTCCTACATCTGGCATGTCCAATCCCTTAATAATTTAAAATGTTTCTATAAGATTCCCCTCTCATCCTTCTAAATTCCAGTGAATACAAGCCCAGTCTTTCCAATCTTTCCTCATTATGATAGTCCCGCCACCCTGGGATTAACTTTGTGAACCTAAGCTGCACTGCCTCAATAGCAAGGATGTCCTTCCTCAAATTCGGAGACCAAAACTGCACACAATACTCCAGATGTGGTCTCACCAGGGCCCTGTACAACTGCAGAAGGACCTCTTTACTCCTATACTCAAATCCTCTTGTTATGAAGGCCAACATGCCATTAGCTTTCTTCAGTGGTTGCTGTACCTGCATGTTTACTTTCAGTGACTGGTGTACAGGGACACCCAGGTCTCGTTGCACTTCCCCTTTTCCTAATCTGACAGCATTGAGATAATATGTCTCCTTGTTCTTGCTGCCAAAGTGGATAACCTCACATTCCTGAAGCTTTCAACCTTACTTTCCAATTCGTACTTAAAACTTACCACATAAACCAAACTTTAGTTTATTAGTAGAAATCTTAATGATTTCTGAAATTGTGCTCTTGGTACCTGCCTCAATTACCTCTGGTTCTACTTATTCACCACCCTCTGTGTGGAGAAAGTTGCCCTTCGGGTTCCTTTTAAATCATTCCCCTATCACCTTAAACCAATGCCCTCTCGTACTTCATTCCCATACCCTGAGAAAAAGATACTGCATTTACCATATCTATTCCCATCATAAAGTCATAAGAAACATGAACAGAATTAGGCCATTTGGCCCAACAAGTCCACTCTGCCATTCAATCATGGCTGATCTATCTTTCCTTCCTAACCCCATTCTCCTGCCTTCTCCCCATAATCTTTGACACATGTACTAATCGTTTATTACACCTATATAAGATCACCCTTCTGTGGTCCAAAGAATAAAGTCCGAGCGTGTTTGTAGCTCATGTCTTCGAATCCTGGCAATATCCTTATAAATCCTTTCCAGCTGAGCAATGTTTCTCCTTTAGCAGAGTGACCCAGAACCAGGCATGTGCCATCAGGATAGGCAAGGTAGATACTGCTTACCCTGACTAAAATTAAAAAATGGTAATTATTAAATATAAATAGTAAAGGCAAGGGAGAATTATGCCTATCTAAGAGATCGATCTCTCAGGTAGGCATAATTCTCCGTGCCTATCATCCGCAGTACTTGTAACACGCAAAGGTGTGTGCAGCCTACATGCCGTCAGCGCAGCTTCAAGCTATCAATGACAAGCGGGGCTAAAGGCAGCTGAAATTCTGCCTTTGCAGTACTGCGCATGCGCAGCAGCCTACTGTGCGTGCGCAGTGAAAGTTTCTTGGCGGGTTTTTCAAAAATCGATTGTCATTATCTTGAGAGTATCTTACAAAACAAAGCGAGAAGAATGGAGTTTGTGTACCAATAATGCGGTAAGTAGATTTCTTGGTGCTCTATGTTTTTTAATACTGTATTTCCTGGGGTGGGGGAGGGGGAGGATTTTTTTCACAGCCTGTGGGGAGTGGCCCGTGGTAAAGTTGCGAGGAGGGCAGGAGCGTTATGAAGGAGGGGGTCAGGGATCATGCCAGTAACTCACTTGCAACGCTCCTTGCACGGAGCCACCGCATTGGGGGGGGGAGGGAAGTAGCTCGGGCGGCTGCAAGCAGACGCAGGGACCGGATAGCGGAACCAGCTGCCACCTCAGCTCATTCTGCCGGCCTCAGCTCCCCTCTGGCAGTGCTCTCCGTCTAAAAACCTCTCTCCTGCCGCTCGCTGGCTTCACTCATGCAAATCCTTAAATTCCGACAACGTATCAAAGGACCAATTGTGGTTACTCGGCTGTGGGAATTTAAGGATTTGCGGGAAGCGGCTGACATGAGCGAAGTTGGCGAGTGGCAGGTGAGAGATGTTCAGACGGAGAGCACTGCCAAAGGTGAGTGGGCCAACAGAAGGCGCTCGCAGCCACCTGAGCTTCTTCCCTCCCTAGCCACAATGCGGTGGCTCCGCGTCCAGAGCGCCGCCGCAGAGGTGAGTGAGTGGGTTACTGGCATAATCCCCGACTATCTCCTTCTCAATGCTCCTGCCCTCCCCGCAATGTTACCCCATGGTCAGACTCTCCACACGCTGTGAAAGGAGCTCTCCCCCCAATTGGTCACTTGAACAAGTATTGTCATTCAATAAGATGACAACTAATTCAACTTGTCCCAGTGTGCTCCCTATTTTCAGTAATTCAGAATGAAGGAGACTTGGATGCATTGGGCAAATAGAATTGTTACTGTCTTTATTTTTATATTTTATTTTTATGGAAAGAACAATCTGCACATGCGTGGTTTAAGATTTTTATTAAAAGCCCACTCACTGCCTACCCTGAGTAATTACTCAAGGCATGTGTTTGCCGAGAACTGAACACAATACTCCAAATGCAACCTCACCAACGTCTTGTACAATGTAATATTGGTCCCAATTTCTAAACCTCTAGCTAATTTTGTTAGCAATACTGTCAAATACTTTGGAGCTTTTGTAGGTTTTTGTCCGAAAATAACATGCAATTGCAATTTAATTTTGTTTCTCAGGAAGACTTGGGCTTGCCTGAAACTTCATATGAACTGTGTTACAATGCTGCTTGCACTTTGATTGGTGAGGGCAAGCTGCCTGAAGCAATGAATAAACTTCAGAAAGCTGAAGGTAAGTATTGTTTGCATGAAAATGAAAACCTATATATTACTTATGTTGACAAAAGCTCAATTCATCAGAAATAAAGACAAAGTAATGGAAATACTAATGGAAAGAAAGTCAGGCAGCACATTGGAGAGAGGAAAAAATGTCAGATCAATGACAATTCGCCGTAATTGTAAAAATCATATTCTTTCAGTTATGAAAAATCATATTCTTCGAGTCAACATCGATTTGTGCCT
This sequence comes from Okamejei kenojei, assembly GCA_035221665.1. Lineage (NCBI taxonomy): Eukaryota > Metazoa > Chordata > Chondrichthyes > Rajiformes > Rajidae > Okamejei > Okamejei kenojei. Next base: position 1,012,011 of record CM069131.1, read on the forward strand.
GGAAGGTCATGTTTGACAAACCTTCTTGAATTTTTTGAAGCGGTTACTAGGGAAATTGATGAGGGTAAAGCAGTGGATGTTGTCTATATGGATTTCAGTAAGGCCTTTGACAAGGTTCCCCATGGAAGGTTGGTTAAGAAGGTTCAATCTTTGGGTGTTAATGGCGGAGTAGCAAGATGGATTCAACAGTGGCTGAATGGGAGATGCCGGAGAGTAATGGTGGATGGCTGTTTGTCAGGTTGGAAGCAGGTGACCAGTGGGGTGCCTCAGGGATCTGTGTTGGGTCCACTGTTGTTTGTCATATACATCAATGATCTGGATGATGGGGTGGCAAATTGGATAAGTAAGTATGCAGATGATATTAAGATAGGTGGTGTTGTGGATACTGAAGTAGATTTTCAAAGTCTACAGAGAGATTTGGGCCATTTGGAAGAGTGGGCTGAAAGGTGGCAGATGGAGTTTAATGCTGATAAGTGTGAAGTGCTATATCTTTGCAGGACAAATCAAAATAGGACGTACATGGTAAATGGTAGGGAATTGAGGAATGCTGTGGAACAGAGGGATCTAGGAATAACTGTGCATAGTTCCCTGAAGGTGGAATCGCATGTAGATAGGGTGGTAAAGAAAGCCTTTGGTGTGCTGGCCTTTATAAATCAGAGCATTGAATATAGAAGTAGGGAAGTAATGTTAAAATTGTACAAGGCATTGGTGAGACCAATTCTGGAGTATGGTATACAATTTTGGTTGCCTAATTATAGGAATGATGTCAACAAAATAGAGAGAGTACAGAGGAGATTTACTAGAATGTTGCCTGGGTTCCAGCAACTAAGTTACAGAGAAAGGTTGAACAAGTTAGGTCTTTATTCTTTGGAGTGCAGAAGGTTAAGGGGGGACTTGATTGAGGTCTTTAAAATGATGAAAGGGATAGACAGAGTTGATGCGGATAAGCTTTTCCCATTGAGGGTAGGGAAGATTCAAACAAGAGGGCATTACATGAGAATTAAGGGACAGAAGTTTAGGGGTAACATGAGGGGGAATTTCTTTACTCAGAGTGGTGGCTGTGTGGAATGAGCTTCGAGCAGAAGTGGTGGAGGCGGGATCGATTTTAACATTTAAAGGTAAAGTGGGTAGGTATATGGACGGGAAGGGAATGGAGGGGTATGGTCTGAGTGCAGGTAGATGGGACTAGGGGAAAATAAATGTTCGGCACGGACTGGAAGGGCCGAGAGGGCCTGTTTCCGTGCTGTAATTGTTATATGTTATATGTTTTGATGATGGGGCTTTTACCTGAGACATTAAACTCACTGAGGAAAACAAAGTGCTGGAGGAATTGGGGGGGGGGGGGTTACACAAAAGGCTGGAGAAACTCAGCGGGTGCAGCAGCATCTAAGGAACGAAGGAGATAGACGACGTTTCGGGTCGAGTCCCTTCTTCAGACTGGTCAGGGATCAGGGAAACAAGGGAGATAGACGGTGATGTGGGGAGATAAAGAACAATGAATGAAAGATATGCAAAAAAGTGTTGATGATAAAGGGAACAAGCCATTGTAAGCTGTTTGTGGTGTGAAAATGAGAAGCTAGTGCGACTAGGGTGGGGGAGGGAGCTATAGATAGAGGGAATGCCAGGGCCCGAGGGCTGAGGGAGAGGTGGGAAGGGGAGGAGACAGCAAGGGTTAACAGAATTGAGAAAATTCAATGTTCAAGCCCAAAGGATGCAGACTCCCCAAGCGGAATATGAGGTGCTGTTCCTCCAACTTGCGGTGTTGCTCACTCTGGCCGCGGAGGAGGCCCAGGACCGAGAGGTCGGATACGGAATGGGTGGGGGAGTTGAAGTGCTGAGCCACCGGGAGGTCGGGTTGGTTTTTGCGGACCGAGCGGAAGTGTTCGGCGAAACGATCGCCAAACCTCCGCTTGGTCTCACCGATATAGATCATCTGGCATCTGGAGCAGCGGATACAGTAGATGAGGTTGGAGGAGGTGCAGGTGAACCTCTGTCGGACCTGGAAGGACTGCTTGGGTCCCTGAAAGGAGTGGAGGGGGGAGGTGAACGGATAAGTGCAGCATTTCTTGCGGTTGCAAGGGAAAGTGCCCGGGGAAGAGGTAGAGCGGGAGGGAAGGGAAGAATTGACAAGGGAGTTGCGGAGGGAGCGGTCTTTGCGGAAGGCAGACAGGGGGGGAGATGGGAAGATGTGGCGAGTGGAGGGGTCACGTTTGAGGTGGCGAAACTGGCGGAGAACTATGTGTTGTATTTGTCGGCTGGTGGGGTGAAAGGTGAGGACCAGGGGGACTCTGCCCTGTTTGCGAGTGGGGGAATGGGGAGAGAGGGCAGTGTTGCGGGGTATGGAGGAGACCCTGGTGCAAGCCTCATCAATAGTGGGGGAGGGGAATACCCGTTCTCTGAAGAATGAGGCCATTTGTGATGACCTGGTGTGGAATACCTCATCCTGGGAGCTGATGCGGCGTAGACGGAGGAATTGGGAATAGGGGATGGAGTCCTTACAGGAAGCAGGGTGGGAGGAAGAGTAGTCCAGATAGCTGTGGGAGTCAGTTGGTTTGTAATGGATGTCGGTCAGGAGTGTATCACCTGTAATAGAGATGGTGAGGTCAAGGAATGGTAGGGAAATGTCAGAAATGGTCCAAGTGTATTTGAGTGCCGGATGGAAGTTGGTGGTGAAATGGATGAAGTCAGTCAGTTGTGTGTGGGTGCAGGAGGTGACACCAAAGTAGTCGTCGATGTAACGGAGGTAGAGGTCGGGGATGGGGCCCTGGTACGCCGAGAACAAGGATTGTTCGACGTACCCGACAAAGAGGCAAGCGTCGCTGGGGCCCATGCGTGTGGCCATAGCTATGCCTTGTGTTTGGTGGAAATGGGAGGAGTCAAAAGAGAAGTTATTGAGGGTAAGGACCAACTCGCTAGGCAGAGGAGGGTGTCAGTGGACGGGTATGGGTTGCTCCTCTGGTCGAGGAAGAACCGGAGGGCTTTGAGACCATCCTGGTGGGGGATGGAGGTGTAGAGTGACTGGACGTCCATGGTAAAGATGAGAGGATGGGGGCCTGGAGAATGGAATGCACGGAACCGACGGAGAGTGTCTGAGGTGTCTTGAACATAGGTGGGGAGGGATTTGACAAAGGGGGATAGGATGGCGTCAAGATATGTAGAAATGTGTTCGGTGTGGCACGAACAGGCAGAGACAATGGGTCTGCCAGGGCAGTCGGATTTGTGGATTTTGGGGAGAAGGTAAAATCAGGCCGTGCGGGGCTGGGAAACGATGAGGTCGGAGGCTCGGGGGGTGTAGGGAGCCAGAGCTGATGAAGTCGGTTAAGTGCTGGAGGAATACAGGAGGTCAGGCAGCATCTGTGGAGGGAATGAATAGCTGATGTTTCAGGTTGGGACTCTTCTACAGTTTAATTTGAAAATGTCGTCTCTCCATTCCCTCCACTGAATTCCACCAGCACTTTGTGTTTTGCTCCAGATTCCAGCATCACAGATGCTGTTTGACAACCTGAGTATTTCCAGCAGGATTTTCATTTCAGTTTTTCATAATTGCAGCACCAGTGGCGCCGAGCGATTGGCAGTCCCGCCAAAGTCTGTCTGTTTTTTTAAAACATTTTTAGTGTGTTTTATAAGTTTGTGCAAATGTTCTCCGGTTTGTTTTATGTGGGGGGAGGTGGTCAGGGAAAACCTTTTTGCAGTTTCTTAACTTGACGGAGATGCGATTGTTTTCCGGGTCTCATCTCCGGCTGATCTGCGGCCTACCATCGATGGAGCGGGAGGCCTCCTTGGACTGACCTTGAGCGCCCCCGCAGGGCGTGGACTTAACATCGGAGCTGATCCCTTGCCTGGGAACATTCCAACCGCGGCCTGCAGGCTTTACCATCGAGCTCACAGTCTTGGGAGAGGCATCTCAAATCTCTTAACAATGCAGAGGCTCGATTAGCCCCAGTGCAGGGTTCGATCGCTGGCGCGGGGCAGTTGACATCCCTTTGATGCAGGAGCTGATCGCCCCGAAGCGGAGGGCGCGCCGCCAGCTACGGGAATCAAGATCGTCCCGTCAACGGAGGGCTCGAGGCCCCCGACCATGGGAGAGCATAGAAGGGAATAGATTTTAACTTTTTTTCGCCTTCCATCACAGTGAGGAATGTGGAGGAGTCACTGTGGTGGATGTTTATGTTAAAATGAGTTTTGTGTGTTCCGTTGCTTTTTATATGTATGACTGACTTGGCAAATGAAATTCCTCGTATGTTGCAAAACATACTTGGCTAATAACGTATTATTGCGTTTGTGATTTATTTGTAGCCAGCCCTAGAAGTGGCAGTTAATGTTGCTAGCTTTATAATCCTAATCATGCTTTCTCTTTTGATTTAGAACTCTGTCGGCAATCATTTTCAGAAGATACTGTAAGTATTTCAGACCACGGTTGTAATGTATTCATACATATTCATGCATATGTTAATGAGTTGGTGTTGTACATAAGCTGGGAAAGTTGGTTAATAAATCTCTCTCTCGTGATCCAAGCAACCTGCGTGTTAGTTCTTCATTCTGCCGTCCAGAATATAACAAAATTGGCGACAAGGGTGGAATAGAGTTTGTGAACTCATCCTTTAAATACAGTGCAGGACTGTTTTGCAACACACAGTATTGTTTAACATCTTAAACCGTAAATACCGTGTTGTGTCGCAGTTGTTTGCGAGCTGGACACGATAGGCCGCAGATCCTTCTATGCAGGGGACTGTAGTTTAAAACAGCAGTTGTACAAATCGTCGAGAGTTTGTCAGGCTATCTCTATACCTTGAAAAACTTAACTTTGCACTGTAATTTTGGAACCTTTCTCGGACGCGCACTGTGCGACAGATTTGTTTGTGGTCTAGTGGATGAGCAAATTCTGTCCAAACTCATGAATGCTCCATATCTTACATTCGAGAAGGCATGAAAGATTGCTACCACAATGGAGATGGCATCAAAGAATGCTCGCGAGTTTCGTCCCCACGGACTGCAGTGGCCGTTTACAGTCACAAGGCAGTGCCTATGGCCAAACCAAGAGGCTCTAAACCAAACCAAAGTATGGCGGGGAGCCAAGTTCAGCCAGTTGCTATCGTTGCAACGGTAATCACTCATCCCAATTTTGTCAGTTCAAAATGGACAAGCGCTATAACTGCCAGAAGAAAGGCCATATCGCCTCAGCATGTCTGGCCAAGCTTAAAACAGGAAACCAACAATCTGCGGGAAACAAGCGACAACACCAGAAAGGAGTTCACAACTTGGAGATGAACCCAGATGGAAATGTACTTGGGTTGTACACCATTTATGCAACCAACATCGATAAGCCTACAACCAGTCAAGGCAAGCTTTTAAACTAAACTATTGGTTAATGAGCAGTTAATCGATATGTGTATTGACACGGCAGCAGATTGTTCAGTCATGAGCAAAGACCTGTACGAAACAAAGTTCCCACAGATACCATTGTTTGAGAGTAAGGTCAAGCTGAGAACCTACTCGGGCAATGTTTTGGAGACATGTGGACAAATGAACTGTAAAGTTCAGCATAATGGTCAGTCAGTAACACTGCCCATCATAGTGGCCAGCTACAGAATTAAACCAACCCTCCTTGAAAAGGGTTGGCTGAGTAGAATAGTTAGACTGGAAGAACATTTTAACCATATAACCATACAACCATATAACAATTACAGCACGGAAACAGGCCCTCTCGGCCCTTCCAGTCCGTGCCGACCATTTGTTCTCCCCTAGTCCCATCTACCTGCACTCAGACCATACCCCTCCATTCCCTTCACTTTACTCTTAAATGTTAAAATCGATCCTGCCTCCACCACTTCTGCTGGAAGCTCATTCCACATAGCCACCACCCTCTGAGTAAAGAAGTTCCCTCTCACGTTACCCCGAAACTTCTGTCCCTTAATTCTCATGTCATGCCCTCTTGTTTGAATCTTCCCTACCCTCAATGGGAAAAACGTATTCAGCGTCGATTTGTCCAAATCACATCTTGAAAACGTCATAAGCAAATATGCAAACATTTTTGCTGACAGTTACACGGGAATAACAGGGTACTCTGCACACATTCAACATAAGCAAAATGTGAGGCCTGTGTAGTGTCGACCAAGACCTGTACCATATGCACTAAAGCAACAAGTGGAGGTAGAACTCGACAGGTTAGAGTGGAATGGAGTCCTCTTGAAGACAGACCAGAGTAACTGGGCAACGCCAATTGTGGCCGTACCCAAGGCCGACAAAACTGTTCGACTATGTGGTGACTACAAAGTCACAATCAACCAAGCCATTGATGACTAACAATGTCTGTTACCAACATCGCAAAATCTGTACGCAGAACTTAGCGGAGCAAGTGTCTTCACTAAACTGGATTTGTCTCACGCTTACGCCCAACTCAATGTCGACAAGGAAAGTCAGCAGTACTTGGCTATTAACACACATAAGGGCTTGTATTCATATACAAAGCTGCCCTATGGTGTGAAATCCTCTGGTGAGCAAATGTAGCGTCTGCCAAAACTGCCAGAGTAGACCACCAAAAACACCACCGCAACCCTGGTCGTGGCCAAGTAGAACTTTTCAGGGAGTTCATGTAGATTTTTGTGAAAAAGGCAATGATCACTTTCTGGTACTAGTAGATAGTCATTCCAAATGGATTGAGGTTAAGCATCTGGGGTCAAGCACTACTACTGTATGTATCATAGATGAGTTGAGATCCATTTCTGCATGCCATGGTTTACCGCAGGCATGTGCCGTCAGGGTAGGCAAGATAGGCACTGCCTACCCTGACTAAGATTATGAAATGGCAATTATTAAATATAAATAGTAAAGGCATGGGAGAATTATGCCTATCTAAGTAGGCATAATTTTCCGTGCCTTTCGTCTGCAGCGCTTGTAACACGGGAAGGGCTGTGCAGCCCACGGGCCGTCAGCGCTGCCTGAGCCATCAGTTTCAAGGGGAGCTGAAGGCAGCAGAAATTCTGCCTTTGCAGTACTGCACAGGCGCAGTATAAGCAGCTCGGGTGACTGACTTTGAGCGGCCGCCAGGACCCTGCCACTTCAGCCACTTCAGCCCTGTCTGCTAGTCGCCGTCTCCTCTGGCTGTGCTCTCCGTCTGAACATCTCTCACCTGCCGCTCACCGGCTGGCATCCCGCAAATCTTTAAATTCCGACAGCGCGTTCACGGGACCAGTTGAGGTTACTCAGCTGTGGGAATTTAAGGATTTACGGGATGCGGTTGACATGATGAGAGATATTCAGACGGACAGAACTGCCAGATGTAAGCGGGCCGGCAGAAGGCGCTGAAGTGGCAGCCGGTCCTGCTGTCGGGTCCCGGCAGCTGCACGCACCCGAGCTGCTTCTATCCTCGGAAGTGGCGGCCAGTTCTGCTGTCCGTGCCCGGAGCGCTGCAGCAGCGGTGAGTGAGTCTGACATGAAGGGTCTTAAGGGGTTGGACAGGCTAGATGCAGGAAGATTGTTCCCGATGTTGGGGAAGTCCAGGACAAGGGGTCACAGTTTAAGGATAAGGGGGAAGTCTTTTAGGACCGAGATGAGAAAATCGTTTTTCACACAGAGAGTGGTGAATCTGTGGAATTCTCTGCCACAGAAGGTAGTTGAGGCCAGTTTGTTGGCCATATTTAAGAGGGAGTTGGATGTGGCCCTTGTAGCTGAAGGGATCAGGGGGTATGGAGAGAAGGCAGGTACAGGATACTGAGTTGGATGATCAGCCATGATCATATTGAATGGCGGTTCAGGCTCGAATGGCCTGCTCCTGCACTCATTTCTATGTTTCTATGATCTCTGACCCCCCTCCTTTTCAACACTCCTGCCCTCCCCGCATCTTTAACTCCTGACACAGACTCTCCACACGCTGTGAAAGGAACTCTCCATCCAAATGGACCCTTGAATTAGTGTTGTCATTCAATAAGATGACAACTGATTCAACGTCCCGGTGTGCTCCCGTTTTTCCCGCCATCTCTCCACCTGCCTTCATCCTCCGTCCCCCACCCATTCAGTGATTAGAAAATGAAGGAGATTGAGAAGCCTTGGTAAAATTGAATTGTTACTTATTTTTTATTCTTTACGAAGAGAACAATCTGCGCATGCGCGGTTTAAGATTTTTTTTAAAAAAGTCGGCTGACTGCCTACCCTGAGTAATTACTCACGGCATGTGCCTGGTTTACCGGTATAACTTGTTTCTGATAACAGGCCTCGGTTTCGTTCAGAACGGTTTAAAGAGTTCATGCAGCGGAAGGTGCAAAACACACACTTGTTCTCCCATACCATCCAGCCTCCAACGGGGCGGCGGAAAGGTCTGTTAGAGTTGTCAAAGATGCTCTCAAGAAACAGGTTTTGCAGGGTAGTTCAAAGCTCAGCACGGAACATCGTTTGGCTAGTTTCTTGCTTAAGTATGGAACCACACATCAACACGGTACTCACCTGCAGAATTTTGACTCCCACAAAAAGGAGAGGTACTTCAAGCCAGATGAGCAGGTTCGTGTTCTCAGTCCTCCCAACAAGTCCAGTCGAGACAAATGGAATGTTGGGAAAATAGTGGAAGTGTGTGGAACAAAAAGATACTTAGTTGGAGATAGGATCAAAAGTGTTCATGTTGATCAAATGATTCCAGCCAAAGATGAACCAAAAACTGAGCATGAAGTCCTAATCCCTGAGTTTTTATCTGAAAGTGAGTTGGAAGAGGTAAAGCAAAAGTAAAACAAAATGTAAGTAAACAACAAAACAAGTAAAACAAAAATGTGTCGATATGTAAAATAAATACATTATGCTATCATTTAGAATTTCATGAATACTGGTTTCAATCAAGTATCACAACAACAAAATTGTAACCGAGTACTTGGATTTAAGGAGAGTAGTGTAATGTATTCGTACATATTCATGTATATGTTAATGAGTTGATGTTCAATATAAGCAGGGAATGTTGGGTAATAAATCTCTTTTTTTCTCTTTTTCTTTCTCTCTCTCTTTCTTTCTTTCTTTCTTTCTGCCGTCCAGAATACAACAATGGTGGTCTTTTGACTGTAGTGCTGACTTTATTCCTGCTGCCCCCCCCCCCCCCCCCCCCCCCCCCCCCCACCTCTGCCAACTTTCACCAACCCAGTTTGGATAACATTTGCCCTTTGGACCAACTCGTCAATACTGACCGTGTTACTTAATTAAGTGAATATCACTTGCCTGCAGTTAGTCCACAGTCGTCCCAACCTTTGCTAGCTGTGTACTTGTCCAAGTGCCCATTAAATGTTACAGTGCCCACCTCTGCAACTTCTGCTTGTTCCATATTCCACCATTCTGTGTGAAAAGGTTGCCCCTCATTTTCCTGTTAAATATTTGCCCTTGCACCTTAAAGCCATGTTCTCTAGTTTTAGACCCCACCCCCGCCCACTTGAAAAGACTGTGTCTATGCCCCACATGATTTTACATACAAGGTCGCCCTTATAGGTGGCACAGTGGCGCAGCAGGTAGAGCTGCTGCCTAATCCCTCCAGATACGCGGGTTCGATCCTGCCCTTTGGTGCTGTCTGTGTGGAGTTTCAACGTTCTCTCTGTGACCATGTGGGTTTCATCCAGGTGCTCCAGTTTCCTCTCACATCTCAAAGACCTACGAAGTTTATAGGTTAATTGGCTGTCTTAAATTGCTCCTAGTTTTTAGTGATTGAATGAGAAAGTATGGTCGCATAGAAGTAGTTTGAACAGGTGAATGATGGTTGCAGTGGACAGGGTTGGCCAAAGGGCTTTTACCCAAAGTAGAGGAATCAAGAACTTAGAGGCTATCGGTTTAAGGTGAGAAGAGAAAGATTTAGCAACCTGAGGCAGGTTTATGCACACAGAGGGTGGTCGGTAAATGGAACGAGCTGCCAGAGGAAGTAGTTGGGGCAGGTGCAATAGCAACATTTAAAAGGCATTTGGACAGGTACGTAGACAGGAAAAGTTTAGAGGAATGTGAGCCAAACACAGGCAAATAGGAATAGCTTAGATGGGGCATCTTGGCTGGCATGGACGAGTCGGGCCAAAAGGTCTGTTCCAGTGCCGCAAAGCCAGTCTCAGTATATATTACGAGAGGCATAAATAGGATAGACAGTCAAACCTTTTTCCTGGGATGGGAATATCTAATACTAGCTTTAATGTAAGAGGGGGAAAGGAGATGTGCAGGGCATGTTTTTGTTCTATAGAGGGCGATAGGTGCAATTGGGGGAGGGGAGGGGGATATGGGTTATGTGCAGAAAGATAAGAGGTGGTCTTGGCCATTGTGTGCTGAAGGGCCTGTTCCTATGCTCTCCTATTGACTCCAACATGGGACACAATTGAGATCCATAAAATTGAGGGTCAGTTGCAAAATTGAGGGTCAGTGCTAGATAAAACTACAGGGCAGATTTAGGTTTAGTGGGAAGAGATTTGGAGGGGATCTGACGAGACGGTTGTTTCACCCAGAGCGGTGAGCATCTAGAATGCACTGTCTGCGTGAGTGGAGGCAGACTCACTGACAGTGTTTGAGAAGTGTCCAGAAGAGCACTTTAATCACCTGGATATTGAAGGCTGGTCCAAGTGCTGTAGATGGGGTTTATATGGATTGAGTGATGCAGTGGTAGAGCTTCTGCCTCACAGCGTAGGTGCTGTCTATACGGTGCTTGTACATTCTTCCTGTGACCACATGGGTTTTCTGCAGCTGCTCCAGTTTCCTCCCACACTCCAAAGAAGTGCAGGTTTGTAAGTTAATTGGCATCTATAAATTATCTTTAGTGTTGTGAGATACCCTTTATGCTCACAATTAATACTCAAAGACTAAATCCTGGAAGCAAGAGATTTCTTTATTTTACGAGTCTGCAGACCGGGTGCCTCTCCAACTCGAGACACCCCGAAGCCAGAGAGATCATCCCCCTTTATACACAAAATCTTACATTCAATCTCCCCTCCGGACCCTTCTCCAATCAGGGTCGGAGGTGCACAATCTGTAGGTACATCCCACCGTACATCCCCTCGCACCTCCCATATCATACATTGCATGTTCAAACATGTTCATGGTAATGAGCAATTTCTTGACCAGGGGTGTGTTGTAATATTCATTTATTCTATTAAGCATGCTCAGCTGCTCATGACCTGGCCCAGTTTTACTCACCTCCTAGTGAACCCTCTCAGTTTTCCTATATCAGTACTAAAGCTAAGCTATAGTGACAAGGGTCCCATCCATCACTCCTTTCCATTGATAGGGATCTCTCTACATCACTCCCTTCTCTAGCTATACAATGCTATCTCTTCTTACTCAAGGACTCAAGGATGGGTCTGGCAACCTTCAGACACTGCTGTGTCAGAATCCTCTCTCCAGCCCCTCTCTGTTTGAATTCTCTTTAAAACTCCTTTCTTTAATAGGGTTTAATCACTTTATCCCTCACAGTGTGTAGCATAGAACTTGTGTAATCGTTGGTTGGTGTGGACCGACGGGCCTGTTTCCATGCTGTATCTCTAAACTAAAAGGTTGTTCACTAGAATGCATGCAGGGCAAGATTAGCAAGTTTGCTGATGATACAAAAGTTAGTGGTTTTGCAGATAGTGAAGATGGTTGTGAACGGTTGCAGCAGGATCTGGATCGATTGGCTAGGTGGGCGGAGGAATGGTTGGTGGAATTTATTTATTTATTAATTATTATTTTTTAAATTGGAAGCAATTGTACAAAAAATAATGACTTAACAGTTCTGCAACTCTAGCACAGCTTCAATTTTAACATTTTACAACAGAATATTAAATTGAAATAAGAAAAAACAGAAGAAAGGAAAGAGAAAGTTGAAAAGAAGGAGAAAGAAAAGGAGATATGTCCGTCAACCCACCCATACGCCCGCTCACCCAGCCTTGCAATCAGTTTTGAGTTTGTGTTCAACCAATGTATTGTTCAAGAAATTCAATTAAAGGAGACCATATTTTTAAGAATTGATCCGGTTGTGTACGATTGCAGCAGGATCTGGATCAATTGGCCATGTGGGCGGAGGAATGGTTGATGGAATTTAATACAGAGAAGTGTGAGGTGTTGCATTTTGGGATGTCGAACAAGGGCAGGACCTACACAGTAAATGGTAGGCCTCTGGGTAGTGTTGTAGAGCAGAGGGATCTAGGAGTACAGGTGTAATGTTCCTTGAAGGTCGAGTCACAAGTAAATAAGGTGACAAAAAGGCTTTTGGCACTCTGGCCTTCATCAGTCAGAGTATTGAGTATAGAAGTTGGAAGGACATGTTGCAGTTGTATAAGACGCTGGTGAGACCTCATTTAGAATATTGTGTTCAGTTCTGGACTCCATGTTATAGGAAAGATATTGTCAAGCTTGAAAGGGTTCAGAAAAGATTTACGAGGATGTTGCCAGGACTAGAAAATGTGAGCTGTAGGGAGAGGTTGAGTAGGCTGGGTCTCTATTCCATGGAGCACAGGAGGATGAGGAGAGTTGTACAAAATCAAGAGAGGAATAGATCGGGGAAAATGCACAGTGTCTTGTCCAGAGTAGAGAAATTGTGGATCAGAAGGCATGGGTTCAAGGTGAAGGGAAAAATATTTAATTGGAATCCAAGGGGTAACTTTTTCACACAAAGGGTGGTGGATGCGTGGAACAAGCTGCCAGAGGAGGTAGTTGAGGCTGGGACTATCCCGCCATTTAAGAAACAGTTGGACAGGTTTGGAGGAATATGGACCAAGCGCAGGCAAGTGGAACTAGTGTAGCTGGGACATTGTTGGCCGATGTGGGCGCGTTGCGCAGAAGGGCCTGTTTCCACACTCTGTCACTCTATGGCCTGTTTCCATGCAATTGACTATGCCTGTATTTTGACTCTACCCGACAGTAACCTTTAATAAACCCTTAATCACTGTGAAGTAAAATCTTAAATACCTGCATGCAGGTACAGCAGGCAGTGACGAAAGTGAATGGCATGTTGGCCTTTATGACAAGAGGAATCTAATATAGGAGTAAAGAGGTCCTTCTGCAGTTGTAGAGAGCCCTAGTGAGACCACACCTGGAGTATTGTGTGCAGTTTTTGTCCCCTAATTTGAGGAAGGACATTCTTGCTATTGAGAGAGTGCAGCGTAGGTTTACAAGGTTAATTCCCGGGGTTGCGGGACTGTCATATGCTCAGAGAATGGAGCAGCTGGGCTTGTACACTCTGGAGTTTAGAAGGATGAGAGGGCATCTCATTGAAACATATAGGATTGTTAAGGGTTTGGACACGCTAGAGGCAGGAAACCCGTTCCCGATGTTGGGGGAGTCCAGAACCAGTGGCCACAGTTTAAGAATAAGGAGTAAGCCATTTAGAACGGGGACGAGGAAACACTTTTTCTCACAGAGAGTGGTGAGTCTGGAATTCTCTGCCTCAGAGGGCGGTGGGGGCAGGTTCTCTAGATGCTTTCAAGAGAGAGCTAGATAGGGCTCTTAAAAATAGCGGAGGCAGGGGATATGGGGAGACGGCAGGAACGGGGTACTGATTGGGGATGATTAGCCATGATCACATTGAGGAAATGGATATAAAGATATCAAAACATAACTTCAGAGCCACTGGAAGAAGCAATGAACATTAAGGCTGGCTCACAGAAATTAATATATTTATATAATAGTATTTTAAATATAGATTTACCATCGACAGAGGCACTTAGAGAAGAGTGGGAACGAGAATTAATGATAAAAATTACAAAGGAAACATGGGAAAAGTATTTGATATATGTACACAAATGTTCGATTAATGTAAGACATAATTTAATTCAATTTAAAAGTTTACATAGATTATATTACTCAAAAACTAGATTGAATATATTCTATCCAAATACTTCCCCCATTTGTGATAAATGTATCCCAAAAAGCAACTATAACACACTCTTTTGTCTCCTGCATGAAACTTTATAAATTCTGGAGCGATATTTTTGAAATATTTACAAAATTATTTAAGATAAAAATGGAACCTAATACTGAAATTATTATATTTGGAGTAATGGAAGATGGGAATAAATTGAACTCATCTCAAAATTTATTTTTTAATTATGGGTTAATAACGGCAAAACAACTTTTGGAAAAATACAGCCATACCAACGCTTAAAATGTGGATTTAAAACATGTTGGACACTGCACATTTTGAGGAAATGCAATTCCTCCTAATAGATAAATCAGACCCATTTTTAACGAGTTGGTCTCCATTTGTCGATTTTGTTTGGAAGCTTATGGTGCAACAAAATCGTAGAAGCTAACTGTTTCAGGATTGGGTGAGGGATGGTCAAGAATATAGATAATGATCTCCTTAATCTCTTACTTTCTACTCTTTTTCTTTCTTTTTTCTTTTTCTCAACTTTCTTCTTTCACACTTTTTTCTTTCCCACATACTATATATCACGTGTTTATATTTTATTATCTATTCTCTTTCTTTTTAATTATTAAAAAAATAAATAAAAATAAGAAGCTGTACATAAAATGTAATATGTCAATATACAGTAGGCACCTTGGTGCCATATTCCTGTACTAATAAAATAAAAAGTATGAATGAATGAATGAATGAATGAATGAATGAATGAATGAATAAATGAATAAATAAATAAATAAAAGAGCGGAGACGAGCAAACACTTTTTCTCACAGAGTAGTGAGTCTGGAATTCTCTGCCTCGGAGGGCGGTGGAAGCAGGTTCTCTGGATGCTTTCAAGAGAGAGCTAGATAGGGCTCTTAAAAATAGCAGAGTCATGAGATATGGGGAGAAGGCAGGAACGTGGTACTGTTGGGGGTGATCACATTGAATGGCAGTGCTGCTTCGAAGGGCCGAATGGCCTACTGCAGCACCTATTTTCTATTGTCTATTGTAAATAGCTGTTCCCTTCTCTTCTTAACATGCTGATTTGGGAAGCTTTCTCTGATACAGTGCATGAAACCATCCTCTACATTTTACTGTTCAGTTTGTTCCTCCTGTGTGATCTGCAAGATGTGTGCAAATGCCAGATTTAATTTCAGATGGTGTATTTATTTTCCACTTGATTTTTTGTATTTATGCTAATGCTGAATTATCTCTGTAGGATATAAATGATGAGGAAATTGATGCCGAACTAGCAATCATCCACGCCCAGATGGCTTATGTTATGCAACTCCAAGGCCGGAATGATGATGCCGTGCAACTTTATAATCAAGTGATCAAACTGAAGTAAGAAATAAAAGATTTGCTAATCAGCCATGTGAGAGATAACTATTTTGGGGTCTCATTTTTGTTTTCCTCCATTGTTGCAGGCCCTCGGATGTTGGACTCCTTGCTGTAACTGCCAATAATATCATCACACTCAACAAGGTACCTTAACCATATAACCATATAACAATTACAGCACGGAAACAGGCCCTCTCGGCCCTTCCAGTCCGTGCCGACCATTTGTTTTCCCCTAGTCCCATCTACCTGCACTCAGACCATACCCCTCCATTCCCTTCACGTCCATATACCTATCCACTTTACTCTTAAATGTTAAAATCGATCCTGCCTCCACCACTTCTGCTGGAAGCTCATTCCACACAGCCACCACCCTCTGAGTAAAGAAGTTTCCCCTCACGTTACCCCAAAACTTCTGTCCCTTAATTCTCATGTCATGCCCTCTTGTTTGAATCTTCCCTACCCTCAATGGGAAAAACGTATCCACGTTAACTCTGTCTATCCCTTTCATCATTTTAAAGACCTCAATCAAGTTCCCCCTTAACCTTCTGCGCTCCAAAGAATAAAGACCTGACTTGTTCAACCTTTCTCTGTAACATAGTTGCTGGAACCCTGGCAACATTCTATTAAATCTCCTCTGTACTCTCTCTATTTTGTTGACATCCTTCCTATAACTAAGCGACCAAAATTGTACACCATACTCCAGAATTGGTCTTACCAATGCCTTGTACAATTTTAACATTACTTCCCTACTCCTGTATTGAATGCTCTGATTTATAAAGGCCAGCACACCAAAGGCTTTCTTTACCACCCTGTCTACATGCGATTCCACCTTCAGGGAACTATGCACAGTTATTCCTAGATCCCTCTGTTCCACAGCATTCCTCACTTCCCTACCATTTACCATGTACATTCTATTTTGATTTGTCCTGCCAAGATGTAGCACTTCACACTTAACAGCATTAAACTCCATCTGCCATCTTTCAGCCCACTTTTCCAAATGGCCCAAATCTCTCTGTAGACTTTGAAAATCTACTTCATTGGTAGATTTTCAAAGTCTACAGAGAGATTTGGGCCATTTGCACTTGCTCTGAATTAAACTCCATGAGCTGTTCCTTCACCCACTTGCTGAGTTGATGCAGGTCCCAAATTTGTTGAAGTCTATTAGTCTTTTTTCAATTTGAGTTATGGAATGCACGACTGCAGAGTTCTGCCAATCATAATTTCATTTTCATTTGAGACCTGCTCAAATTTCATCAAAGCAAATCAAATCATAGCCGTCGATGCCAGATTTATCAAAACTGCGACCTGGTTTTGCAAATGATTTCTGAAGCCCATCAGTAAACTCCAGAGGGTAGCACCCACCTGCACAGTGTGAAATGACCTGGTTGATTGCCCTCAGCCAGCTCTGCTGAAGGAGGATGCAGCGGTGAGCACCCTGTCAGCCTGGACAAGAATGAGAGTGCGGGCATGGTCACAGTTCCGGGGTGGGAGATTGCACCTTCACGTGGTCCACCCTGTTTCGACTAATGCAATCATCCTGACGTGCACAAACAAGATCAAATAGAACAAGTTGACCTGCAACTTTAGGCTGTGCACGCCAATCGCAAGAAGTCACAGTTCCCATGGAGCCGGGGGTTGACAGATTCAGCAGTCCTGATGCTGATCTGAGGGAAAGGCAGAGCTGAATGTTACAGTCCAGGGGTGAGGGCCATTGTATAGAGGGGGAGGGACTGGCCCGTGGCCCCTCATTCAGATGAGACATTAAACTGAGGCCCCACACATGTTCTTGGGCATAAACCACCTACCCATTTTGTGCTTTAAAATTGTAATTTTGTTCAGAGTTTGTATGTTTTCTGGTACGTGCTTCAATTAGTTCAAAAAGTCGTGATGAATACTTAAATTTTATCTTAAATATGCAAAAGTTGTGATGAATACTTAAATGTTATCAAGGCTTTAACAGACTTTTTCACTTGCAATAGATTATAGTTTTCTGAGATCTACTTGTTTCTAACAGGTTGCCATGTCAACTTTTAAGCAGCAATGAGTTTCTCCAATTTCAATGTTGAAGTAATAAATAAGATTTGTGCTTTATAAAGGATGTTTTAAGACGTCAGATCTTTTTTTGTGAAAAGTAGTTTGGACCTTGTTATAATCTCCATTTCCCATACTCCTACCCTTTAATAATTTCATGCTTTTTAGAAGGGTAACGTGGTAAAATAGTAAGATTAAACGAGAACTTACCAGTTCGAAGTTTGATCGTTATTTTATGAGGAGTAACGATGAGGGATTACGTGAAGAAGGCCCGCCTGGCGCTGGAACGGCATACTTCAAAGCAGCGGCATGAAAAACACAGAACACAAATAGCCGGAGTAAGATAGTAAGGCTCATCATAGATTTAGAACTACCAGATGATCATTTATTTTATGAGGGTGGGGAGTGGAGGGCACGTAATCCCTCATCGTTACTCCTCATAAAATAACGATCAAACTTCGAACTGGTAAGTTCTCGTTTAATCTTACTATTTTACTTCGGAGTCACGTGAGTGACTACGTGAAGAGTTTGAAGCTTTCTGTGTTTTTCGTGTCGTAGAATTTATTCCATACGACAGTACGGCTCATTTAACACAATAACGAGCGAATAACACATTTTCCCCAAACATTGCCTCAAGTTATGTGATAAATTATTTCACATTATAAAAAATGAAAATAATGCCCTTTCCATTGAAAGGCAAGTTTATCACAAATACCAATTGATATATATATTTTTATGGCATGACAAAGCAACAATTATAGAGAACCGAACATTGCGTGTCTAAATCTGACACCATGACTGGTTCCTTTTTACTTTAACAGTAATCTACAGCCTCCTGCGGCCTTGCATCTTTGCTCGAGTGGCTCATCCTGTGCCATTCCTGTGAATGTATTTTCCTCATTAACAGAGTGATTTTTCCACCTTTCAGTTTCTAGTTCCTACTGAATGTATCCAATTTTTAACCATCTAGAAATATATTCCTCTATAACCATCAGTTTTTACTGAACCCAATGTGGTTTTTGTGTGTAATAAGCAGTCTCATTGCCACAGAGACTCTTACCTACTGCAACATTTTCATCAATGTTCACACACACACACACACACACACACACACACACAACTTAAAGCCGGCAGGATATGCTTATAGTTTACCTTCGTTTCAGGTCTTCTTGGTGTGCTTTGTTTGGTAGATTCATAAACATATGATAATGCAATTTGTATCCACATGCAATTATAACGTAACATTTGCAATGTTTGCACTCTTATATTGATACTAAAGTTATCAGAATTATTATTTTCAATGTTTAAGTTTTTTGAATCATGGATAGAGTTAGAGTCCATTTCTTAAGGCATTTCAAGATTATTTATCTCCTGCCTTTATATTTTTTACAATTTTGGACAGATTATATATACATATACACACACACACATATATATATATATATATATATATATATATATATATATATATATATATATATATATATATATATTATATATATATATATATATATATATATATATATATATATACACACACATATATACATACACACACACACACACACACACACACACACACACACACACACACACACACACACACACACACACACACACACACACACACACACACACACACACACACACACACATATATATATTTATTAACATTTACATATATATCCCTTTCCATTTTGGGATATTATGAATGCATCTGATAACTTCTTGGTTAATATATTGTCCGTTTATAAGACGGTAACACTCTGAGCCCTATTATTGGCTCTATCAATTAGATACTTAGGAAATGCAATCCACAAGGAATTCACATATATCTAATATGATAAAATAACTTTACTGTATATACAGACCTCCAATTTCTTATAACAAAATATTGTTTTTTAGACTTATTTCTGAAAATTCCAGGTATAACACTTCTTTATACATAATTCTTTTATTGATATATTGTTATATTGGTTAACATTCATAGACTTCTTTGACCATCAGCTGTTGTGATGGTCTGGTCAACCTGTAGATAGTCAAATTCATATTTTCATGTCATGGAGGTTTTTTGTACAACAATAAATTACTGCAGGGTTTCTCAAACCTGGAGATCCCAGTGGGTGCAGCAGCATCCAAAGAGCGAAGGGGGACAGGCAACGACCTAGGTCGAGACCCCCTTTTTTGACTTCAATAAATTGCTGCCACTATGAATCATCACTAGCAGTTCAAAATCACACAATATTTATGAAACCATAAAGGACCGTATTAGGCCACCAAAATGCCTCTGGCAGTGTCCCGCTACATTTTCATCAGACACTGCCCTATTAAACAAAAATGAGGAACACAAAGAAATCTTTTCCTCATGTAATTGGGAGAAAAGCATCCACCTTCACTGTTCTTGGTTTACCCACAAGAAATATTCGAAAGATCGGTGATTTAATCTGTATGCAATCAGATTAATCGTAAGTAATCCATATTAATGACAATATGGTTTTTTTTTGTTTTTTTTTCTCTCCCAAATTTGTTATCTTCCGATACCATTGTCTCTTCCTTAGAGATAAACAGGTGGACTAAACTTTAAAATATGCCACATCTTGTTTACTTAGATAATACCATGATTGTTGTTTGACTTATCTTGTGACCCACAAGAAACATTTGAAAGATCAGTAATTTAATCTGTATACAACCAGATTAATCGTAAGTAATGCAAAATAATGACAATATGTTTTCCTCCCAAATTTGACCATTGTTAACATATGCCACAGCCATGGTATTGTTCATCTTGATACGACATGGACAGTTCCATAATAAAACAATCGATCTTTTTAATCCATAACTCCTTATACTTCAACAATTAATACGAATGTTTGGAAAATGTATTAGGACAAACCATTTATGTTCGCCTGGTATTATTGTCTGCAGTCCGAACAAGAGACATATAAATTTATTGTTATAAGAATAGATAATATTCTTATCTTTACCCAAACATTCACAGAAGCTGTACATCATCTGTAACACTTGCTTCAGTTTGCAACAGCTGTTAATCTTATAGTTGAAGCAGCTTATGAACCTTTTTTACATTACTTTAATAATGATAACGTATCATTTGATATTTTGCATAAGCCTCTTCACAAGGCATACATATTCTTATAAGCTTCTGTATTCCTTCTTTTGGAACTTTATTTATTTTTTACCTAATCCTAATGGAGGGACAAAGTATGTCAACAACAATTAGACATATTTGTATCATGGAACAATTTTCCCCCTCTCTTATGGTGCTTGAGTTACTTCTAAATTCAGAATAGTAATTTATAAATATTTTATTAATGCCTAAGCATATGCTTTATGTAATGGGTCAGGTCCTTACCTCCCACCAGGTTTGTAATGGCAGGAAACTAATTTGCAGCTGCTCTTATCTCTTCCAATTTAAATGTAATCGAGATAACCCATGACCATGACCTCATTAGTGCAAGTGCTGATCTTTTATCAGTATAATTGTTCCTTCAGTGTTCGGTTTAACAGCCTTGAACTGATTGATTGTTTGGACAATGTTTTAACTTGCATAGCTTGACCCACTTTAATTAATTTCAAGCACCTGTAATATTGATTAACACTTTGTTAATCACAACAGTTTTCCCATGTTCTAGATGTTTCCATTTTCTTACACTGTGAAAGTGTAAATATAATGATGTTTTGTATGGTTTATACCATGAAATCTTTACACTGAGGTAATTTTATAATATACATGTACGTACCCCTTCTTATTAAAAATTACTTTTGAGTGCAAACCTGAAATCAATTTTTAAAGTTTTCTTATACAGGTGAACCAATCCTTCCTTAGTTATATTGGTTAACAATCATAATACACCTGTAATCCCCCATAATTGGAGATTTCATGAACTTATTTTGTAAGCCTTCTTTTCCCAATTATATAGGTTTAGATAAGGCTATGTTTGGATTATACCACTTCTGCCTTTGTTTTGATCCATTATCAATTGTTTTCATAGTTTTTTCACCGCAAGTTAAAAAGATCTTTGCCTTTGTTTTAATCCATTATCAAAATTTTTTATTGGATCATAGTTTTTCTCCCCAAAGTTTAAAGATCAGTAGTCTGTTCTTTTGTAATTAATATCTTTGATTTATCATAAGGCAGGTTTATTCTATAATAATCAGGAGTTTAATATCCTGATTTGTATTGATCTGCAAACCTATAGTGCAGATTCGGTAAATTATATATATTTCTTCCTATTGAGCTCCACAACTTATGGCAATTTATTTTATTTTGAAAGTATTACTTATTTGCACCATTTTGAAATACTTTGAAATTGTATTTCTTATATCTCATATTATTTGAGACATGGATATTATAAACGGATTTACCGTTGATATTTTAATAAAACATAAAAGTTTTATCGTATTCTTGGTGAGATACCATATAATTAATGTTGGCAGCTAGGTTTTCTTCCATAGCCTCACCACTTCCTTTAGATATAGCAAAATCTTTTGCTATCTCAGGCACATCTGGCCTCACTTTTTTATTTGTGGTGTGCATTCATAATTCACATCACCACTTGCAGGGTCTGTCTTTTGCAGCCCTGATCCACTTGGAATTATATCCAAAGAGACTTCCTCCACCCTAATCCAGGGTTCAATTCTCAATTTGGCACATAGCCATATTTTGTATATTCAAGCCCCTCAGGGTCTTTTTTGGGCTGTTTGGGTACTGACCCTTGTCTCTTTTTATATTTTGGAGTACTTTCTCCATATCGCGATTTTTATTAACTTTTTTAAATTACAGCCTTTCTGACTTTTAAAATTCCCTGCCAAAAGATTATGGAGCATTTTAACCTCTCTACCGTATTTTTAACGGTACCAGTATCGGAACCGGCCCCGTAATTAATCTCTCGTCCCGATCACTGGGTATTCCCCTGGGACGTTCTTTTCAAAACTCAGTTATTTTAACAGAGTATTTCTGTTCAATTTAAACTTTTAGTTTGTTTTTTAAATCCTTTAAAATCCTGGTTTCCACCAGGCACGGAGTTTTTCAGTCCTAAAAAAAATTTTCAACTGCACTTACCTGCCGGTTCCGAACCTACCGCTGTCGAGGAGCTGTCTGTGCAGCTCCTGCTTCTGCTGTCAGCATCGACGTAATGCCGTTCCAGCGCCAGGCGGGCCTTCTTCATGTAGTCACTCACGTGACTCCGAAGTAAAATGGCAGATCAAAGCAGACAATCCTTTCCCTCTGCCAACAATGAATCATTCTATATTTCCTTATCTGTTTTGATCTGTTGTTTTCACACCTTACCCTTTCATATCTCTAGACTCCCTTTCCCCTTTACTCCCAGTGTGA
This sequence comes from Okamejei kenojei, assembly GCA_035221665.1. Lineage (NCBI taxonomy): Eukaryota > Metazoa > Chordata > Chondrichthyes > Rajiformes > Rajidae > Okamejei > Okamejei kenojei. The sequence continues at coordinate 1,034,550 of CM069131.1, forward strand.
AGGGTCTCTGCCCATAAGTCACCCATTCCTTCTATCTAGAGATGCTGTCTGTCCCGCTGAGTTACTCCAGCATTTTGTGTCTGTCTTTGGTGTGAACCAGCATTTGCAGTTCCTTCCTACACATTTACAATACGATATGATAAACCTTAAACATCCCTGCAGGGAAATTGCTGCCAACAGTCATGACACACAACAAGGTACACAAAAACTTGAAATTAAAAGTGGTAAAAATAAATAAAAGGACAAGTGACTGTTGGCTGGCTGCCGTGCGCACAGCGCCTAAACCAGAATGAACGAACAAGCGCAGACTTATCCCCTGGGCAGAGGATCCTAAACTAGAGTGCTCCCCTCCCTCCCCCTCACCGGTTCCCCCTTTGTTCTCCCACTGTCCTTCACTGAGGCCCCCCCACTCACCAGGTCCTCCATTGTTCTTCACACCGGTCCCCCACACCAGGTCCCCATTGTCTTCCTCGCCCTGCCCCCTCACGTTCCACTGCCACCGAAGTTCCCGTTGCGGCCGAGGACCCAGTAGCCAGCGAGGCTGCCGCCAAGGTTTCCGCTGAGGCCCCACCACCAACCAGGCTCTCATTGCCGTCGAGGCTCAAGCTGCCGTTGAGCCTCCCACTGCCGCCGCTGAGGCTCCTTCAGCCCAGGCAGGCCTCATAGTCCCCTGGGCGATCTGTGGGGAGGGTCTGGCTTGCCAGGGAGGTTGTTCGGCAGGTGGATCAGGCCCGCCGTTATAATTTTGTGTTGGTCCTGAAAGCTTCCAACGCAAGTCTCAAATTGTTTCCTGCAGGACCAAAATGTGTTTGATTCAAAGAAAAAAGTGAAACTGACCAATGCAGAAGGAGTGGAGCATAAACTCACCCACCGACAGCTGCAGGCTATAGAAGTCAACAAAGCTTTGTTAGCCATGCATACAAACCAGGTAAGGTGTAAATGCATCGCAAATCTTCATAGCATCTCGTTAATTCTATGGGACACAAGCACAGTGGGACACAGAATTAAAGTATCAGGAGACTGAAACTGCTGGGTCATCAGTTTCAACAATGCGGTGTTGACGGTCCTCTCCAAAACCTGTCATCTGCGTTTGTTTCTGAAACCATGTGCCTTCAGTAAACCAAGCCAAGGTGCTTAGATTTGCAAATTGCTCTGGACGCCACAGGTCTTGCCTTTTGGACCAATCGCTCATGTACAATTTTGTCATTGGCCTGTCATTTACGACATCTGCCAAACAATTTGGCAGCACTCTAGGATCACCTGTTCAAAATATCAAATTTGTCAATCTCAGCTTCACAAAGCCATACTTCTCCTTGATTAATCCCTGCTTCAAATGCTGATTAATTTGCCCATCAGAATATTTTGCACCAGTGTCCCTGCCACTGAAGTTTGATCGCAAATCTGTTGTTACCTGGCATAATGTTGCTGCCCTTGTTGAATATTAGTAGCTTACCTGTCGTTGCCCCAGCCATCAGGTGCTTCTGTGACTAGTGTAGATCACTCAACACTCAACACTAAACCATATAACCATATAACAATTACAGCACGGAAACAGGCCCTTCCAGTCCGTGCCGACCATTTGTTTTCCCCTAGTCCCTTCTACCTGCTCTCAGACCATACCCCTCCATTCCCTTCACGGCCATATACCTATCCACTTTACTCTTAAATGTTAAAATTGATCCTGCCTCCACCACTTCTGCTGAAAGCTGATTCCACACAGCCACCACCCTCTGAGTAAAGAAGTTCCCCCTCACGTTACCCCGAAACCTCTGTCCCTTAATTCTCATGTCATGCCCTCTTGTTTGAATCTTCCCTACCCTCAATGGGAAAAACGTATCCACGTCAACTCTGTCTATCCCTTTCATCATTTTAAAGACCTCAATCAAGTCCCCCCTTAACCTTCTGCGCTCCAAAGAATAAAGACCTAACTTGTTCAACCTTTCTCTGTAACATAGTTGCTGGAACCTTGGCAACATTCTAGTAAATCCCCTCTGTACTCTCTCTATTTTGTTGACATCCTTCCTATAACTAGGCGACCAAAATTGTACACCATACTCCAGAATTGGTCTTACCAATGCCTTGTACAATTTTAACATTACTTCCCTACTCCTATATTCAATGCTCTGATTTATAAAGGCCAGCACACCAAAGGCTTTCTTTACCACCCTATCTACATGCGATTCCACCTTCAGGGAACTATGCACAGTTATTCCTAGATCCCTCTGTTCCACAGCATTCCTCAATTCCCTACCATTTACCATGTACGTCCTATTTTGATTTGTCCTGCCAAGATGTAGCACTTCACACTTATCAGCATTAAACTCCATATGCCATCTTTCAGCCCACTTTTCCAAATGGCCCAAATCTCTCTGTAGACTTTGAAAATCTACTTCATTATCCACAACACCACCTATCTTAGTATCATCTGCATACTTACTGATCCAATTTTCCACCCCATCATCCAGATCATTGATGTACATGACAAACAACAGTGGACCCAACACAGATCCCTGAGGCACCCCACTGGTCACCGGCTTCCAACCTGACAAACAGCCATCCACCATTATTCTATGACATCTCACATTCTGCCACTGTTGAATCCATCTTGCTACTCCGCCATTAACACCCAAAGATTGAACCTTCTTAACCAACCTTCCATGGGGAACCTTGTCAAAGGCCTTACTGAAATCCATATAGACAACATCCACTGCTTTACCCTCATCAATTTCCCTAGTTACCGCTTCAAAAAATTCAAGAAGGTTTGTCAAACATGACCTTCCAGGCACAAATCCATGTTGACTGTTCCTGATCAGACCCTGTTTATCCAGATGCTTATATATATTATCTCTAAGTATCCTTTCCATTAATTTGCCCACCACTGACGTCAAACTAATAGGTCTATAATTGCTAGGTTTATTTTTTGAACCCTTTTTAAACAATGGAACAACATGCGCAGTACGCCAATCCTCCGGCACTATTCCCGTTTGTAATGACATTTGAAATATTTCTGTCATAGCTCCTGCTATTTCTACACTAACTTTCCTCAATGTCCTAGGGAATATCCTGTCAGGACCTGAGACTTATCCACTTTTATATTTTTCAAAAGTGTCAGTACTTCCTCCTCTTTGAATCTCATAGTTTCCATAGCTACTCTACTTTTTCCCCTTAACTCACCGAGTTCAATATCCTTCTCCTTGGTGAATACCGAAGAAAATAAATTGTTCAATATCTCCCCCATCTCTTTTGGCTCTGCAGATAGCTGTCCATTCTGGTTCTCTAATGGTCCAATTTTATCCCTTGTTATCCTTTTGCTATTAATATAGCTGTAGAAACCCTTTGGGTTTACTTTCACCTTTCTTGCCAAAGCAACCTCATATCTTCTTTTAGCCTTCCTAATTTCTTTCTTAAGATTCTTTTTACATTCCTTATACTCCTCTAGCACGTAATTTACTCCATGCCTCCTATAATTATTGTAGATATCTCTCTTTTTTCGAAACAAGTGTCCAATTTCCCTTGAAAACCATGGCTCTTAAGGAAGAAGTTGTTTTAAGTAATTCGCCACTACTACAAAATCTATCAACTAATTTTGACGTTCCTTGGTCTGTTCTTCTATAAACTTGTTAGTGCTCAATCAAGTCATACAATCATTTTATTTGCATGGCGTCGTGTTCAGCAGGGAAGCAGACCCTTCAGCCCACCTCGTCCATGCTGACCATGTAACATCGGAAAGGACCCAGAATAGAACAGTCTTTAAAAGTTTTGATTTCATGTCCATGCTCTCATATTTCTAGGATAAATTGGTGTAAATAAATACGGCGGCTTAATTTGTACGCAGGCTGACCAGTGTCGAAAGCTGACATCAAGTTTGCAGAAACAGGATCCAATGACACCACTTCCAGTGTTAATTCAGGCTGCACAAATGTGTCGAGAGAAACAGCACACCAAGGCAATCGAGCTACTGGAGGTAAGCCTGGCTGGGAAATATCATAGATTGTAGTTAAATTTGAGATATGCTGGTTTCATTAAGAGCCAACTCTATTGAGTTTAATTGTCACATGTACAGGAAATGACATTCTTACTTGCTGCAGCTTTACATGCCAATTAATGCAATAACACAAATAAATATATAATCAATAAAATCAACAATACCAGTTCTTCAAATGTGATAAACTGATATATGCACACCGCTCTGGCAAGATATACACAAAATGCTGGAGTAACTCAGCGGGGCAGGCAGCGTCTCTGGAGAGAAGGAATGCTGACGTTTCAATTTTCAGTCTGAAGAAGGGTCTCAACCCAAGACGTCATCCATTCCTTCTCTCCACGCCGCTGATCATCGGGTCACAGCTTAAGGATAAGGGGGAAATCCTTTAAGACCGAGATGAGAAAGACTTTTTTCACACAGAGAGTGGTGAGTCTCTGGAACTCTCTGCCACAGAGGGTAGTTGAGGCCAGTTCATTGGCTATATTTAAGAGTGAGTTGGATGTGGCCCTTGTGGCTAAGGGGATCAGAGGGTATGGAGAGAAGGCAGGTACGGGATACTGAGTTGGATGATCAGCCATGATCATATTGAATGGCGGTGCAGGCTCGAAGGGCTGAATGGCCTACTCCTGCACCTAATTTCTATGTTTCTATGATGTTCGGCGGGTGGATCGGGTCCCTGGGACACGAGGAGGATTGTATTCTCCAGGGCTCACAAAGATGGTAAGAACTTTCATCAACACATAAAATGTCTTGAAGAATTCAACGAGCTGATAAGTTTAAGTTGAGTTTATTGTCATGTGCATGAGCACGGTGACGTGCAGGTGCAATGAGTCTTGCTAGCATCAGCATCACAGCCACAGACTGAGACAATGCACGGAACAATTACACATAAATCATACAATGTAATGAAAAGAAAAAAAACAAGAAATAAGTAATACATAAATTTAACATAAATAACACAATTTCTTAAAAGTGTTATAAAAAACGTTTTTGTTTCTTAAAGAAAAGTACAAGATATGCAATGTTCCCTGACTTTGGGAATTTCCATCTCACATTTATCACAGCGCAAGATCTGCAGAAACGCAATTTGAAAGCAAGTTCATGGTAGTGCAAGAGCTAGGGTGCGGGAGTTTCCTCCTGCCTGACAGTAACAGCGTGAAGGGGACTACCTAAATGGTGGCAATCGTTGATGATAGATTCCGCCTTCTTGCGGCAGCACCCCATGTAGGTGCTTTTGATGATGCAAAGGGCTGTGCCTGTAATGAATTGGCAGTCAACCTCTCCAGCCTCTTGCATTCCCTTGCATTGGAGCTGTGCTTAGCCACGCAGCCATGAGTGCAGCTGTGTTGATAGTCAGTGAGGTCTGATGTGTAAGTCAGGGGTCCAGTTGCAAAGGAAAGTAAGTTCTTGGTCTTGGAACTTGGTGACAAGTTTGTAGGGCATGATTGTGTTAAATGCTGAGCTGTTGTGATGAACAGCAGAGTGAAGCATGTGTTCCTGTTATGAAGATGGTTCCAAGGAGAGTCAGTGATGTGACAATTGTGTTGAACCTTTGAGGCAATAGGCAAGTTGAAGTGGATGCAGGTCATTTTTGAGGTAATAGTTGAGATCTGGGACCGGTATTCACAGTTTCAAAAAAAGGGGTCGGCCATTTTGTACTTAGATGAAAATCTTCTTCAATCAATGGATGGTAGAAAATAGGTGCTGGAGGAGGCCATTCGGCCCTTCGTGCCAGCACCGCCATTCATTGTGATCATGGCTGATCGTCCCAAATCAATAACCGGTGCCTGCCTTCTCCCCATATCCCTTGATTCCACTAGCCCCTAGAGCTCTAACTCTCTCTTAACTCCATTCAGTGATTTGGCCTCCACTGCCCTCTGTGGCAGGGAATTCCACAAATTCACAACTCTCTGGGTGAAAACGTTTTTTCTCACCTCAGTCTTAAATGGCCTCCCCTTTATTCTAAGACTGTGGCCCCCTGGTTCTGGACTCGTGCAACATTGGAAACATTTTTCCTGCATCTAGCTTGTCCAGTCCTTTTACAATTTTATATGTTTTTATAAGATACCCCCTCATCCTTCTAAACTCCAGTGTATACAAGCTTAGTCTTTTCAATCTTTCCTCGTATGACAATCCCGCCATCCCAGGGATCAATCTCATGAGCTGCACTGCCTCAATCACAAGGATGTCCTTCCTCAAATTAGGAGACCAAAACTGTACACAATACTCCAGATGTGGTCTTACCAGAGCCCTATGCAACTGCAGAAGAACCTCTTTACTCCTATACTGAAATCCTCTTGTTATGAAGGCCAACATTCCATTAGCTTTCTTCACTGCTTGCTGTGCATGCACACCAACTTTCAGTGACTGGTGTACAAGGACACCCAGGTCTCGCTGCACCTCCCCCTAACCTAACCCCATTGAGATAATAATCTGCCCCCTTGTTTTTGCTGCCAAACTGGATATCCTCACATTTGTCTATATTTTCTGCATCTGCCATGCATCTGCCCACTCACTCAACCTGTCCAGGTCACCCTGCAACCTAACATCTGGTCTGTAATTCCCCGTTTTCTCTCTCGCTCCTTTCTTAAAAAGTGGGATAACGTTAGCTATCCTCCAATCCACAGAAAAGATCCTGAATCGATTGAACATTGGAAAATGATCACCAATACGTCCATTATTTCTAGAGCCACCTCCCTGAGGACCCTGGGATGCAGACCATCCGGCCCAGGGGATTTATCATCCTTCAGTCCCATTCGCTTACCCAATACTATTTCTCGCCTAATGAAAATTTCTTTCAGTTCCTCTACCCCCTTAGATCCTCTATCCTCCAGTACATCTGGGAGATTTTTTGTGTCTTCCTTAGTGAAGACAGATCCGAAGTACCTGTTCAACTCTTCTGCCAATTTTCTTGTTACCCATAATAATTTCACCCGTGTCTGCCTTCAAGTGACCCATATTTGACTTTGCTACTCTTTTTCCCTTAACATATCAAAAGAAGCTTTTACTGTCCTTCTTTACATTCCTGGCCAGCTTCCCCTCGTACTTCATCTTTTCAGCCCATATTGCCCGTTTTGTTTCCTTCTGTTGTCCTATGAAAGTTTCCCAATCCTCTGGCTTCCAGCTACTCTTTGCTGTGATATACATCTGTTCATTTAGTTTTATTCTATCCCTAACTTTTCTTGTCAGCCACGGTTGCCTCCTACTCCCCTTAGAATCTTTCTTACTTTTTGGAATGAAATGATCCTGCGTCTTCTGCATTATGCCCAGAAATTCCTGCCATTGCTGTTCCACCGTCATTCCTGCTAGGATCCCTTTCAAGTCTACCTTGGCCAGCTCCTCTCTCATGCCTTCATAGTCCCCTTTCGAATGATGAACCTTTCGAATTATTTTCTTGCGAGGCTGTGGAGACTCAGTCATAGAGCTTATACAAGATCTGCAAAACAACGATATTCTACCAACTGCCCCCACTGTGTAAAGCAACTTTAAAACAATAAAGATCCATTGCAAGACTCAGGAATACGTGGGTCACTTCCCAGGAGCCATCTTTCAACAAAACACTCATCAGTAATAAAATTCACCACCACTTTCAGTGTGCCTGTACAGCATGAGGATGTCTGAGCAATAATGATCAAGATCTCAAACCAAGCCCAGGACTTAACACCTACCAGGTAGCATTGCATCCAACTCTCCTAAATGCTTTGAAGACATGGTCCATTTACCTTCAGCACTGTAAATCGCTGGTGAGATACCACCAACTTCAACTGTGCAAAATCCTCAAGTCCATGGGAGGATAAACAGACCAATGGTCACACCCTCTCCAGTGTGAACAGTCCCAGGACCCTGCAGTGAGGGCAGCAGTTCGTTGCGGGAGCCTGCACCAGCACCATCTTGTTTGCTTTTCTTTTTACAAAAAAAATTATATCATATTCGTCAGATCCTGTTGACTATGCCAATTGTTACAAGTGAACAGCTTCAAGGATCTGACTAGTTGAACAGAAAAAGGCTCACTCATCTGTTCAGTTACAAATCAGATTTATTGGCAAGAGAGAGAACAAGAACAATACTTGTCTCGGAATGCGCAAGGTCTGTCTTACAACAGTGAACCTCTTTCTTTCTCTGCCTCCATCTGCAGCGCTGATCAGAGGAAGAGAAGACGAGGTTCACCCCGGAGACGTGGTTCAGCCCGTCGTACATGAACTAACTTATGGCTTGCTAGTGCCTGCCTTTACATCGGCATAAATCAGCCGTTGAAAATAATTGTCGTTAAGTCCTGGCCAATAGCGCTGCCTCACAATTTAAACTGCAATCAATGGCAGAGGCATGCGAGCGAGCCCCCCCCCCCCTTCCCCGCCCCCCCCCCCCACTTTGCTATCTGCTTGGCGCGCCAAGTTTTAAACATGTCACTACCAGCCATTGAACGTAGCACTACAGGCCACAACGCTGAGAGCCTTTAGACCAGGGAGTTGACAACTTTGTTCTGCATAGGGGCCAGGACGCATGTCTGTGAGCGGATGGTGGGCCACATCTATCACATGTACACATGAATCCCGCCCCGGATGGCAGGCATCAAATCGCGTGTTCACAGAAGGTAGACAAAAATACTGGAGAAACTCAGCGGGTGAGGCAGCCTCATGCAATCCTTGCATGTCTCACCTGCTGAGTTTCTCCAGCACTTTTGTCTACCTTTGATTTTTCCAGCACCTACAGTTCTTTCTTAAACGTGTTCACAGAAGGTGCGCGGCAGTGCCGGCGGCTTTGCGCAAGATGCTGTACAGCCAGAGCTCGGCGGGCCGGATGATTACGGGGTGGGGGGGGGGGGGAAATCTGCCTGGGGGCCGGATGGTTTCGTGTTACGGGCTGCATTCGGCCCGGGGGCTGTAGGTTGCCAACCCCTGCTTGAGACATTGTGCTACCAGCCAGAGAGCCTTGAGGCTTTAAATGCAGCATTATTGGTCACAGAGCCATGAGGCTTTAACTGTAGCGTTACTGGTCACAGTGCCATGAGGCTTCAACTGTAGTGTTACTGGTCATAGAGCCATGAGGCTTTAACTGTAGTGTTACTGGTCCCAGTGCCATGAGGCTTTAACTGTAGTGTTACCACCCACAACACAATGAGCCACGGACTGTTGTGAAAAAACTCTTATTACAGTGCTTTACTTTGATGTAACCATTTTTATTCTGTTGTTTAAGAACCATGCGTTAATATAAGTATTTTGATGCATTTTGACTTGAAGGATTTCTTGGAGCACCACCCAGAAAATGAAGTTGAACTGAAGATGACAGTGGCACAGTTATATCTTGTCCAAGGTGGGCATCCTGCTCCCTAGATGGTAACACAACGGTATTTTAATTAATTGACAACCCTTTTGTAATTGCTGATCAATAATTGATCATAAACGACCATTTATCTAAGTGCAGAGTGGATAAACATTGAAAATGGAAGGGGTGTTTGATATTAAGCTGTTCGTTGTGTTCTCTTGTTTAACTCTCATTCTCTTTCCTAAAGGTCATGTTACAAAAGCATGTGACATCTTAAGATCAATTGATGAGAAGACAAACAAGCTTGGGATGGTAAGTTTTAAAATCGTGTTGTTGTGAAAATGATATCAAGTGACATGTCTGGCTGTTATGTGTACCCAGCATAGTCGGTGGTTCCGAGTCATCGTTCCACGCACTTTACTTTGCCAGTTTAATTCAGATTTATCATTTATCAGAAATAACCCTGTAATTCTGAAGAAGGGTCTTGACCTAAAATGTCAACCATTCCTTCTATCCAGAGATGCTACCTGTCCTGCTGAGTTTACGTTTTCAGTTCAACCAGTCTTCAGTTTAAACCAGCATCTGTAGTTCCCTCCTACATTGTTTTCCCACCCTTGGATTCCTCTGATACTAATTTATGTTAAAGATATTGATATTTTGTTGTCCCACATTTGCCTGGTTTTAGCTTGGAATACTTATGATAGATCGCATGCTGACTCTGGCAGTGCATGTGGCCCAATCACACATTTTGTACATTTACTCATAGTTCGCCATTATTTATCCATAGAAGGGTCTCGACCTAAAACGTCACCCATTCCTTCTCTCCAGAAATGCTGCCTGTCCTGCTGAGTTACTCCAGCATTTTGTGTCTATCTTCACCATTATCAACATTTTGGCATCCTTTGCATCATGATAAAGAAATTGGTTCCTAACATCGGAGGTCATGAAGCTTAGAACTTGATACACAGGAATGGCCACAATATCTGTGCCAGACCTGATGCCAAATTAAAGTAATCTCTGTCTGCATGCGATCCATATCTCTTCATCCTCTGAATATCCATGTGCCTATCTAAATGCTTCTGAAACGCCACTGTCGTATCTGCCTCCACCACCACCCCGACACAAGGATCCAGGCACCTACCATTCACTGTATGAAATACTTGTCCTTTAAGCATTTATCCATCTGACCTTAGAGCAATGCCATCTAGTCTTTGACATTGCCACCGTGGTACACAGGTTCTGTCCGTCTACCCTATCTATGCCTCCTATAATGTTATACACTTCTATCAGATCTCCCTTCAAATCTCCAGCCATCCTTTGTGGTGATAAGTTCCACTTTCTCACCATTCTGCCCAACCGTTCTATTTCAAGATTCCGAGGACAGGAGCATTCCAGGGTAAGGACTGGTAGAAAAGTATTAGCGTATTTGCTTTTATTGTGGCATCGTTCCTTGTCAAATTGGTTTATTTCATGGAATGATTTTGGATACAAAAATGTTTTGGATATTAAATCTGGAGACAATGTGAAAGTAAACAGGATTTATCATAGATTCATATGATATAAATATACAAACAAGCCCTTCGGTCAATTTGACCCATAGCCTTCTAAGCCCTTCCTCTTCATTTATCTGTGCAAATGTATTTTAATAGTTCTAATTGTATCCGGGTCCGTACCTTCTGGCAGCTTGTTCTAGTGCACCCTACCTTCTGAGTGATAAAGCTGCCTTTGAGGTCTCACTCAAACCTTTGCAAGGCATTTGATGAGGTTCCGCATGATTTGCTGCTGTAGAAGGTTAGATCACATGGGATCCCTGGATCCTTGTGTCTGGGGTGGTGGTGGAGGCAGATATGATAGTCGCGTTTCAGAAGCATTTAGATAGGCACATGGATATTCGGAGGGTGAAGAGATATGGATCGCATGCAGACAGAGATTAGTTTAATTTGGCATTAGGTCTGGCACAGAATGACTGGCTAGAGAATTGGCTTCATGGAAGGAGACGGGGTTGTTTGGACTGGAGGCCTGTGATTAGTCGGGTGCCTCGGGTCGGTGCTGGGCCCATTGCTGTTTATATCAAAGATTTGGGAGAGAATGTGCAAGGCATGATTAAGTTTGCAGATAACACTAAAGTGGGTGGTAACGTAGATTGAAAATGATTATCAAAGATTACAGCAGGATCTTATGGTATTTAAGATCATGAGAGGAATAGATAGGGTGCTGCATTTATAGGGTGCTTTTATGGAATAGATAGGGTGAGTCTTTTACTCAGTCGGGATATCAAAAATCAGAATACATCAGTTGAAGATGAGAGGGGAAAGATTCAATAGGAACCTAATTTTTTACATAGCGGGTGGTGGGTATAAGGAATGAACTGCCAGAGGAGATAATTGAGGCATGTACTGTAACAACATTTAAAAGACATTTGGCCCAAGTACATGAACATGGATGGAGGTTCTGAGGGTTGTGACAAAACCTGGGCAGGTGGGCAAGCATACATGGAGCATCTTGGTCGGTAAGTTGGGCTGAAGAGCCTGTTTCCGTGCTGTATAGAGCGATAGACTCCCCTTCTCATCTTAAGCCCATGCCCTCTATAACCATATAACCATATAACAATTACAGCACGGAAACAGGCCCTCTCGGCCCTTCCAGTCCGTGCCGACCATTTGTTTTCCCCTAGTCCCATCGACCTGCACTCAGACCATACCCCTCCATTCCCTTCCTGTCCATATACCTATCCACTTTACTTTTAAATGTTAAAATCGATCCTGCCTCCACCACTTCTGCTGGAAGCTGATTCCACACAGCCACCACCCTCTGAGTAAAGAAGTTCCCCCTCACGTTACCCCTAAACTTCTGTCCCTTAATTCTCATGTCATGCCCTCTTGTTTGAATCTGCCCTACCCTCAATGGGAAAAGCTTATCCACGTCAACTCTGTCTATCCCTTTCATCATTTTAAAGACCTCAATCAAGTCCCCCCTTAACCTTCTGCGCTCCAAAGAATAAAGACATAACTTGTTCAACCTTTCTCGGTAACATAGTTGCTGGAACCCAGGCAACATTCTAGTAAATCTCCTCTGTACTCTCTCTATTTTGTTGACATCCTTCCTATAATTAGGCGACCAAAATTGTACACCATACTCCAGAATTGGTCTTGCCAATGCCTTGTACAATTTTAACATTACTTCCCTACTCCTATATTCAATGCTCTGATTTATAAAGGCCAGCACACCAAAGGCTTTCTTTACCACCCTATCTACATGCGATTCCACCTTCAGGGAACTATGCACAGTTATTCCTAGATCTCTCTGTTCCACAGCATTCCTCAATTCCCAACTATTTACCATGTACGTCCTATTTCGATTTGTCCTGCCAAGATGTAGCACTTCACACTTATCAGCATTAAACTCCATCTGCCATCTTTCAGCCCACTTTTCCAAATAGCCCAAATATCTCCTGTAGACTTTGAAAATCTACTTCATTATCCACAACACCACCTATCTTAGTATCATCTGCATACGTACTTATCCAATTTTCCACCCCATCATCCAGATCATTGATGTACATGATAAACAACAGTGGACCCAACACAGATCCCTGAGGCACCCCACTGGTCACCGGCTTCCAACCTGACAAACAGCCATCCACCATTACTCTCTGACATCTCCCATTCAGCCACTGTTGAATCCATCTTGCTACTCCGCCATTAACATCCAAAGATTGAACCTTCTTAACCAACCTTCCATGGGGAACCTTGTCAAAGGCCTTACTGAAATCCATATAGACAACATCCACTGCTTTACCTTCATCAATTTCCCTAGTAATCGCTTCAGAAAATTCAAGAAGGTTTGTCAAACATGACCTTCCAGGCACAAATTCATGTTGACTGTTCCTGATCAGACCCTGTTTATCCAGATGCTTATATATATTATCCCTAAGTATCCTTTCCATTAATTTGCCCACCACTGACGTCAAACTAACAGGTCTATAATTGCTAGGTTTATTCTTTGAACCCTTTTTAAACAATGGAACAACATGCGCAGTACGCCAATCCTCCGGCACGATTCCCGTTTCTAATGACATTTGAAATATTTCTGTCATAGCTCCTGCTATTTCTACACTAACTTCCCTCAATGTCCTAGGGAATATCCTGTCAGGACCTGGAGACTTATCCACTTTTATATTTTTCAAAAGTGTCAGTACTTCCTCCTCTTTGAATCTCATAGTTTCCATAGCTACTCTACTTTTTTCCCTTACCTCACAGAGTTCAATATCCTTCTCCTTGGTGAATACCGAAGAAAATAAATTGTTAAATATCTCCCCCATCTCTTTTGGCTCTGCAGATAACTGTCCATTCTGGTTCTCTAATGGTCCAATTTAATCCCTCGTTATCCTTTTGCTATTAATATAGCTCTAGAAACCTTGGATTTACTTTCATCTTTCTTCCCAAAGCAACCTCATATCTTCTTTTAGCCTTCCTAATTTCTTTCTTAAGATTCTTTTTACATTCTTTATACTCCTCTAGCACCTCATTTACTCCATGCCTCCTATAATTATTGTAGATATCTCTCTTTTTTCGAAACGTGTCCAATTTTGCTTAAACCATGGCTCTTTCTAATTTTTACAATTTCCTTTCAACCTAACAGGGACATAAAGTTTCTGTACTCTTAAAATTTCCCCTTTAAATGTCCTCCATTTCTCTTCTACATCCTTCCCATAAAACAAAATGTCCCAATTCACTCCTTTTAAATCCTTATGCATTCCCTCAAAGTTAGCCTTTCTCCAATCAAAAATCTCCACCCTAGGCCCAGTTCTGACTCTCTCCATAATTATATTGAAACTAATGGTATTGTGATCACTGGTCCCGAAGTGCTCTCCAACGCATACCTCCGTCACCTGACCTGCCTCATTTCCTAACAGGAGGTCCAGCACTGCCCCTTCTCTGGCCGATACCTCTATATACTGCTGAAAAAAACTATCCTGCACACATTTTACAAACTCCAAACCATCCAGCCCATTTACAGAATGTGTTTCCCAGTCTATTTTTGGAAAATTGAAATCTCCCACAATCACTACCCTGTGCTTACTACTAATATCTGCTATCTCCTTACATATTTCCAATTCTCGCTCCCCATTTGGCGGTCTATAATACACCCCTAAAAGTGTTGCTACACTGTTCCCACTTCTCAGTTCCACCCAAATAGCTTCCCTAGACGAGCCCTCTAATCTATCCTGCCAAAGCACTGCTGTAATATTCTCTCTGACAAGCAATGCAACATCTCCACCTCTGGTCCCTCCAATTCTATCACACCTGAAGCAACGAAATCCTGGAATATTTAGTTTCCAATCACAGCCCTCCAGCAACCATGTTTCACTGATTGCCACAACACCATATTTCCAGGTGTCAATCCAGGCTCTAAGTTCATCCACCTTTCTTACAATGCTCCTAGCATTAAGATATACACATTTTAGAAACCCACCATCCCTCATTCTCTGTCTATTATCTTTTTCCTCTTTCTCGCCTACATTTTGGGTCCGAGTGCTTCCCTTCAATCCTTCACCTCATTCCATTCCTACTCTCACTGTCACACGGCACAGGCAGTAATCCTGAAATTGTTACCCTTTCGGTCCTTCTCCTTAACTTTCCCCCCAACTCCCTTCAGGACCTCGTCTCTTTTTCTGCCTATGTCATTGGTACCTATGTGTACCACAACATCAGGCTCCTCTCCCTCCCTAGTTTTAGAATCCTCTACCTTGGGGGGGAAAAGATGAGGTGCGTTCACTTTATCCATTATCTTGTATACCTCACCTCTCCGCCTCCTACACTCCAAAGGGAAAAGTCCCGACCTATCCAACCTCTTCCTATAACTCAAGCCTGTGATCCCAGGTAACATCCTGGTGAATCTCTTTTGCACCCTATCCAACTTAGTTTTACCCATCCTCTATTTGGGGGTCCAGAACTACGCATATGATTCGAAGTGTGGTCTCACCAATGACTTGTACAGCTGCATCACCATGTCCCAATGTTTGTACACACAAGGACTTCAAGAAAAGTTTATTTAAAAAAAAAAAAAAGACATAAAATGCTGGAGTAACTCAACAGGTCAGGGAGCATCTCTGGAGAACATGGATAGGTGGTGTTTCAAGTCTGGACTGTTCAACTGATTCTAGTAGGGGAGTAGGAAGCTGGAAGAGAGGTGGGAGCGGGACAAAGTCTGGCAGATGATGTGTAGATACAAGTTAGGGGAGTTTTTTATTGGCAGCGGTTTGGACAACGGTCAGATGAAAGTACACAAGTGTGAGATGGGAGATAAAAATAGAAGAGTGAAGCAAATTGTGAAACAAGGAAGGAATATAGGTGGAAGAGGATGGGGGAAGGGGAGAGGGAGAAATGGGTGCGCAAAACGTCACCTATCCATGTTCGCTGGAGATTCTGCCTGACCTGCTGAGTTACTCTGACATTTTGAGTCTCTTTTTTGGTCCCAACCTTTGTACTCATTACCCTTGATCTTGATTCCCCTATACTGCATTCACCCTATCTATCCCTCTCATGATTTTATACACCTCCTAATTACTGCTTAGCCTCCTGTGTTGTACGAAAAAACTTCTTCGCTTGTCCAATCTCTCCCTATAACTTGAGCTCTTGATTTCTGCTAAAATCCTTTAAAATCTTCTCTGCATTCATTCCAGATATTTTCCTTTAGAAAAGAGATGAAGGGGAATTTTAGTCAGAGGGTGGTGAATCTCTGGAATTCATTGCCACAGATGGTTGTGAAGGCAGACATTGGCTATTTTTTATGGCGGAGTTGACAGAATCTTGATTAGTCAGGGTGTCGGGTTATGGGGAGAAGGCAGGAGCATGGGGTGAGCAGAAAATATCGATCAGCCACGAGTGAATGACAGAGTAAACTCGTTGGGCCGAATGGCCTAAACCTACTCGTATGACTTATGAACTTTTGAATTTCTATAGCAGGGTGAACAAAATTGAAAAATGTGGCTTCACCGTTGTCTTGCTCAACAGTAACATAACGTCACAACTTCTATACTCGAATCTTTGACTGATGAAGACCAGAATGCCATAAGACTTCACCTACCTATCCACCTGCAATGGCAGTCTCAGGGATATCTGTACTTGTACTCCTAGATCCCTCTGCTCTGAAACAATGAATTTTAATTATGTTAGAAAGTTGAGGAAATGTTTGGTTTGTAACTATTGAAAATATTATTTTCTTCAACAGGTGTCTGCCTTAGTTACTATGTATAGCCATGAGGAGGATATTGATAGTGCAATAGAAATCTTCTGCCAAACTATCCAGTGGTACCAGGAATACCAGGTAACACCTGCTATGCGTCTAGTTATTGAACATTATAAAAATGACAAATTCATACGAAGGAAACAGCAAGATATTGGCAGAAGGATCAGCCATTGATGAAGACTTATAGGAAACGGGAGTATGTATAAAAGATTCCTCTGATTGACACAATGCAATGAGCAATATGTTACAGAAAGGTTAAACTTTTATAATTTATGAAAATTTATTTCCATGGAACATAAATGGAGTTGGTAAGGTAGGAGGCACTGTGGATCAGGGAGCCATTCAAGAGGGGGGAATGTATAAACGTTCTCCCCTAGACCTGCTTGGGTTTTCTCCGGGGTCTCCAGTTTCCTCCCGCACTCCAAAGACATAGAGGTTTGTAAGTTAATTGGTCTTGGTAAAAAATTGTCAATTGTCCCTAGTGTGTAGGATAGTGTTTTGTGTATAGAGGGAGTGCAGAGAAGGTTCACCAGACTGATTCCTGGGATGTCAGGACTGTCTTATGAAGAAAGACTGGATAGACTCGGTTTATACTCTCTGGAATTTAGGAGATTGAGAGGGGATCTTATAGAAACTTACAAAATTCTTAAGGGGTTGGACAGGCTAGATGCAGGAAGATTGTTCCCGATGTTGGGGAAGTCCAGGACAAGGGGTCACAGCTTAAGGATAAGGGGGAAATCCTTTAAGACCGAGATGAGAAAGACTTTTTTCACACAGAGAGTGGTGAGTCTCTGGAACTCTCTGCCACAGAGGGTAGTTGAGGCCAGTTCATTGGCTATATTTAAGAGTGAGTTGGATGTGGCCCTTGTGGCTAAGGGGATCAGAGGGTATGGAGAGAAGGCAGGTACGGGATACTGAGTTGGATGATCAGCCATGATCATATTGAATGGCGGTGCAGGCTCGAAGGGCTGAATGGCCTACTCCTGCACCTAATTTCTATGTTTCTATGTTTCTATGTATGGGGATCGCTGGTCGACACAGTCTCGGTGGCCGAAGGCCATGTTTCTCAATATTAAACTAAAGACACACATAGTCGTCATTGGGGACAGTATATTCTGCTGAGGGAATTTGAGCAGCTTGGAGTAATTTGAAAAGCAGAACCAAAACAGTAATAATCTCTGGATTGCTACCTGAGCTAGGAGCAAATTGTCATAGGGTTGAGAAGATTAAGGAATTGAACGTGTGACTCAAAGATTGGTGTGTGAGGAGTAGATTTCAATTTGAGGAACAGTGGCACCAGTATTAGAGAGGAACGGAGCTGTTCCGACTGGGCAAAGGGTCCTGGGACAAGGGTCCTGCCAAACCGTATAACCAAGGCTGTACAAAGGGCTTTAAATTAAATTGGGGATGGGGGTGGAAGCGGTCAACAAATTGGAGATGTGTATATGAAGATAAAGGGAAGGAGAGTGCAGGAGAAGTGACTGAACCCTCCAGAAGTAATGGGATGGAAAGTTTCAGAAGGCAGAATTGGGACCAGTGTGAGAAGGGCAGTAGTAAATACTGAACTAAAGGTATTATATTTAAATGCACTTAGTATAGGGAACAAAGTGGGTGAGCTTATAGCGCAGTTAGAAATTGGTAGGCTCGATGTTGTGGGCATTGCGGAGACGTGGATGAGAGAGGATCTGAGCTATGAGCTGAATATCCAAGGTTACACGACCTATCGGAAAGACAGATTGATGGGAAGAGGGTGGGGTAACTCTGCTGGTAAGGAATGAAATTCCGTCCTGGGCAAGGGGCGACAGGATCAGAAGATGTAGAATCCTTGTGGGTGGAGCTAAGAAACTGCAAGGGTAAAAAGACCCTGAAGGGAGTTATTTACAGGCCTCCAAACAGTAGCCAGGAAGTAGGGTGCAAGTTACATTGGGAGATACAATTGGCATGTAAGAAAGGCAATGTTATAGTGGTCATGGGGATTACAATATGCAGATACTGGGAAAATCAGATTGGTATTGGATCCCATGAGGGAATTTGTGCAGTGCTTACGAGATGGCTTCTTAGAGCAGCTTATAGTCAACCATACTAGGGAAAAGGCAGATTTGATTAGTGAGCTTAAGGCAAAGGAGTCTCTATGAGGTAGTGACCATGATATGATAAACTTCAATCTGCAGTTTGAGAAGGAGAAAATGAAATTGGATGTGTCGGTGTTATAGCTGAGCTAAGGTGACCACATAGGCACGAGGGAGCTGGATAAAGTTGATTGGATAGATACCCTGACAGGAATGACAGTGGAAGAGCAATGGCAGGAATTTCTGGGAATAATTCGGAAGGTGCAGAAACTGTTCATCCCAAAGAGGAAGAAAAATTCTAACAGGGGAATGAGGTGACCGTGGGTGACAAGGGACGTCAAAGACAGTACAAAACTAAAAGAGAAGGCAAATAACATTACAAAGATTAGTGGGTAGCTAGAGGATTGGGAATCTTTAAAAAAAAAACAACAGAAGGGAACTAAAAAGGCAATACTGGGAGAAAAGATGAAACATGAGGGGGAGCTAGCCAATAATATAAATGAGGTTAACAAAAGTTTCTTCAGATATATAAACAGTAAGAAAGAGGCAAGAATTGATGTGGGTCCGTTGAAAAAGTATGCAGGAGAAGTGATAATGGGAATAAAGAAATGGCAGAGGAATCGAATATGTCCTCGGTATAAAGCAGCATCTGCAGTTCCTCGCTACACAGTACATTGCAGGAAGTTGTTAACGGTCATTAGAGATGTGTCAAACACCCAGTCTTCTGAGCAAATAGAAGGATTGGTGTGTTTTCTTAGCTTTAACCTGGTTGGTCTAAGACAACATTTGGTGATATTTATGCCAAAGAACTTGAAGCTCTTCAGCATATCCACGAGGCCACCATTGACGTGAAGGGAATGGAGGGGTATGGAGGGAATGGAGCAGGTAGATGGGACTAGGGGAAAACAAATGGTCGGCACGGACTGGAAGGGCCGAGAGGGCCTGTTTCCGTGCTGTAATTGTTATATGGTTATATGATGCTGACTGGCCAAGTCTGAGGTATTGTGTGTGCTTCTGCTCACTGCTTTACAGAAAGGATGCAAAGGGTGCATAATGTTGCTTGAATTGGAGGGTATTGGGTTGAAGGAGAGTTGGACAAACTTGAAATGTACCAGAGGGGGTAGGTTTTAGGTGAGAAAGGGTGTTTGTTCACTCAATGGTAGGTACCTGGAATGCGCTGCCAAGGGAAGGGGGAGGAAGGAGATATGAAAGCAACATTTAATAGGCATCCAGAGTTGTGAACAGGCAGGAGATGCAAGTATATAGATAACGTGCAGGCAATTGGTATGGGGTAAAGGTGTTTTTGCAGTGCCATTCTCGGTTCTATATTCTACGTTTGATCTTGACGTTAAAGTGTACAACATTCTTCCATTGCAACAAGAATATTATAGAACAGACACATCATAAGTGCTTTGCAGTATGCTTATAGAGTCATAGAGTAAAACAGTGTGGAAACAGGCCCAACTCGCCTACACCGGCCAACAATGTCCCATCTACCCTAGTCCCACTTGCCTGCGCTTGGTCCATATACCTCAAAACCTGTCCTATCCATGTACCTGTCCAACTGTTTCTTAAACGATGGGATAGTCCCAGCCTCAACTACCTCCTCTGGCAGCTTGTTCCACACACCTACCACCCTCTGTGTGAAAAGGTTATCCCTCGGATTCCTATTAAATCTTTTCCCCTTCACCTTGATCTGATGTCCTCTGGTCCTTGATTCCCCGACTCTGGGTAAAAGACTCTGTACATCTACCCAATCTATTCCTCTCATAATTTTGTATACCTCTACAAGATCTCCCCTCATCCTCCTGCGCTCCATGGAATAGAGTCCCAGCCTACTCAACCTCCTTATAGTTCACACCCTCTAGTCCTGGCAACATCCTCGTAAATCTTTTCAGAACCATTTCAAGCTTGACAATATCTTTCCTGTAACATAGTCCCCAGAACTGAACACAATATTCTAAATGTGGTCTCACTAACGTCTTATACAACTGCAACATGACCTCCCAACTTCTATACTCAATACTCTGACTGATGAAGGCCAAAGTGCCAAAAGCCTTTTTGACCACCTTATCTACCTGCGACTCAACCTTCAAGGAACCATGCACCTGTTCTCCTAGATCCCTCTGCTCTACAACACTACCCAGAGGCCGACCATTCACTGTGTAGATCCTGCCCTTGTTTGACGCAAAATGCAACACGTCACACTTCTCTGTATTAAATTCCATCAACCATTCCTCTGTCCACTTGGCTAATCGATCCGGATCCTGCTGCAATCGTTCACAACCATCTTCACCATGCAAAACCACTCACTTTTGTATACATTTTTTCTATACATTTACAATTTACAATGTATACAATTTTTGTATACATTTAATATGATTGCTCGTGTGTTTAAGCAATGCCCTTCTTCAGTTCTGCTTTGATCCTGGAGATACATTTTATAATTGCACTTTCCCACATATATAAGAAATTGCTGAATCCTGTAGGTCCCTTCGATGATGGGGAGGTCGATACCTGTGACTGAGCAGTGACTTCCATATTCTCATATTCCGTTTAGGTAGTTTACAACCCAACGTTAAACATTGAATTCTCCCATTGGTTAACCTATATTGGCCTCTACTGCCTTCTGTGGCAGACAATTCCACAAATTCACAACACTCTGGGTGAAAATGTTTTTTCTCATCTCAGTTTCAGTGGCCTCCCCTTTATTCTTAGACTGTGGCCCCTGGTTCTGGACTCCCCCTACATTGGGAACATTTTTCCTGCATCTAGCTTGTCCTATAATTGTATACATTTCTAAAAGATGCCCTCTCATCCTTCTAAATTCCAGTGAATACAAGCCCAGTCTTTCCAATCTTTCCTCGTACGACAGTCCTGCCATCCTGGGGATTAATCTTGTGAACCTACGCTGCACTACTTCAATAGCAAGGATGTCCTTCCTCAAATTAGGAGACCAAAACTGCATACAATACTCAATAGACAATAGGTGCAGGAGTAGGCCATTTGGCCCTTCGAGCCAGCACAGCCATTTAATGTGATCATGGCTGATCATCCCCAATCAGTAACCCATTCCTGGCATCTCCCCATATCCCCTGACTCCGCTGTTTTTAAGCCCTGCTAGCTCTCTCTTGAAAGCATCTAGAGAATCTGCCTCCACTGCCCTCTGAGGGAGAGAATTCCACAGACGCGCCACTCTCTGTGAGAAAAAGTGTTTCCTCGTCTCCGTTCTAAATGGCTTACTCCTTATTCTTAATCTGTGGCCCTGGTTCTGGACTCCCCCAACATCGGGAACATATTTCCTGCCTCTAGCATGTCCAAACCCTTAACAATCCTATATGTTTCAATGAGATGCCCTCTCATCCTTCTAAACTCCAGAGTGTACAAGCCCAGCTGCTCCATTCTCTCATGACAGTCCTTCCATCACTGGAATTAACCTTGTAAACCTACGCTGCACTCCCTCAATAGCAAGAATGTCCTTCCGCAAATTAGGGGACCAAAACTGCACACAATACTCCAAGTGTTGTCTCACTAGGACTCTGTACAACTGCAGAAGGACCTCTTTGCTCCTATATTCGATTCCTCGTGTTATAAAGGCCAACGTGCCATTCGCTTTCTTCCCTGCCTGTTGTACCTTCATGCTTACTTTCATAGACTGATGTACAAGGACCCCCAGATCCCGTTGTACTTCCCCCTTTCCCAACTTGACGCCATTTAGATAGTAATCTGCCTTCCTGTTTTTGCTACCAAAGTGGATAACCTCACATTTATCCACATTAAACTGCATCTGCCATGCATCTGCCCACTCCCCCAACCTGTCCAAGTCACCCTGCATTCTCATAGCATCCTCCTCACAGTTCACACTGCAACCTGCATTCTCATAGCATCCTCCTCACAGTTCACACTGCCACCCAGCTTTGGGTCATCATTAAATTTGCTAATATTACTTTGAATCCCTTCATCCAAATCATTGATATATATTGTAAATAACTGCGGTCCCAGCACCGAGCCTTGAGGTACCCCACTAGTCACTGCCTGCCATTCTGAAAAGGACCCGTTAATCGCGACTCTTTGTTTCCTGTCTGCCAACCACTTCTCTATCCATGTCAGCACTCTACCCCCAATACAATGTGCCCTAATTTTGCCCACTAATCTCCTATGTGGGACCTTATCAAATGCTTTCTGGAAGTCCAGGTACACTACATCCACCGGCTCTCCCTTGTCCATTATCCTAGTTACATCTTCAAAAAATTCCAGAAGATTAGTCAAGCATGATTTTCCCCTTCGTAAATCTATGCTGACTTGGACCGATCAGTGTTACTGCTATCCAAATGTTCGGCTATCTCATCTTTTATAGTTGACTCCAGCATCTTCCCCACCACCGATGTCAGGCTAACTGGTCTATAATTCCTTGTTTTCTCTCTCCCACCCTTCTTAAAAAATGAGATAACATTAGCTACCCTCCCATCCACATGAACTGATCCTGAGTCTATAGAACATTGGAAAATTATCACCAATGCATCCACGATTTCTAGAGCCACTTCCTTAAGTACCCTGGGATGCAGACCATCAGGCCCTGGGGATTTATCAGTCTTCAGTCCCATCAATCTATCCAACACCATTTCCTGCCTAATGTGGATTACCTTCAATTCCTCTGTCACCCCAGATCCTCTGTCCACTACTAAATCAGGAAGATTGTTTGTGTCCTCCTTAGTGAAGACAGATCCAAAGTACCTGTTCAACTCATCTGCCATTTCCTTGTTCCCCATAATAAATTCACCTTTTTCGGTCTTCAAGGGTCCAACTTTGGTCTTAACTAATTTTTTCCTCTTCACATACCTAAAGAAGCTTTTACCTTGTTACTTTATATTCTTGGCTAGCTTACCTTTCTACCTCATATTTTCTCCCCGTATTGTATTTTTGGTTACCTTCTGTTCTTCTTTAAACATTACCCAATCCTCTTGTTTCCCGCTCATCTTTGCTACGTTGTACTTCTTCTCTATAATTGTTATACTTTCCCTGACGTCTCTTGTCAGCCATGGTCGTCCCTTTCTCCCCATGGAATCTTTCTTCCTCCGAGGAATGAACTGATCCTGCATATAACCATATAACATAACCATATATAACACCATATAACAATTACAGCACGGAAACAGGCCCTCTCGGCCCTTCCAGTCCGTGCCGACCATTTGTTTTCCCCTAGTCCCATCTACCTGCACTCAGACCATACCCCTCCATTCCCTTCACGTCCATATACCTATCCACTTTACTCTTAAATGTTAAAATCGATCCTGCCTCCACCACTTCTGCTGGAAGCTCATTCCACACAGCCACCACCCTCTGAGTAAAGAAGTTCCCCCTCACGTTACCCCTAAACTTCTGTCCCTTAATTCTCATGTCATGCCCTCTTGTTTGAATCTTCCCTACCCTCAATGGGAAAAGCGTATCCACGTTAACTCTGTCTATCCCTTTCATCATTTTAAAGACCTCAATCAAGTCCCCCCTTAACCTTCTGCGCTCCAAAGAATAAAGACCTAACTTGTTCAACCTTTCTCTGTAACATAGTTGCTGGAACCCAGGCAACATTCTAGTAAATCTCCTCTGTACTTTCTCTATTTTGTTGACATCCTTCCTATAACTAGGCGACCAAAATTGTACACCATACTCCAGAATTGGTCTTACCAAAGCCTTGTACAATTTTAACATTACTACTCCTATATTCAATGCACTGATTTATAAAGGCCAGCACACCAAAGGCTTTCTTTACCACCCTATCTATATGCGATTCCACCTTCAGGGAACTATGCACAGTTATTCCTAGATCCCTCTGTTCCACAGCATTCCTCAATTCCCTACCATTTACCATGTACGTCCTATTTTGATTTGTCCTGCCAAGATGTAGCACTTCACACTTAACAGCATTAAACTCCATCTGCCATCTTTCAGCCCACTTTTCCAAATGGCCCAAATCTCTCTGTAGACTTTGAAAATCTACTTCATTATCCACAACACCACCTATCTTAGTATCATCTGCATACTTACTTATCCAATTTTCCACCCCATCATCCAGATCATTGATGTACATGACAAACAACAGTGGACCCAACACAGATCCCTGAGGCACCCCACTGGTCACCGGCTTCCAACCTGACAAACAGCCATCCACCATTACTCTCTGACATCTCCCATTCAGCCACTGTTGAATCCATCTTGCTACTCCGCCATTAACACCCAAAGATTGAACCTTCTTAACCAACCTTCCATGGGGAACCTTGTCAAAGGCCTTACTGAAATCCATATAGACAACATCCACTGCTTTACCCTCATCAATTTCCCTAGTTACCGCTTCAAAAAATTCAAGAAGGTTTGTCAAACATGACCTTCCAGGCACAAATCCATGTTGACTGTTCCTGATCAGACCCTGTTTACTCAGATGCTTATATATATTATCTCTAAGTATCCTTTCCATTAATTTGCCCACCACTGACGTCAAACTAATAGGTCTATAATTGCTAGGTTTATTCTTTGAACCCTTTTTAAACAATGGAACAACATGCGCAGTACGCCAATCCTCCGGCACTATTCCCGTTTCTAATGACATTTGAAATATTTCTGTCATAGCTCCTGCTATTTCTACACTAACTTCCCTCAATGTCCTGTCAGGACCTGGAGACTTATCCACTTTTATATTTTTCAAAAGTGTCAGTACTTCCTCCTCTTTGAATCTCATTGTTTCCATAGCTACTCTACTTTTTCCCCTTAACTCACAGAGTTCAATATCCTTCTCCTTGGTGAATACCGAAGAAAAGAAATTGTTCAATATCTCCCCCATCTCTTTTGGCTCTGCAGATAGCTGTCCATTCTGGTTCTCTAATGGTCCAATTTTATCCCTCGTTATCCTTTTGCTATTAATATAGCTGTAGAAACCCTTTGGGTTTACTAAAACCCTTTGGGTTTACTTTTGGGTTGCACCTTCTGTATTATTCCTAGAAACACCTGCCTTTTTTGTTCCACTGTCATCCCTCCAGATGTGGTCTCACCAGGGCCCTGTACAACTGCAGAAGGACCTCTTTATTCCTATACTCAAATCCTCTTGTCATGAAGTCCAACATGCTTTCTTCACTGCCTGCTGTACCTGCATGTTTACTTTCAGTGACTGGTGTACAGGGACACCCAGGTCTTGTTGCATTAAAAGTAAAGTGGATAGGTATATGGACATGAAGGGAATGGAGGGGTATGGTCTGAGTGCAGGTAGATGGGACTAGGGGAAAACAAATGGTCGGCACGGACTGGAAGGGCCGAGAGGGCCTGTTTCCGTGCTGTAATGGTTATATGTGCCTGGAAGGTCATGTTTGACAAACCTTCTTGAATTTTTTGAAGCGGTAACTAGGGAAATTGATGAGGGTAAAGCAGTGGATGTTGTCTATATGGATTTCAGTAAGGCCTTTGACAAGGTTCCCCATGGAAGGTTGGTTCAGAAGGTTCAATCTTTGGGTGTTAATGGCGGAGTAGCAAGATGGATTCAACAGTGGCTGAATGGGAGATGTCAGAGAGTAATGGTGGATGGCTGTTTGTCAGGTTGGAAGCCGGTGACCAGTGGGGTGCCTCAGGGATCTGTTGGGTCCACTGTTGTTTGTCATGTACATCAATGATCTGGATGATGGGGTGGAAAATTGGATAAGTAAGTATGCAGATGATACTAAGATAGGTGGTATTGTGGATAATGAAGTAGATTCTCAAAGTCTACAGAGAGATTTGGGCCATTTGGAAAAGTGGGCTGAAAGATGGCAGATGGAGTTTAATGCTGATAAGTGTGAAGTGCTACATCTTGGCAGGACAAATCAAAATAGGATGTACATGGTAAATGGTAGGGAATTGAGGAATGCTGTGGAACAGAGGGATCTAGGAATAACTGTGCATAGTTCCCTGAAGGTGGAATCGCATGTAGATAGGGTGGTAAAGAAAGCCTTTGGTGTGCTGGCCTTTATAAATCAGAGCATTGAATATAGGAGTAGGGAAGTAATGTTAAAATTGTACAAGGCATTGGTAAGACCAATTCTGGAGTATGGTGTACAATTTTGGTCGCCTAGTTATAGGAAGGATGTCAACAAATTAGAGAGAGTACAGAGGAGATTTACTAGAATGTTGCCAGGGTTCCAGCAACTATGTTACAGAAAAAGGTTGAACAAGTTAGGTCTTTATTCTTTGGAGCGCAGAAGGTTAAGGGGTGACTTGATTGAGGTATTTAAAATGATGAAAGGGATAGACAGAGTTGACGTGGATAAGCTTTTCCCATTGAGGGTAGGGAAGATTCAAACAAGAGGGCATGACATGAGAATTAAGGGACAGAAGTTTAGGGGTAACGTGAGGGGGAACTTCTTTACTCAGAGGGTGGTGGTTGTGTGGAATGAGCTTCCAGCAGAGGTGGTGGAGGCAGGATCGATTTTAACATTTAAAAGTAAAGTGGATAGGTATATGGACGTGAAGGGAATGGAGGGGTATGGTCTGAGTGCAGGTAGATGGGACTAGGGGAAAACAAATGGTCGGCATGGACTGGAAGGGTCGAGAGGGCTTGTCTCCGTGCTGTAATTGTTATATGGTTATATGGTTATTTCCCTTTTTCCTAATCTGACACCATTGAGATAATAATCTGCCTCCTTGTTCTTGCGGCCAAAGTGGATAACCTCACATTTATTTACATTATATACTGCATCTGCCTTGCACCTGCCCACTCACTCTACCTGTCCAAGTCACCCTGCAACCTCCTAGCATCCTCTTCGCAGTTCACACTGTCACCCAGCTTTGAGTACCCTGGGATGCAGACCATCGGGCACTGGGGATTTATCAGCCTTCAGTCCCAATACTATTTCTTGCTTAATGCAAATTTCTTTCCGTTCCTCTGTCTCCCTAGATCCTCTGTCCTCTAGTACATCTGCGAGATTGTGTCTTCCTTCGCGAAGACAGAACCAAAGTACCTGTTCAACTCTTCTGCCATTTCATGTTCCCCATAATAATTTCACCTGTTTCTGCCTTCAAGGGACCCACATTTGTCTTTACTAATCTTTTTCTCTTGACATACCTTAAGAAGCTTTTACTATCCTTCTTTATATTCTTAGCCAGCTTCCCCTCGTACTTCATTTTTTCACCCCGTATTGCCCTTTTTGTTCCATCTGTTGTCCTTTGAAAGTTTCCCAATCCTCTGGCTTCCCACTACTCTTTGCTATGTTATGCACATTTTCTTTTAGTTTTATTCCATCTCTAATTTCCCTTGTCAGCCACGGTTGCCTCTTACTCCCATAGAATCTTTCTTCCTCTTTGGCATGAAATGATCCTGCAACTTTTGGATTATGCCCAGAAATTCCTGCCATTGCTGTTCCACCGTCATTCCTGCTAGAGACCAAGCGGAGGCTTGGCGATCGTTTCGCCGAACACCTCCGCTCGGTCCGCAAAAACCAACCCGACCTCCCGGTCGCTCAGCACTTCAACTCCCCCTCCCATTCCGTATCCGACCTCTCGGTCCTGGGCCTCCTCCACGGCCAGAGTGAGCAACACCGCAAGTTGGAGGAACAGCACCTCATATTCCGCTTGGGGAGTCTGCATCCTTTGGGCTTGAACATTGAATTTTCTCAATTCTGTTAACCCCTGCTGTGTCCTCCCCTTCCCACCTCTCCCTCAGCCCTCGGGCCCTGGCATTCCCTCTATCTCTATCTTCCTCCCCCACCCTAGTCGCACTAGCTTCTCATTTTCACACCACAAACAGCTTACAATGGCTTGTTGCCTTTATCATCTATACTTTTTTGCATATCTTTCATTCATTGTTCTTTATCTCTCCACATCACCGTCTATATCTCTCGTTTCCCTGATCCCTGACCAGTCTGAAGAAGGGTCTCGACCCGAAACGTCGCCCATCTCCTTCGCTCCTTAGATGCTGCTGCACCCGCTGAGTTTCTCCAGCTTTTTGTGTAACCCAGGATCCTTTTCCAGTCGACTTTGGCCAGCTCCAGTTACTCCAGCACTTTGTCTTTTTTTAATCTCTCTGTAATCTCTTTTGTCCCTGGATGTTTGAGTCATCGAAGCAGGCCGTGATGCAACCAGTCAGTATGCTTTCCACCATACACCTGTGCAAATTTGTGAGATTATTTATGTCAACATAACGAATCACTTTAATCTTCTAAGAACATCGAAGCGTTTATGAGTTCTCTGTGATTTTGACACTTCTTCTTCCCCTCGCATTCCATGAAGGAGCGCAATGCAAATGTTTTTCATTATTTATGGGATGTGGGGTATATGGTGTCATGTATTGTTATTTTGTTTTTAAATATAGCCAAATACCCCGGCGCATTTGCTATTAGTGAGGGAAGCAGCCAATTTTAAACTGAAATATGGGCGGCAGAAGGAAGCGATCAGTGATTTGGAGCAACTTTGGAGGTACATTATAAAATTCTCTATAGTTTAGCAATTGCAAGTAAGTAAGTTTATTGGCCAAGTATTCACATACAAGGAATTTACCTTGGTGCTCCGCCCACAAGTACCAACATGACATACAGTGACAGTTACGAATGACTCAGAAAACATTAATAATAATAATAAACATTAATAATAATAATAAGACATTAATGATAAAACACCATTGATCAAGCATGCGAACCATCAAAATACCAGATCAAAGGGAGGCTACAGATTTGTGGCTGTTGAGTAGAGCAACAACTCGTCGATGGCCATATAGAATTGGGCCATCATTGCCTGTGGCAGATTGTGCTTCCTCAGCTGCCGCAGGAAGTACATCCTCTGTTGTGCATTTTTGACTGTGGAGTCGATGGTGGCCCCCATTTAAGGTCCTTGGAGATGATGGTTCCCAAGAACTCAATGAAGATAATGGTCTCATTCTGTGTTTCTACTAATTTGACATATAGTTAAATATATCCTGCAAGTCAGTGCTTTGGCAGATAAAAATGACTAATGCAGGTGATTTATAACAAAGGAGTTAATGAATACAACAAATGGTACTGATGATTTGATGTATAAGTAGTTCAACTCTTCCCCCCACTCGTCAGCGTTTGAATGGTCTCTGAAATATTAAGGAGTCACCAATGGAAAAGATTCCTGATTCTTGTGCCTATCGTGTGAACTAACAGCTCTTCTTAGAAAGCCTTGTGTGCCCAAAAAGACCTGTACGAATAGAAATTGCTTCAAAAATCAGTGGTCAAGCAGCGTGATTGAAAGAAGAGAACAATTCAATATTTCATGTAATACACAGCATGGAAATAGGCCCTTTGGCCCAACCTAGAGGCCCATCTGAGCATGCCTGCATTTGGTCCATATCCCTCTAAACCTCTCCTAGCTATGTAACTGTCCAAATGACGTTTACATTTTATTGTATCTGCCTCAACTGATTCCTGACTCACCCATGTTTTGTACAACTGTAACATAACACTGCAAGGGGTGGAAGATTGCAACCTTCACGTGGCCCGCCCTGTTTCAACTAATGCAATCAACTTGACGTGCGCAAACGGAAGATCAAATAGGTTGTCCTGCAACTTTAGGCTGTGCACGCCACACGAAAGAAGAATATAACACTGCAACTTCTATACTCATTTGCTAGCTGATGAAAGCCTTAAGTTTCCAAGAAGACCCTCCCCCTACTTGTTTAGGTGACGACTACCTTATGCTGGCAGCAATTAAAGAGCGCACTCCCAGAGGTGAGGACTGTACAGAGCTGGTTGGGGGGGGGGGGGGGGGGGGGGGTGGTAGAGGAACAACTCCAGGACTGTTATGAAGTCTGTACACTGGGCAATGTTCAGGGACTCAGCAACGGACTTGAACGTATACGCCACAGTCGTTACAGACTTCATAAAGAAATGTAGCTGGTCATAGTGCGAACTCCATCATCAAGTTTGCTGACGACACCACTGTTGTGGGACGTATCACTGATGGGGATGAGTCTGAGTATAGAAGTGAGATCGAACGATTGACCATATGGTGCCAGCAAAACCAAGGAACTGATTGTGGACTTTGGAAGGAATAGGATGGGGACCCACAGTCCCATTTATATGAATGGGTTGATGGTGGAAAGGGTCAAGTGCTTCAAATTCCTGGGTGTGCATATCTCTGAAGATCTTTCCTGGTCCGAGAACACTGATGCAATTATTAAGAAAGCACATCAGCGCCTTTACTTCCTGAGAAGATTACGGAAACTCGGTATGTCAAGGAGGACTCGCTCTAACTTCTAGAGGTGCACAGTAGAGAGCATGCTGACCGGTTGCATCGTGGCATGGTTCGGCAACTTGAGCGCCCTGGAGCGGAAAAGACTACAAAAAGTTGTAAACTGCCCAGTCCATCATCGGCTCTGACCTCCCTTCCATCGAGAGGATCTATCACAGTCGCTGCCTCAAAAAGGCTGGCAGCATCATCAAGGACCCACACCATCCTATCCACACACTCATCTCCCCGCTACCTTCAGGTAGAAGATACAGGAGTTTGAAGACTGCAACAAACAGGTTCAGGAATAGCTACTTCCCCACAGCCATCGGGCTATTAAACTTGGCTCAGACAAAACTCTGAACATTAATAGCCCATTATCTGTTTATTTGCACTTTATCAGTTTATTTATTCGCATGTGTATATATTTATATAATGGTATATGGACACACTGATCTGTTCTGTATTCATGCCTACTATGTTCTGTTGTGCTGATGCAAAGCAAGAATTTCATTGTCCTATCAGGGACACATGACAATAAACTCTCTTGACTTGACATGGAGGTGTGCATGAGCCCGAGGGGCATGGATAAAGTGAATGCTCACAATTGTTTCCCCAGTGTAGATTCAAGATTCAGAAACTAGAGGGCATAGGCTTTAAAAGGGACCTAGGGGGCATCCTTATCACTCGGTGTAGCACGAATCTGGAATGAGTTACTAGAAGAATCTGTAGAAACAGATGTAATTATGACCTAAAAAACATATTTGGACAGATGTATGGATGGGATGTTTTAGAGGGATATGGGAAAAATCGGGCAAATGGGACTAGCCCAATATGCCAACTTGGTCGATATGGACAAGGTGGGCCAAAGCGCCTGTTTTTATGTTGTAATGTTCTATGTCGCTCTGACTCAAATGTAAAGTATAATTTGAGACTGCTTGGTGGTTTGCATGTGTGAAATGTACAAGTACAATCCTGGACAGCAGTGGTTTAATTTCATAACCAGTACACTTGTTTTCTTGGATGCGGAGAGGATGTTTCCACTAGTGGGAGAGTCTGGGAGCCGAGGGTACAGCCTCAGAATAAAAGGACATGCCTATAGAAAGAAGATGAGCACAAATTTCTTTAGTCAGAGGTGAGAATCTATGGAATTCTCTGCCACGGGCGGCTGTGCGGAACATCTTTGGGTATTTAAGGTGAAGATTGACAGATTCTAGATTACTATGTGTGTCATGGGATAGAAGGCAGGAGAATGGGGTTGAGGGGAAAGGATAGATCAGCCATGGTTGAATGACGGAGTAGATTCAATGGGCCGAATGGCCTAATTCTGCTCCTGTGACTTATGAACTTGGTTTTGTTTTTTTGTCTAGACAAAATTCTGCAGATGTACGGACTTTGGCACAACTCATTTCTGCATATTCATTGGTGGACCCCGAAAAAGCCAAGATGTATCCTTTAAGTCTAAAGCATTTTTTATTATTTATAACATTTTATAACATCTTCGAGTAATAGCAAATGGAAGAGTAGCAATGGCGACACAAGAAACTGCAGGTGCTGTAATATCGAGGATAACACAGCGTTGGAGTAACCCAGTAGGCTAGGCAGCATCTGTGGTGGGAATGGGCATACGATGTTTTGGTTCGGGACCCTTCAGATTGATGGAGTTGGGGGAGAAAACAGGTGCGGGTGGGGTAAAGCCTTGCACGTGATAAGCGGATGCAAGTGATGGGGTGATTGGCAGATGGGTGGGCTAAGTGATAAAGGTTAAGGGTGAAAAGGAAGCAAAAATGTTGCAGATAAGGAGAGAAGAGGAGGAGTGAAATGTAAAACAGGAGTGGAAGGGCGAGGGAGATGAGAATACGGAGGAGGGGAAACGAGCAGGATGACTAGGATGGTAGATGGTCTCGGGGAATGGACAAATTAGGGATCGCCAGCATCGTATTTTATGTGTAGGAAGGAACTGCAAAAGATAAACACAAAATGCTGGAGTAACTCAGCGGGACAGGCAGCATCTCTGGAGAGAAGGAATGGGTGACGTTTCGGGCCGAGACCCTTCTTCATCAGGACGTGCCTTACTAACTTGATTAAGTATTTTGAGGAGATTGATGAAGGATGTTATATACATGGATTTTTTAAGAATTTTTATAAAGTCCCTCATGGTAGGCTGATCCTGAAGATTAAGATGCATAAGATTCATAGTGACCTTGTTGTCTGGATCCAGAACTGGCATATTCATAGAAGACAGTGTTGTGGTGGAATGGAGATTTCTGGCTGGAGGTCTGTAACCAGTGGACTTCTGTAGATATATGTACTGGGACCTCTGCTATTTATGATGTCAATAAATGACTTGGACAATCAGATCAGTCTGAAGAAGGGTCTTGACCCAAAATGTCACCCTCTCTTCTCCATAGATGCTGCCTCACCCGCTGAGTTTCTCCAGCATTTTGTGCCTACTTTGGACATAAATGTACAGTGGCTTGCAAAAGTATTCATACCCCTTAAACCTTTCCACATTTTGTCACGTTACAACGGGATTTTATGTGATAGACCAACACAAAGTGGTGCATAATTGTGAAGTCGAAGGAAAATGATACATGGTTTTCAATTTTTTTTACAAATAAAAAAATTGAAAAGTGTGGCATGCAAAAGTATTCAGCCCCCTTTACTCTGATACCCCTAAACAAAATCCAGTGCAACCAATTGCCTTCAGAAGTCACCTAATTAGTAGATAGAGTCCACTTGTGTGTAATCTAATCTCAGTAAAAATACAGCTGTTCAGTGAAGGCCTCAGAGGTTTGTTAGCGAACATTAGTGAACTAGCAGCATCATGAAGCCCAAGGAACACACCAGACTGGTCAGGGATACAGTTGTGTAGAAGTTTAAAGCAGGGTTAGGTTATAAAAAAATATCCCAAGCTTTGAACATCTCATGGAGCACTGTTCAATCCATCATCCGAAAATGGAAAGAGTATGGCACAACTGCAAACCTACCAAGACATGGCCGTCCACCTAAACTGACAGGCCGGGCAAGGAGGGCATTGATCAGAGAAGCAGCCAAGAGGCCCATGGTAACTCTGGAGGAGCTGCAGAGATCCACAGCTCAGGTGGGAGAATCTGTCCACAGGACAACTATTAGTCGTGCACTCCACAAATCGGGCCTTTATGGAAGAGTGGCAAGAAGAAAGCCATTGTTGAAACAAAGCCATAAGAAGTCCCGTTTGCAGTTTGCCACAAGCCATGTGGGAGACACAGCAAACATGTGGAGGAAGGTGCTCTGGTCTGATGAGACCAAAATTGAAGTTTTTGGCCTAAATGCAAACCGCTATGTGTGGTGGAAAACTAACACTGCACATCACCCTGAACACACCATCCCCACTGTGAAACATGGTGGTGGGGATGCTTTTCTTCAGCAGAGACAGGGAAGCTGGTCAGAGTTGACGGGAAGATGGATGGAGCCAAATACAGGGCAATCTTGGAAGAAAACCTGTTAGAGTCTGCAAAAGACTTGAGACTGGGGCGGAGGTTCACCTTCCAGCAGGACAACGACCCTAAACACAGCCAGAGCTACAATGGAATGGTTTAGATCAAAGCAAATTCATGTGTTAGAATGGCCCAGTCAAAGTCCAGACCTAAATGCAATTGAGAATAAACATATAACCATATAACAATTACAGCACGGAGACAGGCCCTCTCGGCCCTTCCAGTCCGTGCCGACCATTTGTTTTCCCCAAGTCCCATCTACCTGCACTCAGACCATACCCCTCCATTCCCTTCACGTCCATATACCTATCCACTTTACTTTTAAATGTTAAAATCGATCCTGCCTCCACCACCTCTGCTAGAAGCTCATTCCACACAGCCACCACCCTCTGAGTAAAGAAGTTCCCCCTCACGTTACCCCTAAACTTCTGTCCCTTAATTCTCATGTCATGCCCTCTTGTTTGAATCTTCCCTACCCTCAATGGGAAAAGCTTATCCACGTCAACTCTGTCTATCCCTTTCATCATTTTAAAGACCTCAATCAAGTCCCCCCTTAACCTTCTGCGCTCCAAAGAATAAAGACCTAACTTGTTCAACCTTTCTCTGTAACATAGTTGCTGGAACCCTGGCAACATTCTAGTAAATCTCCTCTGTACTCTCTCTATTTTGTTGACATCCTTCCTATAACTAGGCGACCAAAATTGTACACCATACTCCAGAATTGGTCTTACCAATGCCTTGTACAATTTTAACATTACTTCCCTACTCCTATATTCAATGCTCTGATTTATAAAGGCCAGCACACCAAAGGCTTTCTTTACCACCCTATCTACATGCGATTCCACCTTCAGGGAACTATGCACAGTTATTCATAGATCCCTCTGCTCCACAGCATTCCTCAATTCCCTACCATTTACCATGTACGTCCTATTTTGATTTGTCCTGCCAAGATGTAGCACTTCACACTTATCAGCATTAAACTCCATCTGCCATCTTTCAGCCCACTTTTCCAAATGGCCCAAATCTCTCTGTAGACTTTGAGAATCTACTTCATTATCCACAATACCACCTATCTTAGTATCATCTGCATACTTACTTATCCAATTTTCCACCCCATCATCCAGATCATTGATGTACATGACAAACAACAGTGGACCCAACACAGATCCCTGAGGCACCCCACTGGTCACCGGCTTCCAACCTGACAAACAGCCATCCACCATTACTCTCTGACATCTCCCATTCAGCCACTGTTGAATCCATCTTGCTACTCCGCCATTAACACCCAAAGATTGAACCTTCTGAACCAACCTTCCATGGGGAACCTTGTCAAAGGCCTTACTGAAATCCATATAGACAACATCCACTGCTTTAGCCTCATCAATTTCCCTAGTTACCACTTCAAAAAATTCAAGAAGGTTTGTCAAACATGACCTTCCAGGCACAAATCCATGTTGACTGTTCCTGATCAGACCCTGTTTATCCAGATGCTTATATATATTATCTCTAAGTATCCTTTCCATTAATTTGCCCACCACTGACGTCAAACTAATAGGTCTATAATTGCTAGGTTTATTCTTTGAACCCTTTTTAAACAATGGAACAACATGCGCAGTACGCCAATCCTCCGGCACTATTCCCGTCTCTAATGACATTTGAAATATTTTTGTCATAGCTCCTGCTATTTCTACACTAACTTCCCTCGATGTCCTAGGGAATATCCTGTCAGGACCTGGAGACTTATCCACCTTTATATTTTTCAAAAGTGTCAGTACTTCCTCCTCTTTGAATCTCATAGTTTCCATAGCTACTCTACTTTTTTCCCTTACCTCACAGAGTTCAATATCCTTCTCCTTGGTGAATACCGAAGAAAATAAATTGTTCAATATCTCCCCCATCTCTTTTGGCTCTGCAGATAGCTGTCCATTCTGGTTCTCTAATGGTCCAATTTTATCCCTCGTTATCCTTTTGCTATTAATATAGCTGTAGAAACACTTTGGATTTACTTTCACCTTTCTTTCCAATTTTTACTATTTCCTTTCAACCTAACAGGGACATAAAGATTCTGTACTCTTACAATTTCCCCTTTAAATGTCCTCCATTTCTCTTCTACATCCTTCCCATGAAACTAAGTGTCCCAATTCACTCCTTTAAAATCCTCACGCATTCCCTCAAAGTTAGCCTTTCTCCAATCAAAAATCTCCACTCTAGGTCCTGTTCTGACTCGCTCCATAATTATATTGAAACTAATGGTATTGTGATCACTGGTCCCGAAGTGCTCACCAACGCATACCTCCGTCACCTGTCCTGCCTCATTTCCTAACAGGAGGTCCAGCACTGCCCCTTCTCTGGTCGGTACCTCTATGTACTGCTGCAAAAAACTATCCTGCACACATTTTACAAACTCCAAACCATCCAGCCCATTTACAGAATGTGTTTCCCAGTCTATTTTTGGGAAATTGAAATCTCCCACAATCACTACCTTGTGCTTACTACTAATATCTGCTATCTCCTTACATATTTGCTCTTCCAATTCTCGCTCCCCATTTGGCGGTCTATAGTACACCCTAAAAGTGTTGCTACACCGTTCCCACTTCTCAGTTCCACCCAAATAGCCTCCCTAGACGAACCCTCTAATCTATCCTGCCAAAGCACTGCTGTAATATCCTCTCTGACAAGCAATGCAACACCTCCACCTCTGGTCCCTCCAATTCTATCACCCCGGAAGCAACGAAATCCTGGAATATTTAGTTTCCAATCACAGCCCTCCTGCAACCATGTTTCACTGATTGCCACAACATCATATTTCCAGGTGTCAATCCAGGCTCTAAGTTCATCCACCTTACTTACAATGCTCCTAGAATTAAAATATGCACATTTTATAAAAACCCACCATCCTTTATTCTCTGTCTATTATCTTTTTCATCTTTCTCGCCTTCATTTTGGGTCCGAGTGCTTCCCTTCTCTGCCTCTTGCCCCACACCCTGTCCCCTAGCCCCCTCTACCCGAGTCCCTCCCCCCCAGCCTTTCTAGTTTAAAGTCTCCCCAGTAGCCTTTGCAAATCTCCCTGCCAGGATATTGGTCCCCTTCGGGTTCAAGTGCAACCCGTCCTCTGCGTACAGATCATGCCTTCCCAAAAGAGGTCCCAGTGATCAAGAAACTTGAATCGCTGCCCACTGCACCAGTCCCTCAGCCACGCATTTAGCCTCCACCTCATTTCATTCCTACTCTCACTGTCACGCGGCACAGGCAGTAATCCTGAAATCGTTACCCTTTTGGTCCTTCTCTTTAACTTTCCCCCAACTCCCTAAATTCTCCCTTCAGGACCTCGTCACTTTTTCTGCCTATGTCATTGGTACCTATGTGTACCACAACATCAGGCTCCTCTCCCTCCCTTATCAGAATCTTTTGGACACGTTCTGACACATGCGAGACCCTGGCACCAGGGAGGCAAACTACCATCGGGTCTCCCGACTGCGTCCACAGAATCGCCTATCCGACCCCTAACTATAGAGTCCCCCTATTACAATTGCCCTCCCCTTTTTGCTACCCTTCCGAGCATCAGGGCCGGTCTCTGTGCCGGTGGCCCGGCCGCTGTTGTTGCCCCCAGCTAGGCTGTCCCCTCCAATCGTACTCAAACCCGAGTACCTATTTTCCAGTTGTACGGTCACAGGGGTACTCTCTAGCCCCTGCCTCTGCCCCTTGCCCTTCCTAACCGTGACCCACTTGTCTGCCTCCTGTGGTTTGGGAGTGACTACCTCCCTGTAGCTCCTCTCTATGACCTCCTCACTCTCCCTGACCAGACGGAGGTCGTCGAGCTGCTGCTCCAGGTTCCTAACACGATCCTTTAGGAGCCCCATCTCGACACACCTGGCGCAGATGTGTACGTCTGGAGGGCTATCAGATTCCCTGACCTCCCACATCTGACATCCAGAACAGTACACTGCCCTGGCCTTCATACTGCCCCCTTACACAGGATACAATAGCAACACAATATAAAAACACTACAAACTGCTGGGATCTGACTGTAAATCAGCTGCTTTCCCTAGTCCACTTCCCACCAATCAGCTGCTTTCCCTAGTCCACTTCCCACCAATCAGCGGCTTCCTCAAAAAAAAACCCACTTCTCCAAATGGAATGTTATGGATTTGGGTAAGCCTCTGAAAAAACAAGCCCCGCGCTAGATTTTATAGCTTACCGGTCGGGTGTCACTCCTCCCCCTCCTCTTCCAACGGCTCCTGTGGGCCTCTGAAAAAACAAGCCCCGCGCTAGATTTTATAGCTTACCGGTCGGGTGTCGCTCCTCCCCCTCCTCCTCTTCCAACGGCTCCTGTGGGCCTCTGAAAAAAACAAGCCCCGCGCTAGATTTTATAGCTTACCGGTCGGGTGTCGCTCCTCCCCCTCCTCTTCCAACGGCTCCTGTGGGCCTCTGAAAAAACAAGCCCCGCGCTAGATTTTATAGCTTACCGGTCGGGTGTCACTCCTCCCCCTCCTCTTCCAACGGCTCCTGTGGGCCTCTGAAAAAACAAGCCCCGCGCTAGATTTTATAGCTTACCGGTCGGGTGTCGCTCCTCCCCCTCCTCCTCTTCCAACGGCTCCTGTGGGCCTCTGAAAAAACAAGCCCCGCGCTAGATTTTATAGCTTACCGGTCGGGTGTCGCTCCTCCCCCTCCTCTTCCAACGGCTCCTGTGGGCCTCTGAAAAAACAAGCCCCGCGCTAGATTTTATAGCTTACTGGTCGGGTGTCGCTCCTCCCCCTCCTCCTCTTCCAACGGCTCCTGTGGGCCTCTGAAAAAACAAGCCCCGCGCTAGATTTTATAGCTTACCGGTCGGGTGTCGCTCCTCCCCCTCCTCTTCCAACGGCTCCTGTGGGCCTCTGAAAAAACAAGCCCCGCGCTAGATTTTATAGCTTACCGGTTGGGTGTCGCTCCTCCCCCTCCTCCTCTTCCAACGGCTCCTGTGGGCCTCTGAAAAAACAAGCCCCGCGCTAGATTTTATAGCTTACCGGTCGGGTGTCGCTCCTCCCCCTCCTCCTCTTCCAACGGCTCCTGTGGGCCTCTGAAAAAAAAAAAAAAAAAATCTCTGGAAAGACATGAAAATAGTAAGATTTTACCAGTAGTATAGGTAATTATTAATAGTAACTACTAGTATTAATAGTAAGAGAACTTACCAGTTCGAAGTTTGATCGTTATTTTATGAGGAGTAACGATGAGGGATTACGTGAAGAAGCCCCGCCTGGCGCTGGAACGGCATACTTCAAAGCAGCGGCATGAAAAACACATTAGCCGGAGTAAGATAGTAAGGTCAACATAGATTTAGAACTACCAGATGATCATTTATTTTATGAGGGTCGGGAGTGGAGGGCACGTAATCCTTCATCGTTACTCCTCATAAAATAACGATCAAACTTCGAACTGGTAAGTTCTCGTTTAATCTTACTATTTTACTTCGGAGTCACGTGAGTGACAACGTGAAGATTTTGAAGCTTTCTGTGTTTTTTATGTCGTAGACTCATTCCATACGACACTCTGGCTCACACAACACATTAATGAGCAAAATAACACATTTTTTCCTCCAAACATTGCCTCAAGTTATGTGATAAATTATTTCACATTATAAAAGAATAAAAGTAATGCCCTTTTTATTGAAAGGCAAGTTTATCACAAAATATCAATTGATATATATAATTTGATGGTATGAACAAAGCAACAATTATAGAGAACCCGACACTCCATGTCCAATCGTGACACAATGACTGATTTCATTTAATTTAATATTTATTTTACACCCTCCTGTAGCCTTGCACCTTTGCTCGAGCGGCTCATCCTGTGCCATTCCTGTGAATGTATCTACCTCCTTAACAGAGTATTTTTCCACATTTCAGTGTCTAGTTCCACTGAGTGTTATTCAATGTTTAACCATCTAGAATACATTTCTCTAGAACCATCAGTTTTACTGAAACCTAATGTGTTTTTTTGTGTGTAATAAGTAGTGCTGTCTCACTACCACAGAGACTCTTACTTACTTTAACATATTTCATCAATGTTCACACACACACACAATTTAAGGCCGACAGGATATGCTTATAGGTTTACCTTGGTTTCAGCTCTTCTTGGTCTGCTTTGTTTGGTAAATTCATAAACATATATGATAATGTAATCTGTATCCACATACAATTATAACGTAATATTTACAATGTCTGCACTCTTATCTTGATACTAAAGTCATCAGCATTATTACTTTCAATGTTAACGTTTTTGAATCATTGATAGAACTGGAGTCCATTGCCTATATATATACATACATACATATACATATATCGGGATTTTACGAATGAACCCGATAACTTCTTGGTTAGTATATTGTCCGTAAATAGGACGATAAACACTCTGAGCCCTATTACTGGCTCTATCAATTAGATACTCAGAAAAAATGCAATCATATAACCATATAACAATTACAGCACGGAAACAGGTCCTCTCGGCCCTTCCAGTCCGTGCCGACCATTTGTTTTCCCCTAGTCCCATCTACCTGCACTCAGACCATACCCCTCCATTCCCTTCACGTCCATATACCTATCCACTTTACTTTTAAATGTTAAAATCGATCCTGCCTCCACCACTTCTGCTGGAAGCTCATTCCACACAGCCACCACCCTCTGAGTAAAGAAGTTCCCCTCACGTTACCCCTAAACTTCTGTCCCTTAATTCTCATGTCATGACCTCTTGTTTGAATCTTCCCTACCCTCAATGGGAAAAACGTATCCACGTCAACTCTGTCTATCCCTTTCATCATTTTAAAGACCTCAATCAAGTACCCCCTTAACCTTCTGCGCTCCAAAGAATAAAGACCTAACTTGTTCAACCTTTCTCTGTAACATAGTTGCTGGAACCCTGGCAACATTCTAGTAAATCTCCGCTGTACTCTCTCTATTTTGTTGACATCCTTCCTATAACTAGGCGACCAAAATTGTACAACATACTCCAGAATTGGTCTTACCAATGCCTTGTACAATTTTAACATTACTTCCCTACTCCTATATTCAATGCTCTGATTTATAAAGGCCAGCACACCAAAGGCTTTCTTTACCACCCTATCTACATGCGATTCCACCTTCAGGGAACTATGCACTGTTATTCCTAGATCCCTCTGTTCCACAGCATTCCTCAATTCCCTACCATTTACCATGTACGTCCTATTTTGATTTGTCCTGCCAAGATGTAGCACTTCACACTTAACAGCATTAAACTCCATCTGCCATCTTTCAGCCCACTTTTCCAAATGGCCCAAATCTCTCTGTAGACTTTGAAAATCTACTTCATTATCCACAACACCACCTATCTTAGTATCATCTGCATACTTACTTATCCAATTTTCCACCCCATCATCCAGATCATTCCAGAAGATCTAATATGACAAATAATTTTACTGTATACACAGACTTCCAATTTCTTATAAAATATTGTTGTTTTTTTTTCTTATTTCTGCA
This sequence comes from Okamejei kenojei, assembly GCA_035221665.1. Taxonomy (NCBI): domain Eukaryota; kingdom Metazoa; phylum Chordata; class Chondrichthyes; order Rajiformes; family Rajidae; genus Okamejei; species Okamejei kenojei. The sequence goes on from CM069131.1 coordinate 1,076,281, forward strand.
AATTGCAGGTATAACACTTCTTTATACATAATTATTTTATTGTTATGTTGTTATATTAGTTAAACATTCATAGACTTCTTTGACCATTGAACTATTGTAATGGTCTGATCAACCTGCAGATAGTCAATTCATATTTTCATATTATGGATGCCTTTGTACAACAATAAATTACTGCAACTATGAATCATCACAAGTGTTTCAACATCACTCAATATTTATGAAAACCATGAAGGATCCGTTTTGGACCACCAAAATGCCTCTGGCAGTGTCTTGCTATCTTTTCATCAGACACTGCCCTATCAGACAAAAATGAGGAACATAAAAGAACATTTTTCCTCATATAATTGAGAGAAAAGCATCCACCTTTCCTGTTCTTGGTTTACCCACGAAAACATTTGAAAGATCGGTTATTTAATCTGTATACAACCAGATTAATCGTAAGTAATCCATATTAATGACAATGTATTTTCCCCCCTTAATGTGTTGTCTGTGATAACATTGTCTCTTTCTTAGAGATAAACAGCTGGACTAAAACATTTTAGAATATGCCACATCTTTTTATTCAGATAATCACATGATTATTATTTTACTTATCTTATGTGATTTAATATATGCCACAGCCGTGGTATTGTTCACCTTGATATGACATGGACACTTCCATAATAGAACAATCGATATTTAATCCATAATTCCTTATACTTCAATAATTAATACAAATGTTTGGAGAATTTCTTAGGACAATTCATTTGCATTTACCTGGTATTATTGTCCGTAGTCCCAACAAAGAGATGTATCAATAATCTTTATAAGAATAGATAATATTTTTATCTTACCCAAATATTCACAGAAGCTGTCCATCATCTGTTAATACTTGCTTCAGCTTGCAACAGCTGCTAAGCTTATAGTTGAAGCAACTTGTGAACCCCTTTTTTTATGGTGCTGAATTACTCCTAAATCCAGAATAGTAATTTATGAATATTTATGAATGCCTAAAACATAGGCTTTATGTGATGGGTCAAGTCCTTGCCTTTCAACAGGCTTGTAATTGCAGCACTAATTTGCAGCTGACTCAAATTTAAATGTGATCAAGATAAACCATGACCATGTCCTCATTAGTGCAAGTACTGATCTTTTATCAGTGCAATTGTTCTTCCAGTATTCTGTTTAACAGCCTTAAACTGGATTTAATCTTTTAGACAATGTTTTAACTTGCACCGCTTGACCCATTTTAATTAATTTCAAGCACCTGTAATATTTGATTAACACTTTGTTAATAACAACTGTATTTCAATATTGAAGATGTTCGATTTTAATAAAATGTCCTTACACTGTGAAAGTGTATATAAAATGATGTTTTGTATGGTTTATACCATCACATCTGTACACTGAGGTAATTTATAATATATATATGTACATACCCCTTCTTTATTGGAGTTACTTTTGGGTGCAAACCTAACATCAAATTTTTACGTTTTCTTATACGGGTGAACCAATCCTTTCTACAATTTTTTTTTTTATAGTCCTTAGTTATATTAAATTAATGATCATAATACACCTGTAATCCCCCACAATCGGAGATTTCATGAATTTATTTTGTAACAGTTGTTTGCACCTCTTCAACGTACTTCAAGCCTTCTTTTCCCAATTATATGGGTTCGGATAAGGCTATGTTTGATTATGTTTATTTATCATACTTCTGCCTTAGTTTTGATCCATTATCAAATCTTTATATTGGATCATAATTTTTCCCCCCAAAGTTTAAAGACCAATAGTCTGTTCTTTTGTAATCAATACTTTGAATAATCATAAGGCAGGTTTTATTCCATAATAATCAGGTGTTTAACATAACCTGATTTGTATTGATCTGCAATTCTAGAGTGCAGATTTGGTCCCAAATATTATATATTTCTTCCCATTGAGCTCCACAAACTGATGGCAATTAATTTTACTTCAAATGTATTGGTTATTTGCACAATATTTTATTTGTTTTCCATTGAATGGAAATGCCATGCACCAGTTTGAAATACTTTTAAAATCGTATTTCCTTATATCTCATCTTATTGAGACATGGATATCGTAACCGGATTCAACGTTGATATCTTTATAAACTTAAAAGTTTTATCATATTCTGCTGTTTCATCATAACAGCTTTGGTGAGGCCAATTTAATTTTTTTTTTTTTCCATATTTACTTTTCATAGCCTCACTTCTTATTCAGGTGTTGTACTTACACCTGTGTGTGTGTGTGTGTGTGTGTGTGTGTATTTTATTTTTACTGCCCTTGTTACTCCTGAGTTTTTCCTCAAGGAGACTACCTTCAAATATATCTGAGGTAGATATTCCCACCATATTTCATCATATATATTAATATATGAAACCCCTTTAGGGTAGGTTAGGGAATGTTTTTGGGCCTTTTAACCCTTTTTGGCTTGAATTTTTTATTTACTTTATTTTTATTTTTTGGAATCTTTTTTTTTCCATTATTTTTTCAAGCCATAAAGCTTTTTTAGTCTGAAGGCCTTTTATTGAATTTTTTAAAAATATGGCCTTTCTGACTTTATAAAATTTCCCCCCCCCCCCCCCCCCCCCCCCGTGCCAAAAGTTTGTGGAGCGACTAAAAAATCTTTCTAACGTAATTTTGACGGCCACCGGTATCGGAACCGGCTCCGTAATCTCCCGTTCCGATCGCTCCCCTTAGGACGTTCTTTTAAAACTCCGTTGTTTTTCAATTTTTTTTTTTTTTTCTCTTTTAAATTAGTTTTAAATTCTGGTATTCAATACCAGCCACGGAGTTTTTTAGACCCTGAAAATGTTTTCCACTGCACGTACCTGCGGGCCCGTACCTACTGCTGTCGAGGAGCTGCCTCTGCAGCTCATGCTCTGCCGTCAGCGTCGACGTAATGCCGTTCCAGCGCCAGGCGGGGCTTCTTCACGTAGTCACTCACGTGACTCCGAAATAAAATTGCTGTTCACAGATGCTCTCCATCCAATCTGACTGAGCTTGAGCTATTTTGCAAAGAAGAATGGGCAAACATTTCAGTCTCTAGATGTGCAAAGCAGGTAGAGACATATCCCAAAAGTCTTGCAGCTGTAATTGCAGTGAAAGGTGGTTCTACAAAGTATTGACTCAGGGGGGCAGAATATTTTTGCACGCCACACTTTTCAGTTTTTATTTGTAATAAAATTTGGAAACCATGTATCATTTTCCTTCCCCTTCATAATTATGCACCACTTTGTGTTGGTCTATCACATAAAATCCCAATAAAATACATTCACGTTTGTGGTTGTATCATGACAAAAAGTGGAAAAGTTCAAGGGGTATGAATACTTTTGCAAGCCACTGTAGATGTGTAAGTTTGTTGACAACAATTGGAGGAGTTGCAGACAGTGAGGGCTGTCAAAAGATAGAGCGGGATATGAACCAGCTGCAGAAATGGGCGGAGAAATGGTAGATGGATTTTAACCCGAGCGAATATGAGGTGTAATTTGGGAGGTTGAATATTAGGGGAAAGTATACAGTTAATGGCAAGAACCTTAACAGCATTGATGTGCAGAGGGATGGTGAAGTCCAAGTTGATAGCTCACTGAAGGCAAAAGATAGAGTGGAAAAGAAGGCTTATGGTGCGATATTTCTGTTGGGCCGCAATTACAGTTCTGTTGCAGTTCTGGTTGCACCATTACCGGAAGGATTTTGAGGCTTTGCAGAAGGTTCAGAGGAGGTTTGCCAAAATGCTGCCTGGATTACAGGGTTTCAGCTACCGGGAGAGGCCTGATAAACTTGGATCGCTTTCTCCGGAGCATTGGAGGTTGAGGGGAGATGACAGAAGTATATAAAATAACGGCGGCATTGATAGGACAATCGGAACCTTTTTCCTGGAGTGAAAATGACCAAAACTGGAGGGCATAGCTATAATGTGAGAGGGGGAAAGTTTAACTGATGTGTAGAGCCAGTGTTTTGGAGTAGTGGGGACCTGGTACATGTTGCCAGGGGTGGTGGTGGAGGCAATATCTTAGTGTCATTTAAGAGGCTGTAAGTGCAGGGAACAGAGTCCTATGGATCATGGTCAGTCAAATGAGATCAGTTTAACTTGGCATCATGTTCGGCACAAACATTGTGGGCCGAGGGGCCTGTTCCTGTAGTGTTTTGTGTTCTATGACGGGTAGAGTGTGCCTGGTGTGGAGTTAAGTCCAGGACATCAGGAAAGTGTTTTAGAGAGCATGTGTCTGAAAACTGAAATACCTTGCTGCTGGGGATGGGATGAGCAGCTAATATTTTCATTTGTAACCAAGTAATTCTGTAATTTGGTATTCCCCATGATTGGTATAATATTGGTTTATTAAATATATATTCATCATAGTTGTCAGCACAGCAGCAGCCCTTCAGGGCACCATATCCACGCTGTCTTTTTTGCCCATCTAAACCAATCTCGTTTCCCACACTAGGTCCTTATCCTATTATGCCTTGCCCTATTTACCTATCAAAATGTCCCTGGATAGATTGAGAAATCTTAAAAGATTTTTAAGAATAAGTTTAATGGCTATGTTTACATTTCCTAAACATACATGTCCAGACTTAGTAAGCACCTGCCTTCACTTGAGGCTATGTCTTTCAAAGTGGATGTTGATGCCTTGGAGAATTCACATGGTGCCACATACATCAGGAAGAAGGCTGGAAAAGTGACAGGTGAAATCCAACCAAACGAACGTGGGTATGTGGCAAAAGTAAATATTTGTTTAAAAGCACAGAATGAACAGAGTTTTTAAGGTTTTATCTCCACTTGAATGGTATTGAGAGGAAAAATCTCCAACTGAACTGCCCAAAGAATGAAGGTGGATAGAGTGTTCGTTAACATAGTGAATCTCCTGAAGGTGTTTATGCTTTCCTTGTCATTGCCTCGATCAGCTGCACCTAGCAGAGACTTGCGTTGATTTGACAACTGCTGTGTGTAAGGAAGAAAATTGATCTGCTCCAATCCCAGGTAGACAAAAATGCTCGAGTAACTCAGCGGGTCTGTGGCTCAGGGTCTATGGCTCAGTGTCTATGGAGCGAAGGAATAGGCAACGTTTCAGGTCGACACCCTTCTTCAGACTGATGTCGAGAGGGGGTAGGCGAGAAAAAGAAAGGAAGAGGCGGAGACAGTAGGCTTGTGGGCGAGCTGGGGAGGGGAAGGAGGGAGAAAGCAAGGACTACCTGAAATTGTAGAAGTCAATGCGCCTCCATCTTGTAATCTGACTTGCCTGCGCCTCCATCATGTAAATGAACATTGACTTCTCCAATTTCAGATAGTTCTTGCTTTCTCCTCCCCTTCCCAGCTCTCCCACAAGCCTACTGTCTCCGCCTCTTCCTTTCTTCCCACCCCCCCCCCCCCCCCACATCAGTCTGAAGAAGGGTCTCAAGCCGAAAAGTCATCTATTTTTTCCAGAGATGCTGCCTCACCCGCTGAGTTTCTCCAGCAATTTTGTCCACCTTCGATTTTTCCAGCATCTGCAGTTCTTTCTTAAACATGCTCCAATACCAGAGCTTCATGACTGTAAATTTTACAGAATCAGTAATTTGCTTTGCCCATAATTCATTCTGCTTTGTAGGATTGTTCCTTCTGACACTGTTTTTTGTTTTACAGACAGGGTGATGTAAAGAAAAAGAAGAAGAAAAAGAGAGGTTTTTTCTTTAGATTTCTTCTTTCTTTCTTCCTGTCATAAATTTTGAGTAGCATATGTTTATTTTGTGATTGATATAATGTTCATTTACTTTGATGTTTGGTATCCTAGTTAGTTCCACCTGTACCTGAGCCATGTACTTGAATAACTTACGAAAGAATGTTCTTGGATTTTTTTTTTTTCTCAATTGCACCCAGTCCCCCCCAGCTATGCAAGTTCTGACACTTTAGCTACTCAAACATGTAGCTGAGGAGAGTGGAGCTCACTCATTGTGCATGCTTTCATGTTCCAACAACAAACCTGAGGAGGTCGAAACGCAGCAAGTTCTGCGGAGATGTGAGATGCAGTTGGCTTGCCACCCTGCATCAAGAGCTCGTATCAATCTAGAGTTACTGGATGGGACACATGAACATTCAAAATCTGCTACTGAGGATAGAGGAGTGGACAGACAGTAGCGGTACTGGTTCAATCCTGACCTCTGCTGCTTGTGTGATACCTTTAACCACACGCAGATCTCTTGCCTGCTCTAGTTTCCTCCCACAGTGTGCTGGTTAGACAAATGGGATCGAGTTGATGAGTTGATCCCAATTGATGAACGAGTGGGATCGAGTTGATGAACAATAGAGGGAACAGGGTACAAAGAAATAAGAAGGGCAATTATGACAGCATGATTACTCAGAGCCAGCATGGGCTTTTCAATATTAGGCCAGGCTTGAAACAAAATAGGTAATTTAGATGATTTAGATCTTGTTGATCTGTGAATGTAAACCATCGTCCAACTTTGTGTTGTGTAGGTAAGCTTCCCAAAAATCATGATCCGAAAGTGACTCCTGATCCCGAGCGATGGCTTCCGATGAGGGAACGTTCATATTATCGTGGGAGAAAGAAGGGGAAGAAGAAGGAACTCATTGGGAAAGGAACTCAAGGAGCAACATCATCTGGAACAAGTGAACTGTGAGTGTTTGCCGTGGGATTGTTCTTACTCTGTACCTGTGGTGAAAGATGCAAGTCGATATTTGGCAAAAAATCAGGTGTTGTGGATTGACATCCTCCTGTGCTGCAATATTCTGCTAATTGTTTCTGCCCCCCCATCCCCATGGACTGTCTCCCTCGGATGGTCACGTCGCACAGGCATATCTGCACTTTAGTCTGTTTTGACTTTTTTACTGTTCTAGTGTTCTTTTTACAAACCTTGTTCTCAGGGTATGTAAACCTAAATTTTATTAGTTTAAGTTATGACATCGGATGGAACTTGCAAACCAAATCTTGTTGCACTTGTGTGTAATGGCAACAAAGATATTATTATTAATATTAAGATTACTACCACTGGTCATCCAAGGTCAAAATTAAGCAAGAAGTGTATATAATCTTTAAGAAGTAAGAAGGAAATAAAATGGTGCCAGGACTAAAGGGGCTGAGTTACTAGGAGATGTTGGGCAGACGAGAAATCTATTCCTTGGAACACAGGAGGTTGAGGGGTGATCTTATAGAGGTGTATACAATCATGAGGGGAATAGACAGGGTGAATGCACAGATTATTTTCCCCAGGGTAGGGAAGTAAAGAAGTAGAGGGTATTGGGAGAAGGGTGCGTAGCCGGAGTGAGACTGGTCCTTGATTATGCTGCATTTATCTCTTCAATCCAATCGATTCCCTACCACTAACGTGAGGCTTACCCGCCTCTAATTCCCTAGTTTCTCTCTACTTTTCTCCTTAAATAAAGGGACAACATTCGCTACTCTCCAGTGCACCAGGACCTTGCCTATGACTTGAGACGACGCAAAGATTTTCATTAATGTTCCCAAAATCTCCTCTCTGGTTCTCTCAATAACCTGGGATAGAACATGTCAGGCCCTGAGGATTTATCGACCTTCATGCTTATCAAGAGCTCCAAATACTGTCACCTAAATCTCAAGCAGCCCTTGTATATTAGTATTCTTTACACTGATCTCACCTCCTCCTCTTTAGTGTATAGAGATGCAAAGTACTCGTTTATTATCCTACATCTCCTGATTTCAAGTACAAATTCCCTCCTTTATCCCTGATCAGTCTTACCTGCTTCCTGGTTACCCTTTTGTGTTTAATGTATTAAAAGCCCTTGTCATTTCTGTAATTTAGCCTGCCAAAGCCATTTCATGGCCCATAGTAGCCCGTCAAATAGCCCATCCAAGTTCTTTCTACTACTTGCTTTATATTCCTCAAAGTCCATGTGTGATTTCATCATCTGAAACCTTGTGTACATTTCCTTTTTAATTTTGCCCAAATTTACCATCTCTATGGTCTTCCAGGCTCCCTTACTTTGCCATCCGCACCCCTCCTTGTCACTGGAACATGCCCTTTCAATGACTCCCACATATCAGATGTGTAGTTATCCAATAACAGCTATCAATGTCCTGCCTAATAGTGTTGTAGATTGTCTTGCTCCAATTTCTTACCTTTCTGCAAGATCCAGACTTATCCCTATTCAAAACAATCTTAAAACGTATGGAATTGAGATCACTATCCTCAAAATGCTCTTCCACTGAAACACAGTTGCCTGGCCAGACTCATTTCCCAATACAGGGTCTAGTATGTTCCCTTCTTGGTTGGACTATCCACATACTGTTTCAGGAAATCCTCTTGGATACAGCTGCCAAATTTTTTCCTGTCTAAGCCTTTAGCATTGAGCTTGTCGTAGTCAATTTTGGGAAAGTTAAAGTCACCAACTTAGACAACCCTGTTTCTTTGGAATATTTTAGTAATCTGTTTCCTTATCCTACACTTGCTATTAGGGGACTATAGTACAGTCCCATTAGAGTGCTTGCTTGCACCTTTCTTATTTTTAAACCCTACCTAAATCACCTCAGCAGACAAACCTTCCAGTGTCCTCTCTAAACGCTGCTGAGACAATCTCCCTGATTAGTGCCGCAGCTCCTCCACCTCTTCCTCCACGTTACTTCTTGGGCAGTGATATAAACACACTTCAGTCTATTAGCCTCACCTTGTTCCTTCATCTCTCCCTGCCTGTCATTCCTGTGAGACCTATTGGTCCTAACATCTACTTTCCCATCACTCCATCCAATTGTTGGCCTACTACTCTGGTTCCCAGCCCCTTGCCTCTAGCCTACCCATGTATATGTGCGAATGTCCTGTAAATGTTGATGCTGACTGAATGTGTGTAGTAGCTGTACTTTATAGCCAGGTCAATTATTATTCTGCTCTTTATTCAGTGATGCCAGCAAGACTGTGAATAGCCCACCCACATCACCAAGACCTGGGATTGCTGCAACTGTGGCAGCTTCCAGCAACATCGTGCCTCCTCGGCAGCAGAAGCCTTCAGCAGCCTCCAAGAAAAAGCAGCAACAAAAAAAGAAGAAAGGTGGAAAGGGGGGATGGTAACACTGATTGATGGTGTGAACCATATTCCCCAAATATGCATTAAAGTTGGAACAATCAATGTAAACACATTGTGGTGTTAAAGGAGTTTTAATAATAAAGGACTCAGTGACAACATTTTAAATACTCAAATGTATTTAATAATATTTGCAGATTAAGTGAAACACCTACAGGAATACATGACTTTCTATATTTGAGAGCTAATCAAATAATGCACGCAGGCATTCCTTTATCTTGCTTTGACGTTCTCATTCCAATAATTCCAGGTGATGAGAGGGTGGAATCAGAGATTGAGGGGAGTGGGTGAGGCAACTGAAAACAATAGAGATGGCACACTGTTTGTAGCTATAATGAGAATGTGAGTCTCTATCACCCTGGACACCAAGCACACTGGGCAAATAATGTGAGTCTCTATCACCCTGCACTCCTACCATACTGGACAAATTATTTTTTCTCAAACAAAAGAAACAAATAAATGTAGACCATGATCCCCCAAATATGCTCTTCCATTTAAAATTATATTTTTGATTTGTACAGTTGTCAGTTTATGGGGAGAAGGCAGGAGAATGGGGAGGAAGAAATAGATTAGCCATGATTGAATGGTGGAGAATACTTGATGGGCCAAATGGCTTAATTCTACTCCTATTCCTTATGATCTTATAGAAAGATTGTAGTTTACTCTTAGCAAGAGAAAAGTGCCGTGGAACTCAGTGGGTCAGGCAGCATCTGTGGAGGGAATAGACAGCTGTGGTTTCAGGTTGGGTCAGGTTGAAGATGGGTCCCAACCCCAAATGTTACCCGTCCATTCCTCCACAGATGTGCTCTGGCCCACTGAGTTCCTGCAACATTCTGTTGTTTGATCAGGATTTCAACATCGGAGGGTTCTTGTCTCTATGGCTGATCATTACCCTCATGCATGACCATTTAATCTCTGCCCAATTGTTTTTGACCGATGCTGGGAGAAAATGCTCTTTGCAATTTATGCTGTATAACTGTGGTGTGGTACAATGTGTGGCTAGTATAACTGGGCTTCATGTTGTTAAAGAAGGAACTGCAGATGCTGGAGAATCGAGGGTACACAAAAGGCTGGAGAAACTCAGCGGGTGCAGCAGCATCCAAGGAGCGAAGGAGATCGGCAACGTTTTGGGTCGAGACCCTTCTTCAGACTGGTCAGGGATCAGGGAAACAAGAGATATAGACGGTGATGTGGAGAGATAAAGAACAATGAATGAAAGATATGCATAAAGGTATCGATGATAAAGGGAACAAGCCATTGTAAGCTGTTTGTAGTGTGAAAATGAGAAGCTAGTGCGACTAGGGTTGAGGAGAGAGAGAGAGAGGGAATTCCAGGGCCCGAGGCTTCATCTGTGCGTCAGGGGAGGAGGGCTCTGTGGGGTGGTATAACTGACTAGGCATGTAGGATGGTATAACTTCAGTCTGAAGAAGGGTCTTGACCAGAAACGTCACCCATTCCTTCTCTCCAGAGATGCTGCTTGTCCCACTGAGTTACTCCAGCATTTTATGTCTGCCTTTAATTTAAACCAACATCTGCAGTTCTTTCCTACACATAACTGCTACATCAGTGCTTGTGGGATGGAGGGCTATATGGGGCAGTAAAACTGAGGGGTGATATAAGGCAGGGCGGCGTGACAGTGTAGGGTGATATAACTGGGATAATATAACTGTTACATCTGTGCATGGGAAGAAGGGCGCTTGAGGAAGGTATAAATGTATATGCCTGGTTTTGGCAGTGAGTCTGGAAGTGTATCTGCAAGGCTGCGACGGGAGGATGTAGCTGTATACGATTGAATTGAATAAATTTTATTAGCCAAGTATGTATACATACAAGGAACTTGCCTTGGTGCTTTGCTCGCAAGTAACAACATGATATACAGTAGACAATTTAAAATAAAACATAATTTAAACATGTGAAGAATTAAATAAAATACCAGAGCACATGGAGGCCACAGACTTTTGGCTTTGAGTAGAGCTACTGCTCGTGGTGAAAAGCTGTTTTTATGTCTGGCTGTGGCAGCTTTGACAGTCAGGAGCTGCATTCCAGAGGGAAGTGATTCAAAGAGTTTGTGGCCAGGATGAGAGGGGTCAGAGATGATCTCGCCCGCTCGCTTCCTGGCCGTTGCAGTGTACAGTTCGTCAATGGGGGAAAGGTTACAGCCAATAACCTTAGCTGATCGGACGATTCGCTGCAGCCTCCGGATATCGTGCTTGGTGGCTGAGCCAAACCAGACCATGATGGAGAAGGTGATCCAATTGGACCATCATTGCCTGTGGCAGATTGTGTTTCCTCAGCTGCCTCAGGAAGTACGGGGAGGTAGTCACTCCCAGACCACAGGAGGCAGACAAGTGGATCATGGTTAGGAAGGGCAAGGGGCAGAGGCAGGGGCTAGAGAGTACCCCTTTGACTGTACACCTGGAAAATAGGTACTCGGGTTTGAGTACGATTGGGGGGACAGCCTAGCTGGGGGCAGCAACAGCGGCCGGGCCTCCGGCACAGAGACCGGCCCTGATGCTCAGAAGGGTAGCAAAAAGAGGAGGGCAATTGTAATTGGGGACTCTATAGTTAGGGGGTCGGATAGGCGATTCTGTAGACGCAGTCGGAAGACCCGGATGGTAGTTTGCCTCCCTGGTGCCAGGGTCTCGCATGTGTCGGAACGTGTCCAAAAGATTCTGAAAAGGGAGGGAGAGGAGCCTGATGTTGTGGTATACATAGGTACCAATGACATAGGCAGAAAAAGAGACGAGGTCCTGAAGGGAGAATTTAGGGAGTTGGGGGGGAAAGTTAAGGAGAAGGACCAAAAGGGTAACGATTTCAGGATTACTGCCTGTGCCGCGTGACAGTGAGAGTAGGAATGGAATGAGGTGGAGGATAAATGCGTGGCTGAGGGACTGGTGCAGTGGGCAGGGATTCAAGTTTCTTGATCATTTGGACTTCTTTTGGGGAAGGCATGATCTCTACAAAAAGGACGGGTTGCACTTGAACCCGAGGGGGACCAATATCCTGGCAGGGAGATTTGCAAAGGCTACTGGGGAGACTTTAAACTAGAAAGGCTGGGGGGAGGGACTCGGGTAGAGGGGGCTAGGGGTCAGGGTGTGGGGCAAGAGGCAGAGAAGGGAAGCACGCGGACCCAAAATGTAGGCGAGAAAGAGGAAAAAGATAATAGACCGAGAATAAGGGATGGTGGGTTTCTAAAATGTGTATATTTTATTGCTAGGAGCATTGTAAGAAAGGTGGATGAACTTAGAGCCTGGATTGACACCTGGAAATATGATGTTGTGGCAATCAGTGAAACATGGTTGCAGGAGGGCTGTGATTGGAAACTAAATATTCCAGGATTTCGCTGCTTCAGGTGTGATAGAATTGGAGGGACCAGAGGTGGAGGTGTTGCATTGCTTGTCAGAGAAGATATTACAGCAGTGCTTTGGCAGGATAGATTAGAGGGCTCGTCTAGGGAGGCAATTTGGGTGGAACTGAGAAGTGGGAACGGTGTGGAAACACTTTTAGGGGTGTATTATAGACCGCCAAATGAGGAGCGAGAATTGGAAGAGCAAATATGTAAGGAGATAGCAGATATTAGTAGTAAGCACAAGGTAGTGATTGTGGGAGATTTCAATTTTCCAAAATAGACTGGGAAACACATTCTGTAAATGGGCTGGATGGTTTGGAGTTTGTAAAATGTGTGCAGGATAGTTTTTTGCAGCAGTACATAGAGGTTTCGACCAGAGAAGAGGCAGTGCTGGACCTCCTGTTAGGAAATGTGGCAGGTCAGGTGATGGAGGTATGCGTTGGTGAGCTCTTTGGGATCAGTGATCACAATACCATTAGTTTCAGTATAATTATGGAGTCAGAACTGGACCGAGAGTGGAAATTTTTGATGGAGAAGGGCTAACTTTGAGGGAATGTGCAAGGATTTAAAAGGAGTGAATTGGGACACTTAGTTTTATGGGAAGGATGTAGAAGAGAAATGGAGGACATTTAAAGGGGAAATTGTAAGAGTACAGAATCTTTATGTCCCTGTTAGGTTGAAAGGAAATAGTAACAATTGGAAAGGGCCATGGTTTTCAAGGGAAATTGGACACTTGTTTCGAAAAAAGAGATATCTACAATAATTATAGGAGACATGGAGTAAATGAGGTGCTAGAGGAGTATAAATAATGTAAAAAGAATCTTAAGAAAGAAATTAGGAAGGCAAAAAGAAGATATGAGGTTGCTTTGGCAAGAAAGGTGAAAGTAAATCCGAAGGGTTTCTACAGCTATATTAATAGCAAAAGGATAATGAGGGATAAAATTGGACCATTAGAGAGCCAGAATGGACAGTTATCTGCAGAGCCAAAAGAGATGGGGGAGATATTTAACAATTTATTTTCTTCGGTATTCACCAAGGAAAAGGTTATTGAACTCTGTGAGGTAAGGGAAAAAAGTAGAGTAGCTATGGAAACTATGAGATTCAAAGAGGAGGAAGTACTGACACTTTTGAAAAATATAAAAGTGGATAAGTCTCCAGGTCCTGACAGGATATTCCCTAGGACATTGAGGAAGTTAGTGTAGAAATAGCAGGAGCTATGACAGAAATATTTCAAATGTCATTAGAAACGGGAATAGTGCCGGAGGATTGGCGTACTGCGCATGTTGTTCCATTGTTTAAAAAGGGTTCAAAGAATAAACCTAGCAGTTAGTTTGAAGTCAGTGGTGGGCAAATTAATGGAGAGGATACTTAGAGATAATATATATAAGCATCTGGATAAACAGGGTCTGAACAGGAACAGTCAACATGGATTTGTGCCTGGAAGGTCATATTTGACAAACCTTGAATTTTTTGAAGCGGTTACTAGGGAAATTGATGAGGGTAAAGCAGTGGATGTTGTCTATATGGATTTCAGTAAGGCCTTTGACAAGGTTCCTCATGGAAGGTTGGTTATAACAATTACAGCACGGAAACAGGCCCTCTCGGCCCTTCCAGTCCGTGCCGACCATTTGTTTTCCCCTAGTCCCATCTACCTGCACTCAGACCATACCCCTCCATTCCCTTCACGTCCATATACCTATCCACTTTACTCTTGAATGTTAAAATCGATCCTGCCTCCACCACTTCTGCTGGAAGCTCATTCCACACAGCCACCACCCTCTGAGTAAAGAAGGGGGTGAGGTGGTGACCTTATAGAGCTGTGTAAAATCATGAGAGCAATAAATAGGGTAAATGCACAGTCTTTTGCCCAGAGTAGGGGATTCGAGGACCATAGGTTCAAGGTGAAGGGGAAAAGATTTCATAGGAATCTGAGCGATAACCTTTTCACACAAATGGTGGTGGGTGTATGGAACAAGCTGCCAGAGGAAATAGTTGAAGCTGGGACAGTTAGACAGGTACATGGAGAGGGCATGTTTGGAGGGATATGGGCTAAATGCAGGCAGGTGGGACTAGTGTAGCTGGGGCATGTTGGCTGGTGTCGGCACGTTGGGCCAAAGGGCCTGTTTCCACACTATCACTATGACTGGGGAGGTGTGGCTGTGATTGGGCAGTTGTAGCTGTATATGAGTGTGTGGGGAGGTGTGTGTATAGACACATGTCTGGGCAGGTGCAGCAGTGAGTGGGGAGATGTGTGCATGTCTGTGGGTAGGTGTAGTGTACAATGCGTGGGCAGGTTTAGTGTACAATGTGTGGGCAGGTGTAGTGTACCATGTGTGGGCAGGTGTAGTGCACCATGTGTGGGCAGGTGTGTACAACGTGTGGGCAGGTGTAGTGCACCATGTGTGGGTAGGTGTAGTGTACCATGTGTGGGCAGGTGTAGTGCACATGTGTGGGCAGGTGTAGTGCACCATGTGTGGGCAGGCGTGTACAACGTGTGGGCAGGTGTAGTGCACCATGTGTGGGCTGGTGTGTACAACGTGTGGGTAGGTGTAGTGCACATGTGTGGGCAGGTGTAGTGCACATGTGTGGGTAGGTGTAGTGTACAATGTGTGGGCAGGTTTAGTGTACACGTGTGGGTAGGTGTGTACACGTGTGGGCTGGTGTGTACAACGTGTGGGCAGGTGTAGTGTACAATGTGTGGGCTGGTGTGTACAACGTGTGGGCAGATGTAGTGTACACGTGTGGGCAGGTGTGTACAACGTGTGGGTAGGTGTAGTGTACAATGTGTGGGCAGGTGTAGTGTACAATGTGTGGGCAGGTGTAGTGTACAATGTGTGGGCAGGTGTAGTGTACAATGTGTGGGCAGGTGTAGTGTACAATGTGTGGGCAGGTGTAGTGTACAATGTGTGGGCAGGTGTAGTGTACAATGTGTGGGCAGGTGTAGTGTACAATGTGTGGGCAGGTGTAGTGTACAATGTGCGGGCAGGTGTAGTGTACACGTGTGGGCTGGTGTGTACACGTGTGGGCAGGTGTGTACACGTGTGGGCTGGTGTGTACAATGTGTGGGCAGGTGTGTACACGTGTGGGCCGGTGTGTACACGTGTGGGCAGGTGTGTACATGTGTGGGCTGGTGTGTACAACGTGTGGGCAGGTGTGCACCATGTGTGGGCAGGTGTAGTGCACCATGTGTGGGCAGGTGTAGTGCACCATGTGTGGGCTGGTGTGTACAACGTGTGGGCAGGTTTAGTGTACACATGTGGGCAGGTGTAGTGCACCATGTGTGGGCAGGTGTGTACACGTGTGGGCAGGTGTAGTGCACCATGTGTGGGCAGGTGTAGTGTACACGTGTGGGCTGGTGTGTACACGTGTGGGTAGGTGTGTACACGTGTGGGTAGGTGTGTACATGTGTGGGTAGGTGTAGTGCACATGTGTGGGTAGGTGTAGTGCACCATGTGTGGGTAGGTGTGTACAATGTGTGGGTAGGTGTAGTGCACCATGTGTGGGCTGGTGTTGTGCACCATGTGTGGGTAGGTGTAGTGCACCATGTGTGGGTAGGTGTAGTGCACCATGTGTGGGCAGGTGTGTACAACGTGTGGGTAGGTGTAGTGCACCATGTGTGGGCTGGTGTTGTGCACAATGTGTGGGTAGGTGTAGTGCACCATGTGTGGGCAGGTGTGTACAACGTGTGGGTAGGTGTAGTGCACATGTGGGTAGGTGTAGTGCACCATGTGTGGGCAGGTGTAGTGTACAATGTGTGGGCAGGTGTGTACAACGTGTGGGTAGGTGTAGTGCACCATGTGTGGGTAGGTGTAGTGCACCATGTGTGGGCTGGTGTTGTGCACCATGTGTGGGTAGGTGTTGTGCACCATGTGTGGGCAGGTGTGTACAACGTGTGGGTAGGTGTAGTGCACCATGTGTGGGCAGGTGTGTACAATGTGTGGGTAGGTGTAGTGCACATGTGGGTAGGTGTAGTGCACCATGTGTGGGCTGGTGTTGTGCACCATGTGTGGGTAGGTGTAGTGCACCATGTGTGGGCAGGTGTGTACAATGTGTGGGTAGGTGTGGCAGTGAGTGCCTGGTCGTGCAGCTTTGACGGCGGCGCTGCTCACAATGCGCGTGTCGGCTGACAGAGGGCGTGTCGGCGGGGGGCGGCGACCAGGCGCGACCAGGCCCGGCCCGGCCCGCCACAGGTTCCGGGCGCCGCCGCCGCCGCCGCCAGTGCCTGCCGATGCTGGAGGGAGTTTATCGCGCCGGGCTGCTCGCGTTCGCGGCGGTGCTGGGCGGGGGCATCGTTTACGCCGCCTGGGGAAGATGGTTCAGCGCCCAGAGTCCGCAGAGGAAGGTGGCGAAGAAGGTGAGGCTGGGGCTGCGGCGTGACGGCGAGTAGACGCACACACACACACACACACACACACACACGGGGTTGGAGTGGGGCCCTCCAGCCCCCTGCTCACGTGGGGAGCCCCCTGCCCACTTGGGGGTCCCCCTGCTCACTTGGGGAGCCCCCTGCTCACTTGGGGGTCCCCCTGCTCACTTGGGGAGCCCCCTGCCCACTTGGGGGTCCCCCTGCTCACTTGGGGGTCCCCCTGCTCACTTGGGGGACCCCTGCTCACTTGGGGGACCCCTGCTCACTTGGGGGTCCCCCTGCTCACCTGTGGGTCCCCTGCGCACTTGGGGGTCCCCTGCTCACTTGGGGGGTCCCCCTGCTCACTTGGGGGTCCCCTGCTCACTTGGGGGTCCCCCTGCTCACTTGGGGGTCCCCTGCTCACTTGGGGGTCCCCCTGCTCACTTGGGGGTCCCCTGCTCACTTGGGGGTCCCCTGCTCACTTGGGGGTCCCCCTGCTCACTTGAGGGGTCCCCCTGCTCACTTGGGGGGTCCCCCTGCTCACTTGGGGGTCCCCCTGCTCACTTGGGGGCCCCCAATGCAAGGTTGCACGACTAACTCAACTACGCAGGCGCAGCTCATTTCTCCTCATCAGTACTCCCTCCTCTTCCTCCGCCCTCCCTCTTCAATCCCTAGAGAGGGAGGGGGATGGGGTAGAGTGCGAGGGGGTAGAGAGGGAAGGGGATAGGGTAGAGAGCGAGGGGGGTGGGGGTAGAGAGGGAGAGGGGCATCTCCCTCCTCCACCTCCCATCCCCCATCTCCCTCTACCACCCCACTCCCCACCGCATCTCCCTCCTCCTCATTTCCCTCATGTCCCCTCACTCCCACTCCCTGCCCCAGGATCTACCCTGGTAGTAGAGCAGGTCCAGGACCTGGTTCTCGTATTCAGCCCGGCCCGGACTTGGTTCCAGTGGCGGCTTTTTTTCCGGCCCCGGTCTCGGCTCTCTCTGGAGCACCAGGCTCAGGCTCCAGCCAGGGCCCCACGGCTCCACCCTCGCCACCAGGTGTCGGGCGCTGGTTTGCCCCTCCCTCCCTGAGTGTCCCCTTCTGTCTTGTGAGTCAATTGTGACGTCGCTCGGGTTTGTATTCCGTTTGTTTTTAATTTAAACAATTAAAATGTGCGCAAATATAGGTAGGAATGCAACGGGGAGATGTTTATGGACTCCATGGGGAAAAATGTGAGTAGCATGTGTGAAAATGGGAAGGCTGTGGCCTAGCGTTTGGAAGAAAATAGGGAAATAGAAATTGACATACACACAGACAGCCACAAACAAGACAGTTTTAGTAATAGTATAGATGTCTCATCTGATTAGACAGCATGCAAAACAAAGGTTTAACTGTACCTGACAATGTTGACAGTAATAAATCTAAACCTTAATGTTAGTGTAATCTGCAAATTTTACTGACAATGTTAACTACATGGTTATCCAACATGATGACATCTGTGATTGGACCTTGCCAGGTTTAGCCAGTTGGCCAATACAAAATAGGGAAAGATGTTGCGAAAGAAGCGATGAGCTCCTGGGCAGGGAGGTTTCCTCTGACAAATGAAGCTTTGCCTGAGCTCGCACTGTGTACTCTCGACATTGTGGTTAGCTCCCACAACATTATCATCCCTCAACACCAAATTAAATATACTTTTTGACACCCCCCTCCCCTTGATGGGCAAATGACAGATGGTGATGAGTCAGAGTATCGAAGTGAGATCGACCGATTGACTGATGGTTGTGCCAGCACAACAACTTGGCTCTCAATGCTAGTGTGAGATACGCTTTGTGCTCACAATCACTGCTCAAAGACTAAATCTTGGAAGCAAGAGTTTCTTTATTTTTCACGAATCTGCAGACCCGGGTGCCTCTCCAAGTCGAGACACACCAAGTCAGAGAAGTCATCCCCCTTTATACACAGAATTTTACATTCAACCTCCCCTCCGGACCCTTCTCCAATCAGGGTCTGAGGTGCACAATCTGTAGGTACATCCCCCCCAGTACCTCCCATATCATACATCGCATGTCCAGACATGTTCATGGTAATGAGCAGTTTCTTGACCAGGGGTGTGTTGTAATATTCATTTATTCTATTAAGCATGCTCAGTTGCTCATGACCTACCCTAGTTTTACTCACCTCCTAGTGAACCCTCTCAGTTCCCCTATATCAGTACTAAAGCTAAGCTATAGTGACAAGGGTCCCATCTATCACTCCATTCCACTGATAGGGATCTCTCTACATCACTCCCTTCTACCGCTATACAATGCTATTACTTCTTACTCAAGGACTCAAGGATGGGTCTGGTAACCTTTAGATACAGCTGTGTCAGAACCCTCTCTCCGGCCCCTATCAGTTTGAATTCTCTCTAAAGCTCCTTACTTTAAATGGGGTTTAATCACTTTATCCCTCACAATCCTCCCTTTTTCTTTTGCTACGCATATACTGATTAAACCCCCATTTCAAGTTTCCTCAACTCGAATTGACATAACATTGTCCTAATCTTCTTTTCCTGTAGATCATGGACCTCCCCTGGCCGCATTATCATTATTCTCTGTATTTCCCCTTTCTCTCCCATAGGCATGACTACAGCCTGCATCTGACTGATACTTCTGGTAATAAGTTCCCTAAAACAAGGGATGCAACAGGGGATAAAGATCAGTCCAGCCACTGCACATAGAAACACGAGTCCCACCGTTCTCCACCATGTTCCTCCGAGGATGGAATCCCACCATTGGGTTTCCATAATCGAATTCCACTTTTGTATTGGAACATGTGCCAACTTACGGATCCCTTCTGATATGTCCATCACTGCCTGTCCATTTTCATCGATGTTTAAACAGCAATTAGAGAGGTTGAATTTCCCGCATACCCCTCCTTCTTCTGCCAGGAGGTAATCTAGGGCTAACCTGTTCTGGTATATTGCTGCTCTCATCTGTGTCTGCTGCTTTGCCAGCTTCTCCAGTGGCCCAATAGTTTGGTTGGTAATTACCTCCAATACTGCCTGCAGTCTTATGATCCGGTTTAACATGTATACTGGGGTTCGGTAGCCCCAGGATCCATCCTGTGCCCAAGTGGCTGGTCCGTAGTATGAGATGATTCTTGCGGGTGGCCATTCATCATCTTCCCATTCTCCAATGTCTATTTTCCTCTTCTTCCGATATAGGTCGTCAAATACAGGTGTTCCTAGCGACCGGCCTTTTTCGGTGTTTAACAGGAAAAATCCAGGTTGTACCAGTCCAATAAAACAAGTCCCGCTCCAATTTATCGGCAACACCGAGTATGCCTTGTATCCGCATATCCATAACAGTCCTTCAGGGGCCGGTCCACTAGAGGCAACCTTGTTCCATATGTCTCGCAACACTGGGATTCCTTGATAAGGGTTGTTCCCGGTGCAGTTCCATAGTCCAGTCGATTCCATTCCATCAGTCTTCATCCAGATAGCACAGTTTTTCCCGTATTTCTTAGTTAGATACCATTTAGGCTCCTCTGGCCACCACACTCGGGACTGATTTGGCCACTGGGTGACGATGCACTGGCAGGGGCTGCTGCCTACTAGGACGGCATCCTTTGCCCAGGGCCTAGCGATACACTCAGTCCCTGCCGGAGCGTCTGTCAGGACCCATGCCTGGAGATCTCGGTCTTGTCCAACTGTCAGGTTCCACTCCATCAGGTCCCATACTTCAATAATGGATCCCCTCCACGGCCAACGTGAGCTCATCAGTGGTCAGCCACAGACCCATCAGTTAGTCACATTCAGGATTCCAGCTATCCGGAGGGCCAAGTCCACAAACAGGTTTTTTTTCTCCTTCAGGGATCTCAATCTGCTTCTTTATTTCTTTGTACAGTGTCTGGTGCAATTGAGGCTGAGTAGGTGGGGGAGGGGGAGGCTTGGTGACTACTACTTCTGTAAACTCTTTTATTACTTCCTCTTTCATCTTATCTATTGCCCATTTTACGACCTGGAAAGGGAAACCTAACTGTCCTGCCTTGGTTACACAAACCCATCTCTCTCCCTTTGGGCAGGTAACGTACCCAAAGCTCCCTATATACCCCCTATTTCCTATCATCAAATACTTCTTTCCCCCCTCTTCAAAAATTGTTCTTGTCCTCACGTTATAACATGCATCGTTCACATGGGAATGATAGGTAAATGATCTGGTCGTCCGCCCTCCATATCTGATAGGATGATAACATTTATCACAATTATTAATACTTTTTACCACAATTACATACAAAGCAAAAAATACCACGACTGCTCCCTTCATACTGTCAGTTATACATTCAATTCTTTTTTTTTTTTTTAATTACTGTTAGGGGTTTGTTTCCTGGCTTCACCATACACTGTTCCTCCTCATCAGGGGCGAGTGGATCAACGGGTCCTTTAATCCGGATTGCGTGGGTCCACCCTTTTTCTTTTGTTCGTACTGCTGTCTCGGTTGTCAGTAATACTAGGTATGGGCCGGTCCACCTGGGCTGGAGTTTCTCCTCCTTCCAATTCTTGACCAGTACCCAGTCGCCGGCCTTTACAGCATGTATCGGAAAGTCGAGTGGTGGGCTTTGAGCCAATAGTCCTTTAGCTTTTAATTCTGTAAGGGAACGGGATACTGCCAGTAAATAGTTCCTTAAGAATACATCACTGCCCTCTATGGTGGGTATTCCTTCTATCTTTCACAAATAAGGTAACCCATACAACATTTCATAGGGAGACACTGCTAACTTTGCATGGGGTCTCCGTTGCTTTTCTCAAAGCCTTTCTGTTTCCCTACTGCTCCAAACATGTGCCAGACTCCATGTACATATGCTGCTCTTAAAGCCTTAATTTCTGCCAATTGAGCTAAGCAAGATTGCAGGCAAGCTTCCAATTTGATCCTGCGCTATAGCTTTTACTTCTTTAGATATTACTCGTCCAAAATATTCTACCTGCTGCTGACAAAACAAAAACTTATTTCTTGTTACATCATGACCTCCTGTGCCACCTTTTCCAAGATAATTACAATGTCTCTCTCTCACATTGCTCCTCACTTGTGGAACAAACCAACAAATCATCCACATACTATATCAACACCTTCCAAATCTGCCTACAACATCTGATTAAAAACACGGCGCTAGTATTTAAAACGCTGCCGCATCCTAGCCTAGGTGTATTTAATACCTCTTCTTAATGTTCTTACCATAGCTATGTTCACCATTATCTTAATATTATTATTATTATTATTATTATTATTATTATTATTATTATTATTATTATTATTTCCTGATTATCGTACCTGTTCACATCCCCAACACACCTTATCCATTACCTATCTCCTTACAAGCCTTGTCTGGGCTTAGATCCAGATTTATTTCACTCCTGATAGGGCATTTGAGAAAACACTCTCCCAAATACATTTATTATTGGCATGGAATCTCTGGCCCCTGTTTGGCTCTGTCGTAGGACTCACTGTGTGTCGGTGCATCACTTATTTCAGACTTTTCAACCAGGTCTGTTGTTACTGACAACATTGTCTTTCCTTTTTCACGCTCTTTCTTTCTAAAGCAGTCTCATCAATTTATCCCTCTGCTTCCCACTTTAATCCTTTCTGATCTGCCTTCTTTCTCATGTAAAACTCATTGTCTTACTTCTCAGATAGTTTATCCTCCTTTGCAAATTTATTCACCTTCCTTTTAAAATCTTCCACTGACTTCTCGATCCTCATATTTTACCACCACCCCTTCTACCTCGGGTAATGTCATCACTTTCCCTTCTACCCCTGAGATTCTAACTTGTTTTTCACCCAATCTCATTCCTTCCGGTACCTTAGTTACGCTTGATCTCTCTGCTCCCGAATCTACCATAAATACCATATCCTCTCCCTGGGGTCCTAATTTCAAGTTTACCAGAGGTTCCCGTGTGTATCCCATACACCCCAGGGAGCAGGACCCCCGACTTCCCTATTCTTCCTCCGTGAGTGTGTACGACTGCACCTCCCGTCGTAGCCTGGGACATTCCCTCTTGAAATGACCCTCCTCGTTACAATACTAACACCAGGATGTACCACCCTCCTGATCCTTGTTCCTTGTTTTCCCGGGGACCCCAACTTCGGTCCCTCCATTCACCTCTTCCTCACCCTCTAATACTACCGCTTCCCCTTCCCCGGTCTCCATGAGCACCCGGCCTTCTATCACCTTCGGTTCCCCCCTTCTGTACTCCTTGCTGTACTGCTTGCAACATCATTTTTACCTTTCCCTTCTGTTTTTCCTCATCCCGTCTTACATATACCTTTTGAGCCTCTGTTAACAATTGATTCAATGGTTTGTCATTCAAATCTTCCAATTTTTCAAGTTTCTTTCTAATGTCTGGCCATGATTTGGTTACAAAATTAACCTTTAGCAACTGCTGACCTGCGTCTGAATCAGGGTCTATCCCCGAATACTGCTGGACATTCCTCCTCAACCTTTGTAAGAACACTGTCGGAGGTTCGCCCTTGTTCTGCTGATTTTCAAAAGCCCGTTCGAAATTCTGTCCCTTGGGAACGGCTTCTCTGATTCCCTTGATTATTATCTCCCTGAGATCTCTCATACTTCTTCTGTTTGGTTACTCCAATCCGGCGCAGTAATGGGGTATTTTACTGCTCCCGCATCTGCTGCTCCCGCTTGAGCCTGCAACCCATTATCCCAGACTTTTATTCCTGCCTCTCTGACCATCTGTCTTTCTTCTGGAGTAAACAAACTTCCCATTTTTGACATCATTGTCTGCCAACTCCTTTTTTTTTTTTTCCTAGGCCCCATTAATTTATTACCCTTCTCCAACCAAAATGTTTATCTAAACAAACCATAAAAGCTGCTTGTTGTTCAGCAATTAACTTATTTCTAATTTTGTTGAAACCATTCTCTCTACAATTCCGAAATTCCAATTCCTAGTTTAAATACATACGACTAACAATTTTCCACATTAACTTTACTGAAAAGAAATCTATAGAAGCCAAGCAACCTACATTTTCCAACTTCCCCTTTTTAAGTTGCGATGATACAAAGCGTTGTCCGTTACCTTACAATAACCTCCCCCATTGCTTACAATTTCTTAAAGGAACACACACACATACCCTTACAGCATGTGGCCCACAGCAAACAAACCTATCACATATACAAACTTCCTCATTCATACAAAACCGGTTTTTACACACACATCACATTAGTTCCATTCTTACTTCAATGAGATTGTTTGAAACAACTCAATATTTTTCATAGAAACATAGAAATTAAGTGCAGGAGCAGGCCATTCAGCCCTTCGAACCTGCACCGCCATTCAATATGATCATGGCTGATCATCCAATTCAGTATCCTGTACCTACCTTCTCTCCATACCCCCCGATCCCTTCAACCACAAGGGCCACATCGAACTCCCTCTTAAATATGACCAAGGAACTGTCCTCAACTACTTTCTGTGGCAGAGAATTCCACATCATTTCTTCCCATGTACATATATTTGGCCCTAGGAACTGATCTATTTGTTCAGCCAGTCCCAAGGGGTCTTCCAATAAACTTTTCATCTCCTTTTTAAAGTTCCTCACCTCCATACTGGTGAGGTTCCTCATCTCCATACTGGTGAGAGGCACATTTACAAATCCCATCCCCCCTTCATTTCCCCCTAACGGGACCTCCCTTAGGGGCTTCATTTGAACAGATCGGTCTGATCTTTGTTCGGCTGCCCTCGTTTGAGATCGCGTCATCCGACTACTGCCTGGGACACCCGTCCCATCCTCGTCCTCACTTTTTATTTCCTCTTCCTTATCTGACTGGCTCTCTCCTTCACGTTCTATGTTTGAATCACAGTTTCTTTCACCCTGTTTCTTCTCTACTTTCCGTGATTCTCTACTATCTGTCTCTTCTGAGACGGGAGCGGACAGGTTTACTGCCGATCCGCTCTGGCTTAGTGGGACCTCCTGGGCAGATGCAGCCGGCGCTGATGGGGGTATATTTGGGGGCTGGGATTCATATGGTGCGAGCAGTCGTCGTAGGTGATCATCACCAATTGGGGGCCAGTCAGGTTCATCCTGCTCTCTCTCCGTCTTTAACGGAAACATCCCATTATTGGGTTTCCAGCACTGGGCATATTCCTTTTCTATTTGATTCGTTTCCCCGGACCCTTTTCCCGTTCCGGTTTCCATTGTCTTGTCGTACTATACCCGTCCGACAGACCCCGGTCGCCCAGGCAATACTTAATAGTCAGTTTTCTTACCTGGGTCCTGTGCACAAGAATCGCTCGACCGTTCCTTATTTATTCACCTTACACCCCCTCTTGCTTCCCGAGTCTTTATACCCGAATATCACTCGCTCAAACTGCTGATGGCAAGCAAGGAGATCAGAGACTGCTGTAATCAGCAGGGTGCACCTTCCCCTCCTTCTTTGCCCCCACCAAGCAGCCGGAGTGGCGATCGCGGACGAGCCCCCAGTTTGTGAGATATCATCTCACAATCACTGTTCAAAGACTAAATCTTGGAAGCAAGAGTTTCTTTATTTTTCACGAATCTGCAGACCCGGGTGCCTCTCCAAGTCGAGACACATCAAGTCAGAGAAGTCATCCCCCTTTATACACAGAATTTTACATTCAACCTCCCCTCCGGACCCTTCTCCAATCAGGGTCTGAGGTGCACAATCTGTAGGTACCTCCCATATCATACATCGCATGTCCAGACATGTTCATGGTAATGAGCAGTTTCTTGACCAGGGGTGTGTTGTAATATTCATTTATTCTATTAAGCATGCTCAGTTGCTCATGACCTAGTTTTACTCACCTCCTAGTGAACCCTCTCAGTTCCCCTATATCAGTACTAAAGCTAAGCTATAGTGACAAGGGTCCCATCTATCACTCTATTCCACTGATAGGGATCTCTCTACATCACTCCCATCTACCGCTATACAATGCTATTACTTCTTACTCAAGGACTCAAGGATGGGTCTGGTAACCTTTAGATACAGCTGTGTCAGAACCCTCTCTCCGGCCCCTATCAGTTCGAATTCTCTTTAAAGCTCCTTACTTTAATGGGGTTTAATCACTTTATCCCTCACACTAGTAAGACCAAGGAATTGATTGTGGACTTTGGAAAAGAAAGAGTGTGGAGCCACAAACCTGTCTATATCGGCGGGACGATGGTGGTGAGTGTCAAAGGCTTCATATTCCTGGGCGTGCATATCTCTGAAAATCTTTGCCAGACCCAGCACACTGATGCAATTATACAGAAAGCCCATTAACGCCTCTACTTCCTGAAAAAATTGCGGGAATTCGGTATGTCAGAGACCCACACACTCATTTCACCCCTACCATCGGGAATGAAGAAAAGGGAGCCAGAAAACTGCATTGTCTAGGTTCAGGAATGGCTTCTTCCCTTTACAACATAACAACGCTGAAACAAGCTCTGAAATACATAGACGGGGGCATTGGTTTTGTCTTTTTGCACTATTATTTTTTGTTTGTTTTTTGTGTGTGTGTGTAGCTTGTGGAGGGCTATTCAGTAGTCTGGGAACAGACCGTAAGAAGCTTTTCCCAGGTTCGATGTAGGTGCCTTCAAGCTTTTGTAACAGCTGCCCAAGAGGGAATTGATTGGTGTGAAAACAGTTCTTGATTATGTTGGCTGCTTTCCCGAGGCAGAGTGAGGTGTAGATGGAATCAATGTTAGGGAGTCTCAGGGCTCGAAATTAGCGGTTGCCCGGGTGCCAATGGCCACCCAAAGGGCCGCCGGGCAACCTAAATGCTGAGTCATTTTACCCGGCTTGGCACTGCAGATAC
This sequence comes from Okamejei kenojei, assembly GCA_035221665.1. NCBI lineage: Eukaryota > Metazoa > Chordata > Chondrichthyes > Rajiformes > Rajidae > Okamejei > Okamejei kenojei. The sequence continues at coordinate 1,102,814 of CM069131.1, forward strand.
TGGTTTATACCGAAGATAGGCACAAAAAACTGGAGTGGATTAGATCTGAGAGGGAGAGAATTATTAGGTGCTGAAATTTCAATGAAAGATATTGAAGAGTCCATTAGATCCTTGAAAAATGGAAAGGCCAGGATTCTGAATTATATAAAAAATGTAATTGATCTCCCCACGCCTACAGACAGATAATTATGCTTTCACACTGCAGCTACTGCCAGAAACTTTAAATGAATTAACAATAACACTTATACCAAAAACTGATAAAGATCTTGAGGACCCTGGCTCATATAGAGCAATAGCTCTTTTAAATACTGATCAGAAGATATTAACAAAAACCTTAGCCCACAGATTAAGTTTAGTAATTCATAAATTAATACACCCCAATCAAACAGGTTTTATCCCGAAACACTATTCATTTTATAATTTGAGACGACTGTTTAATATAATATACTCAAATAGAATAGCTAATGTAGTCATTTCGTTAGATGCTGAAAAAGCATATGATCAGGTAGAATGGCCCTAGCTCTTTTCTGTGATGGAAATTTTTCAATTGGGTGAGAAGTGTTGTACATAAAAACATAGAAATTAGGTGCAGGAGCAGGCCATTCGGCCCTTCGAGCCTGCACCGCCATTCAATATGATCATGGCTGATCATCCAACTCAGTATCCTGTACCTGCCTTCTCTCCATACCCCCTGATCAATACATGGGTTAAACTCCTATATACTAATCCATCAGCTAGAATATTGACAAATCAAATGTTATCACCCAAATTCAATTTATCCAGAGGTTGTAGGCAAGGATGCCCATTATCTCCGTTACTATTTGCCTTAGCTATTGAACCACTTGCAGAAAGTATCAGAGCTGGCTGAGGGCAATCAACCAGGTCATTTCACACTGTGCAGGTGGGTGCTACCCTCTGGAGTTTACTGATGGGCTTCAGAAATCATTTGCAAAACCAGGTCGCAGTTTTGATAAATCTGGCATCGACGGCTATGATTTGATTTGCTTTGATGAGATTTGAGCAGGTCTCAAATGAAAATGAAATTATGATTGGCAGAACTCTGCAGTCGTGCATTTCATAACTCAAATTGAAAAAAGACTAATAGACTTCAGCAAATTTGGGACCTGGATCAACTCAGCAAGTGGGTGAAGGAACAGCTCATGGAGTTTAATTCAGAGCAAGTGCAAGGTACCTTGTTGAGTGTGATGATATTATTGGCATTTACAGCAAGGGTAGGAGGGCAAACAGTCCATGGTTAGGATGGGAGGGGTCCTTGATGATCTTCCCGGCCTGTCTCAGACACTGTTTTCGGTGGAGGGCATCCAAGGCAGGGAGCGGGGCACCGATGATGTACTGGGCGGTTTTCACCACCCGTTGTAGTGCCTTCCTGTCTGCTACGGTGCAACTGCTGTACCATACCGTAAAGCAGGTGGTCAGGATGCTTTCGATGGTACAGCAGTAAAAGTTGGTCAGGATCTGGGGGGGACAGATGGGCTTTTTTGAGCCTCCTCGGGAAGTAAAGGCGCTGCTGCGCCTTTTTGATCAGCTTGGAGGTGTTGAGGGACCAGGACAGATCCTCCGAGATGTGTACCCCGAGGAATTTGTAGTTGGAGACCCGCTCTACCTCAGTCCCGTTTATATGGATGGGGGTGTGTCTGCCCCCTCTGTTCTTTCTGAAGTCGAAAATGATTTCCTTCGTCTTCTGGGAGTTGAGGACGGGGTTATTATTGGCACACCAGATTGTCAGGTGCTGGACCTCCTCCCTGTAGGCTGACTCGTCGTTGTCGCTGATCAGTCCTACCACCGTGGTGTCGTCGGCAAATTTTATGATGGCGTTGGAGCCATACTTAGGGATGCAGTCATGGGTGAAGAGGGAGTAGAGGAGAGGACTGAGCACACAGCCCTGTATTCAATATTGGAAAACACTCCCCATTTCAATGTTTGGTAGAATGAATGCCGGAGTGCAGGATAGTTTTTTGCAGCAGTACATAGAGGTATCGACCAGAGAAGGGGCAGTGCTGCACCTCCTGTTAGGAAATGAGGCAGGTCAGGTGACGGAGGTATGCGTTGGTGAGCACTTCGGGACCAGTGATCACAATACCATTAGTTTCAATATAATTATGGAGAGAGTCAGAACTGGACCTAGGGTGGAGATTTTTGATTGGAGAAAGGCTAACTTTGAGGGAATGCGTAAGGATTTTAAAGGAGTGAATTGGAACACTTTGTTTCATGGGAAGGATGTAGAAGAGAAATGGAGGACATTTAAAGGGGAAATTGTAAGAGTACAGAATATTTATGTCCCTGTTAGGTTGAAAGGAAATAGTAAAAATTGGAAAGAGCCATGGTTTTCAAGGGAAATTGGACACTTGTTTTGAAAAAAGAGAGATATCTACAATAATTATAGGAGGCATGGAGTAAATGAGGTGCTAGAGGAGTATAAAGAATGTAAAAAGAATCTTAAGAAAGAAATTAGGAAGGCTAAAAGAAGATATGAGGTTGCTTTGGCAAGAAAGGTGAAAGTAAACCCAAAGGGTTTCTACAGCTATATTAATAGCAAAAGGATAACGAGGGATAAAATTGGACCATTAGAGAACCAGAATGGACAGCTATCTGCAGAGCCAAAAGAGATGGGGGAGATATTGAACAATTTCTTTTCTTCGGTATTCACCAAGGAGAAGGATATTGAACTCTGTGAGTTAAGGGGAAAAAGTAGAGTAGCTATGGAAACTATGAGTTTCAAAGAGGAGGAAGTACTGACACTTTTGAAAACTATAAAAGTGGATAAGTCTCCAGGTCCTGACAGGATATTCCCTAGGACATTGAGGGAAGTTAGTGTAGAAATAGCAGGAACTATGACAGAAATATTTCAAATATCATTACAAACGGGAATAGTGCCGGAGGATTGGCGTACTGCGCATGTTGTTCCATTGTTGAAAAAGGGTTCAAAGAATAAACCTAGCAATTATAGACCTATTAGTTTGACGTCAGTGGTGGGCAAATTAATGGAAAGGATACTTAGATATAATATATATAAGCATCTGGATAAACAGGGTCTGATCAGGAACAGTCAACATGGATTTGTGCCTGGAAGGTCATGTTTGACAAACCTTCTTGAATTTTTTGAAGTGGTAACTAGGGAAATTGATGAGGGTAAAGCAGTGGATGTTGTCTATATGGATTTCAGTAAGGCCTTTGACAAGGTTCCCCATGGAAGGTTGGTTAAGAAGGTTCAATCTTTGGGTGTTAATGGCGGAGTAGCAAGATGGATTCAACAGTGGCTGAATGGGAGATGTCAGAGAGTAATGGTGGATGGCTGTTTGTCAGGTTGGAAGCCGGTGACCAGTGGGGTGCCTCAGGGATCTGTGTTGGGTCCACTGTTGTTTGTCATGTACATCAATGATCTGGATGATGGGGTGGAAAATTGGATAAGTAAGTATGCAGATGATACTAAGATAGGTGGTATTGTGGATAATGAAGTAGATTCCCAAAGTCTACAGAGAGATTTGGGCCATTTGGAAAAGTGGGCTGAAAGATGGCAGATGGAGTTTAATGCTGATAAGTGTGAAGTGCTACATCTTGGCAGGACAAATCAAAATAGGACGTACATGGTAAATGGTAGGGAATTGAGGAATGCTGTGGAGCAGAGGGATAACGAAGGATAAATGGGATGAAAGCTTACAACATATACATTACTGTTCGATAAACGCCAGACACTCTTTAATACAATTTAAAGTATTACATAGATTATATTACTCCAAAACAAAATTAAACAGAATTGTTCCAAATATCTCACCTATCTGTGGTAAATGTCAATACCTAGAAGCCAACTTAACTCGTACCTTGGTAAATTGCATAAAAATTAAAACATTTTGGATGGATATTTTTAAAACTATCTCTGAAGTTGTTAATATCCCGATCCAAAATTAATAATATTGGGAATATCAGAACAAAATATAAAACTTACAACAAATTGAAGAAATTTTCTTGATTACAGTATAGTTACTGGGAAAAAAATACTAAGATTTTGGAAAAATCCTACAACCACCACAATTAAAATATGGATTATGTGCCATGAGCAAACGTGGACACAATATAACTGATCCCTTTGCCTAAATAATTAGCGGAAAATGTAAATCCCCAAGATCCATTGCAGCATTCATCTGATGTGTTGTGAGCTATTTTAAAGTTTAATGACAGGTTTAAACTTGTTGGCTTTGGTTGACACTAGTTGACTGGTTGTGCCACAACCTGGTTCTGAAACACGAAATCAACGATTGCCCGGGTGCCAATGGCGACCTAAAGTCCTGCCGGGCAACCTAAATGCCATGCCATTTTGCCCGGCTTGGCAAGCAACCAGGACACGTATTGTTTAATTGTGAGCGGGCTCCCCTCTATCTCTCTCTCTCTAGCACTCTCCGTCTCTGCCCACCATCCGTATCCGTATCCGGGCCGCCGCTCTCCGCTCGCTCCTCATTTGCCGGCACGGCCAGCCGCTTCACACATGCGCATTGCCACGGCCTGCACATCCCCCCCCTGCACATGCGCTCAACCACGGCCAGCACATCATCGGCGTGGTTGTGCGCATGTGCCGCCCTGCACACGGCAACTGGTTGGCGTTGGCTACTTTCTCCCTCCCTAATCATTGTGGGAAATCTGGCCGCCATTTCTATCCGGTCGCCACCTCGCCGCGACCGCTGAAACCCAAAATCGCCACCTCGCCGCAACCGCTGAAACGCAGAATCAGTTCCTGGAGCTGGAGTAACTCTTGCTTCTTGATTGCCCTGTCCTCCAAAAATATTCCAAATGAAATTTAAACAGAAGTGGACCCACCACCACCAAACTACAAACTCTGAAAAATAACAGCCTATTGCACTTTATCTGTTTATTTATTGTGTGTATATATATGGCCTATGGTATATAGACACACTGAACTTTTATCTCCTGTTCTGTATTATGTTTACATATTCTGTTGTGCTGCAGCAAGCAAGAATTTCATTGTCCTATCTGGGACACATGACAATAAAACTATCTTGATTCTTGACTTGGACTTAAGCAAAAAAGGGTTCTTGGGAAATAGAGCCAATTTAGTTGCGTCTGGTCCATGCTTTAATTGTGCGGAGGAACTCCATAGAGCAGCCAGCATCTCTGGATAGACGAAATTGGGTGACGCTTCGGGTAGAGACCCTTCTTTAGATTTCCTCTGGTTTTAGTGTTTTTAGTTTAATTTAAAGATACAGCGTGGAAACAGGCCCACCGAGTCCACGCCAACCACTGATCACCCGTATACTAGTTCTATCCCACAAAATAGCGACGTAAGTCAAGAGATCTGTGTTCGACCCTTTCCTCGGGCACTGTTTGTGTTGAACGTGGTGTGGCGGCGCCTAACGGCAGCGGCTCGACTGCAGTCCGTCTGTCTTTTTAAAATTTTGTTTCGTTAAATGTATGTTTGATTCTAGTTTTATTATTTTTTTAGCTGTGTATATGTGGGGTGGGGGAAACCGTTAATCTCTTCCCTGTTCATTGACCCGACTTTTTCCCTGTTGGGTCCCTGATGTCGTTGGGCCTAACATCGTGGAGCCGGCAGCAGCCTCCAGCCGGAACCAACCTGAGGGCTCCAGTCGCGGAGCCTGCGGACTCGCCATCGCGGAGCTGGCCGACTTTGGAGCGGGAGGAGTTGTGGTGGCACGCGGCTGCGACCCGTCTTTGGAGCTTCGGAGGCTTCGGCCGCGAGCCCGGTGGACGGTAACATCGGGAGCTCGCAGGTCCCTGGTGGGAGACCGCTTTTCGGAGCTCCCGCAACAGCAACTTCTCCCGCCGGAATCGCGGGGTTTAAATGACTAGGAGCGGGGCCAAACATCGCCCACGCGGCTTAAACAACTGCAGGAATTACCATCGCCCGCCGGGGGCTTTAACATCGGGAGCCCCAGTCGCCTTGACGTTGCAGTTGGATTGCTGGACCGCGGGAGAAGAACAAGGGAAGAGATAAGACTTTTGCCTTCCATCACAGTGAGGAGGTGTTGATGATTCACTGTGATGGATGTTTGTGTAACTTGCGTTAAGTGTGGGTCTTGGGTTTTTTGTAATGTTTAGACTGTAGAAAATGCAATTTCGTTCAAACCAAGCTGTTTGAATGACAATAAAAGGTATTCTATTCCATTCTATTCTAATTTGCACATTCTCCCTGCAAGCATGTGGGTTTCCTCCAACATCCCAAAGACGCATTGGCTTTGTAGCTTAACGTCTTTGTAAAACTGCCCCTAATGGGTAGACAAAAATGCTGGAGAAACTCAGCGAGTGAGGCAGCATCTATGGAACGAAGGAAATAGGCAACGTTTCGGGTTTAGACCCTTCTTCAGACTGATGTGATGGTGGGGGACGGGAAAAAGAAAGGAAGAGGCGGAGACAGTGGGCTGTGGGAGAGCTGGGAATGGGAGGGGAAGGAGGGAGAAAGCAAGGACTACCTCAAATTGGAGAAGTCAATGTTCTAAACGCTGGGGTGTAAACTACCCAAGCGAAATATGAGGTGCTGTGCCTCCAATATGCGGTGTGCCTCACTCTGGCCATGGCGGAGACCCAGGACAGAGAGGTCGGATTCGGAATGGGGGGGGGAGCTGCAGAGCTGAGCCACCGGGAGATCAGGTTGGTTATTGCGAACTGAGTGGAGGTGTTGTGCGAAGCGACCGCCAAGCCTCCGCTTGGTCATACCAAGGTTGATCATATGCTGAATAATCCAACCACATTTTTGTTTGGAAATGGAAATAAATAATAGAAATTGCATTCATTGCAATGTGTAAAAAGAGTTGAGATACTGTATTGTAATTTTGCTGCATGTCATTGTGGTATATATCACGTCTTGATTGGTGAATATGTTTAGTTCGTGACTTTATTTGAAGCAGAAATAATATGTGAATGCTTCATTGACCATAATTCCGACTGGTAACTACGCACTTCGTCAGAGCACATTGTTGTACGCGTCATGCAAGCTGTCTTAAATGACCACCTAAACTGTCATTTGGCAACCTAAAAAGCTGCCGAGGTTGCCCGGCTGGCAACGGAGAAAAAAAGTTAAGTGAGTACCCTGCAACGCCAAGGAACAAAGGAGGCTGCAGAATATGGCAGACACTGCCTGGTGCAAGACAAGGCTCTGACCATCCCACTAACGAAGGATCTGCAGGAAACGCTGCCTCAAAAAAGGCAGCCAGCATCATCAAAGACCCGCTCTAATCTCACTGCTACCATCGGGAAGAAGGTACAGGAGCTTGAAAACCGTGACCTCCAGGTTCAAGCACAGCAACTATCAGGCTCTTAAACACTGCCCAACACTAACCTCAGCCCTACCTGAGCAACAATGGTTTACTATTTGTGCTATGGGCCTGAAAAACGGCAGCAAGCTAAGATTCCATTGCTCTATTGCTCGTAAATATGACAAACACTTGATACACGGTTAGAGATTCAAAAAAAGTATTGCTTCAATCTGCATGTTGAAACCTGCCGTGCATACTGTCTATGTTTAAATTTAGTAATCAGATTCTTATTGCCATGCCCCAATATGATGACATCCGTGATTTGACGTTGCTAGTTTTAGCCAGAGAAGGGCATTACAAAGTATGGAAAAATGTTGTTAAAGACGTGATGAGCTCCCGGCAAGCTGCGCCTGAGCTGGAGGCATGTACTCTCGGCATTCTGTGTCAGATCCACCGTGTTATAAGTGTGATCAACATGAACACCTTAAAGTCACACCTTTTCCTCTGCGCTCCTGGTAGCAAAATACTCTGCAGTTGAATTTTTAACATGGACTGCTAAACTGTAGGCAGTGGATGACTTCTGCAATGGTGTATAATTCTCCTCTGTCACCATGCGGGGACTCAAGCTGATTGGATCTAGCTGCCTGATTTCTTCCACTTTTTCAACACAGGAACCTTTTTCTTTCAGAAAACCTGGACTTTGGAAGGGGTAGGATGGGGACCCACAGTCCCGTTTATATCAACGGGTTGATGGTGGAGGGGGTCAAGAGCTTCAAATTCCTGGGCGTGCATCTTTCTGAAGATCTTTCCTGGTCCGAGAACACTGATGCAATTATCAAAAAAGCACATCAGCGCCTCTACTTCCTGAGAAGATTACGGAGTGTCGGTATGTCAAGGATGACACTCTCGAACTTCTACAGGTGCACAGTAGAGAGCATGTTGACCGGTTGCATCGTGGTTTGGTTCGGAAACTTGAGCGCCCTGGAGCGGAAAAGCCTACAAAAAGTAGTAAACACTGCCCAGTCCATCATTGGCTCTGACCTCCCTTCCATCGAGGGGATCTATCACAGTCGCTGCCTCAAAAAATCATCATGGACCCACACCATCCTGGCCACATACTCATCTCCCTGCTACCTCCAGGTAGAAGGTACAGGAGCCTGAAGACTGCAACGTCCAGGTTCAGGAATAGCTACTTCCCCACAGTCATCAGGCTAGTAAACCTGGCTCGGACAAAACTCTGAACATTAATAGCCCATAATCTGTTTATTTGCACTTTATCAGTTTATTTATTCATGTGTGTATATATTTATATAATGGTATATGGACACACTGATCTGTTCTGTATTCGTGCCTACTATGTTCTATTGTGCTAAAGCAAAGCAAGAATGTCTCATTGACCTATCAGGGACACATGACAATAAACTCTCTTGATCTTGAGCTTTTTCATATCCCAAAATACTCAGTACAGATTACCCCAGAATTACAGCTGTGGGTAACACAAATTCATCCTTTCAGAATTCACAAATCAGTGAACAAAAATGTTGAGATACCAAATAAAATTCATTGTTACAGAATCCATGTGAAAAAACGTAAATAAAAAAAAGATTTCTTAACTTGAATTTCTTGATTCATGTACCAATGGTGCGGCTATTTGTGGGAGTGGGAATAATACTCTTCATTGTCTTATTTTAGGATTGTAAAACATCACCTGATAATTCGCTCATGAGCTGAATATTGTTTGCTTAATTCCCAGTCCTAAGCTAAAGGGTCACAGAGAGTAGTGAGACGTGTGGTACAGTCTATAGTTCCCCGAGTGTTGCCACACAATCTGGTGAAGGAGGCACTTGGCAAGAGTCATGACTCGGGAGTGTTTAAATACAACTTAAAATTGTTTAGACTTCCTAAAATGCAACCTTATGGGCAGGCAGATTAGCAAGCCACACGTGGTGAATCAAAGAGATCTTTATGCTGAAGTATAGAGAACAACACACGCGAATGGGGGAAGAATGACCCAAGGCTGAATACTTATACAGCCCTAAACCTCGTGACAACCTCGTAAACCTTCCCGCCATTACCCAGTCAAGTCACCCTACCCCCGACTGCCGAGGGTTCGCATAGTGAGTGGCCTAACCACCGTGTGTCGCCACAACCTTGCATTTATCTGCATTAAACTCCACTGCCCAAATGATCAAGATCCTGCTGTAACCTTCAATTGCTATCTTTGCTATCTATAATACCCACTTTAGTGTATCTGCAAACTTATCGATCATGCCTTGTATGTTCTCATCCACATCGTTGATATAAACCACAAACAGCGATAAGCCCAGCACCAATCCTTGAGGCACACCACTAGTCACAGGCCTCCAGTCTGAAACACAACCTTCCACCATCACCCAACGCTTCCTTTTACAAAGCCAATTTTCAATCCAGCCAGCTAGTTCTCCCTGGATCCCATGTGATCTAACCTTCCAGAGCACCTTTCATGAGGAACCTTGTCAAATGCCTTACTGAAATCCAAATATACAACGTCTACTGCTCTGCCCCTCATCATCTTTTTGATTACGTCTTCAAAAAGCTCAATCATGAGACACAATATCCCATGTATAAAACCATGTTGATTATCCCTAGTCAGCACTTGTCCATCTAAATGCATGAATATCTTATGCATTAGAATACTCTCCAGTAACTTTCAGACCACAAATGCTAAGCTCACTGGCCTATAGATCCCAGGGTATTCCTTGCAGCCCTTCTTAAACAGAGGCACAACATCTGCAACCCTCCAGTCTTCCAGCACCTCACCTGTATTTGATGATGACCCATATATCTCAGCCATGGCAACAGCAATTTCTTCTCGAGCTACTCATAACGCCCCTGGTTATATCTGATCAAGCCTGGGAGATTTAAAGACCTTCATACGTGGGAAAACGTTTCTGAGAAAACTGGCCCGAGAAAAAAAGGTCCTGAGGTAACTGGCCTGAGAAAACAAAAGAAAACAATACATCATTTTATCATGTGGTCATTTTCCACTCGTAGCTAGTCGTAGTTGGTCTTAGGTGTGGAAGACTGAGGTCGAGGAGGGTCGTAGGAGGTCATAGACATAGTTGTAGGAGGTCGTAGACACAGTTGTAGGAGGTCTTTCACTTCGGCAAGTCAACACGACCGTGACATTTTTTTCAACTCGTCTAGGGTCTTCTGAACTCATGGATAAGGTTGTCCAAGTGGGACAGGCTCTTAAGATAGAGCTCTTAAAGAGCCCTTAGCATAGTCAAGGGATATGGGGAGAAGGCAGGAATGGGGTACTGATTGTGGATGATCAGCCATGATCACAGTGAACAAAGACTGAATGGCCTACTCCTGCACCTATTGTCGATTGTTGATCAATTGTTGATTGTGTAATCTTTTGTAAAGACCAAGTTTACTCCTAATTATTTGTTTTTAAATTTCTATTGTAGAAGGACGAAGAAAATGCAAAACAAATTCTTGTGGTTGGTCTGGACGGAGCAGGAAAGACCAGTTTCCTCCACAGCCTGGCAACAAGCACAGTTAAAAGAAGTGTTGGCCCCACCAAGATGTTTAACAGTGTTCGCGTTAAGACCGAAGACGTCCAGATAGAATTTCTAGAAAGTAAGTTAACATTTTGTTGGGTTATCGTTTCCCGTGCAGGGAATGATTGTCCCTCCGGACCAATGGAGGGATAATGGTAATAAATGTTTAAGACACTCAATTCCAGTCAGAAGGCCATCCACATGCAGCACAGAAACAGGCTCTCCTTCTCAAATCATAGGCCCATCGCCCCATTTGGCAACACCATCCGAGGTCCCAGTGTTTGTCCTTTATCCCAACATACATTTCCTGTACATGCAGCTGTCCACATGTTTTTTAAATGTTGTTATGGTATCTACCTCCTCTGGCAGCTTGTTCTATATACCCATCAACACCTGTGAGGAAAAAAAATCACTCTGGTTCCTATTAATTCTTTCCCCTCCCATCTTAAACTTATGTCCCCGGATTCTTAATTCCACTAATTTGAGTAAGAAAATCTCTGTGCATTCAACCTATCTATTCCCCTCATGATCTTATAGACCTCTGCAAGATAACCGCTCAGCATCATATAACCATATAACCATATAACAATTACAGCACAAAAACAGGCCCTCTCGGCCCTTCCAGTCCGTGCCGACCATTTGTTTTCCCCTAGTCCCATCTACCTGCACTCAGACCATACCCCTCCATTCCCTTCACGTCCATATACCTATCCACTTTACTCTTAAATGTTAAAATCGATCCTGCCTCCACCACTTCTGCTGGAAGCTGATTCCACACAGCCACCACCCTCTGAGTAAAGATGTTCCCCCTCACGTTACCCCGAAACCTCTGTCCCTTAATTCTCATGTCATGCCCTCTTGTTTGAAACTTCCCTACCCTCAATGGGAAAAACGTATCCACGTCAACTCTGTCTATCCCTTTCATCATTTTAAAGACCTCAATCAAGTCCCCCCTTAACCTTCTGCGCTCCAAAGAATAAAGACCTAACTTGTTCAACCTTTCTCTGTAACATAGTTGCTGGAACCCTGGCAACATTCTAGTAAATCTCCTCTGTACTCTCTCTATTTTGTTGACATCCTTCCTATAACTAGGCGACCAAAATTGTACACCATACTCCAGAATTGGTCTTACCAATGCCTTGTACAATTTTAACATTACTTCCCTACTCCTATATTCAATGCTCTGATTTATAAAGGCCAGCACACCAAAGGCTTTCTTTATCACCCTATCTACATGCGATTCCACCTTCAGGGAACTATGCACAGTTATTCCTAGATCCCTCTGTTCCACAGCATTCCTCAATTCCCTACCATTTACCATGTACGTCCTATTTTGATTTGTCCTGCCAAGATGTAGCACTTCACACTTATCAGCATTAAACTCCATCTGCCATCTTTCAGCCCACTTTTCCAAATGGCCCAAATCTCTCTGTAGACTTTGAAAATCTACTTCATTATCCACAACACCACCTATCTTAGTATCATCTGCATACTTACTTATCCAATTTTCCACCCCATCATCCAGATCATTGATGTACATGACAAACAACAGTGGACCCAACACAGATCCCTGAGGCACCCCACTGGTCACCGGCTTCCAACCTGACAAACAGCCATCCACCATTACTCTCTGACATCTCCCATTCAGCCACTGTTGAATCCATCTTGCTACTCCGCCATTAACACCCAAAGATTGAACCTTCTTAACCAACCCTCCATGGGGAACCTTGTCAAAGGCCTTACTGAAATCCATATAGACAACATCCACTGCTTTACCCTCATCAATTTCCCTAGTTACCGCTTCAAAAAATTCAAGAAGGTTTGTCAAACATGACCTTCCAGGCACAAATCCATGTTGACTGTTCCTGATCAGACCCTGTTTATCCAGATGCTTATATATATTATCTCTAAGTATCCTTTCCATTAATTTGCCCACCACTGACGTCAAACTAATAGGTCTATAATTGCTAGGTTTATTTTTTGGACCCTTTTTAAACAATGGAACAACATGCGCAGTACGCCAATCCTCCGGCACTATTCCCGTTTCTAATGACATTTGAAATATTTCTGTCATAGCTCCTGCTATTTCTACACTAACTTCCCTCAATGTCCTAAGGAATATCCTGTCAGGACCTGGAGACTTATCCACTTTTATATTGTTCAAAAGTGTCAGTACTTCCTCCTCTGAATCTCATAGTTTCCATAGCTACTCTACTCTTTCCCCTTAACTCACCGAGTTCAATATCCTCCTTGGTGAATACCGAAGAAAAGAAATTGTTCAATATCTCCCCCATCTCTTTTGGCTCTGCAGATAGCTGTCCATTCTGGTTCTCTAATGGGTCCAATTTTATCCCTCGTTATCCTTTTGCTATTAATATAGCTGTAGAAACCCTTTGGGTTTACTTTCACCTTTCTTGCCAAATCAACCTCATATCTTCTTTTAGCCTTCCTAATTTCTTTCTTAAGATTCTTTTTACATTCTTTATACTCCTCTAGCACCTCATTTACTCCATGCCTCCTATAATTATTGTAGATATCTCTCTTTTTTCGAAACAAGTGTCCAATTTCCCTTGAAAACCATGGCTCTTTCCAATTTTTACTATTTCCTTTCAACCTAACAGGGACATAAAGATTCTGTACTCTTACAATTTCCCCTTTAAATGTCCTCCATTTTTCTTCTACATCCTTCCCATGAAACAAAGTGTCCCAATTCACTCCTTTAAAATCCTTACGCATTCCCTCAAAGTTAGCCTTTCTCCAATCAAAAATCTCTACCCTAGGTCCAGTTCTGACTCTCTCCATAATTATATTGAAACTAATGGTATTGTGATCACTGGTCCCGAAGTGCTCACCAACGCATACCTCCGTCACCTGACCTGCCTCATTTCCTAACAGGAGGTCCAGCACTGCCCCTTCTCTGGTCGATACCTCTATGTACTGCTGCAAAAAACTATCCTGCACACATTTTACAAACTCCAAACCATCCAGCCCATTTACAGAATGTGTTTCCCAGTCTATTTTTGGAAAATTGAAATCTCCCACAATCACTACCTTGTGCTTACTACTAATATCTGCTATCTCCTTACATATTTGCTCTTCCAATTCACGCTCCCCATTTGGTGGTCTATAATACACCCCTAAAAGTGTTGCTACACCGTTCCTACTTCTCAGTTCCACCCAAATAGCCTCCCTAGACGAGCCCTCTAATCTATCCTGCCAAAGCACTGCTGTAATATCTTCTCTGACAAGCAATGCAACACCTCCCCCTCTGGTCCCTCCAATTCTCATCACTTTTTCTGCCTATGTCATTGGTACCTATGTTGTGTACCACAACATCAGGCTCCTCTCCCTCCCTTATCAGAATCTTTTGTACACGTTCTGACACATGCGAGACCCTGGCACCAGGGAGGCAAACTACCATCCGGGTCTCCCGACTGCGTCTACAGAATCGCCTATCCGACCCCCTAACTATAGAGTCCCCTATTACAATTGCCCTCCTCTTTTTGCTACCCATCTGAGCATCAGGGCCGGTCTCTGTGCCGGAGGCCCGGCCGCTGTTGGTGCCCCCAGCTAGGCTGTCCCCTCCAATCGTACTCAAACCCGAGTACCTATTTTCCAGGTGTACGGTCACAGGGGTACTCTCTAGCCCCTGCCTCTGCCCCTTGCCCTTTCTAACCGTGACCCACTTGTCTGCCTCCTGTGGTTTGGGAGTGACTACCTCCCTGTAGCTCCTCTCTATGACCTCCTCACTCTCCCTGAGGAGACAGAGGTCATCGAGCTGCTGCTCCAGGTTCCTAACACAGTCCTTTAGGAGCACCATCTCAACACACCTGGCGCAGATGTGGACGTCTGGAGGGCTATCAGATTCCCTGACCTCCCACATCTGACATCCAGAACAGTACACTGCCCTGGCCTTCATACTGCCCCCTTACACGGGATACAAATAGCAACACAATACAAAGTACACAACAGTCCTGTGCTCCGAGGAAATAAAGTCCTAGCCTAGATACATAGAATCATAGAAAATAGGTGCAGGAGTAGGCCATTCGGCCCTTCGAGCCTGCACCGCCATTCAATATGATCATGGCTGATCATTCAACTCGGTATCCTGTACCTGCCTTCTCTCCATACCCCCTGATCCCTTTAGCCACAAGGGCCACATCTAACTCCCTCTTAAATATAGCCAATGAACTGGTCTCAACTACCTTCTGTGGCAGAGACTCACCACTCTGTGAAAAATGTTTTTCTCATCTCTGTCCTAAAAGTTTAAGGATAAGGCCCTTATCCCTAAACTGTGACCCCTTGTTCTGGACTTCCCCAACATCGGGAACAATTTTCCTGCATCTAGCCTGTCCAACCCCTTAAGAATTTTGTACGTTTCTATCAGATCCCCCCTCAATCTTCTAAATTCTAGCGAGTACAAGCCGAGCCTATCCAGTCTTTCCTCATATGAAAGTACTGACATCCCAGGAATCAGTCTGGTGAACCTTCTCTGTACCCCCTCTATGGCAAGAATGTCTTTCCTCAGATTTGGAGACCAAAGCTGTATGCAATACACCATGTGTGGTCTCACCAAAACCCTGTACAACTGCAGTAGAACCTCCCTGCTCCTATACTCAAATCCTTTTGCTATGAATGCTAACATACCATTCGCTTTCTTCACTGCCTGCTGCACCTGCATGCCTACTTTCAATGACTGGTGTACCATGACACCCAGGTTTTGTTGCATCTCCCCTTTTCCTAATCGGCCACCATTCAGATAATAGTCTACCCTCCTGTTTTTACCACCAAAGTGGATAACCTCACATTTATCAACATTATACTGCATATGCACTGCATTTGCCCACTCACCCAGCCTATCCAAGTCACCTTGCAGCCTCCTAGCATCCTCCTCACACCTAACACTGCCCCCCAGCTTCGTGTTATCCGCAAAGTTGGAGATGTTGCATTTAATTCCCTCGTCCAAATCATTAATATATATTGTAAATAGCTGGGGTCTGAACACTGTGCCTTGTAGTACCCCACTAGCAGGGCCGGCCTTAGGAGGTGCGGAGCCCAATTGGGAAACATTTTCATAGAAATATAAATAAATAATTATAAATGAGTCACGTGTCATGAGTAACATGACAATTCGGGGGAGGGTTCCTTTCACAGCGTGTTTGGAGTCTAGCCAGGGGTAAAGTTGCGAGGAGGGAAGGAGCGTCGAGAAGGAGAGGGTCGGGCTTCATGCCAGTAACCAACTCACTCACCGCTGCCGCGGCGCTCCGGGCGCGGAGCCACCACATTGTGGCCGGGGAGGGAAGCAGCTCGCGTGGCTATGAGCGTCCTCCATCACCGGACAGCGGAACCGACTGCCATCTCAGCGCCTTCTGCCGGCCCACTCAACTCTGGCAGTGCTCTCCGTCTGAACAGTGAGGGGACCAGCTCAAGAGCAAAGATCATAGAGCGGAGCAGGTCAGCGGGTGATGGATAACATCACAGTGGGCGGTGGAGCTTACTCCTGTGTCAGCGCGAACAAGGGATCAATTGAGGTTACTCGCACTGACATATGGAGTAAGCTCCACCGCCCACTGTCTCGTTATCCATCGCCCGCTGACCCACGCTTGAGATCCTCGGCCGACCCCCTCCTTCTCAACCCCCCTGCCCTCCCCGCAACTTTACCCCTGGACAGACTACCCACACACTCTGAAAGGAACCCCCACCTCCAGCAGCGCTGTCCTTTTATAGCCGCTTCCCACTTTACAGCCACTTCCCATCAGCTGCTAGCAATGAGGGATAGGCGTGGCTATACCTCAGTACAGCAACATCGTTTTTGATGTTGCTGTACTGAGGGATAACAAATTCTATTTTTCTTGGCTAACAACCTAACCTTCGGCCTCCAAGATGCAGGTACACTTTCTAGCAATGTTACAAAATTTTGTGATTTTAACAATCAAGTCTGTAATTTATCCCATCAGATAAAGCATAAAAAGAAGTTTAATTTGACACCCAATTCACTTTCATAACATATTCATTCAATGTGATCATGGCTGATCAACCCCAATCAGTACCCCGTTCCTGCCTTCTCCCCATATTCCCTGACTCTGCTATTTTTAAGAGCCCTATCTAGCTCTCTCTTGAAAGCTTCCATAGAACCGGCCTCCACCGCCCTCTGAGGCAGAGCATTCCACAGACTCACCACTCTCTGTGAGAAATAGTGTTTCCTCGTCTCCGTTCTAAATGGCTTACTCCTTACTCTTAAACTGTGGCCCCTGGTTCTGGACTCCCTGACATCGGGAACATGTTTCCTGCCTCTAGCGTGTCCAAGCTCTTAACAATCTTATATGTTTCAATGAGAACCCCTCTCATCCTCCTAAACTCCAGAGTGTACAAGCCCAGCTGCTCCATTCTCTCAGCATATGACAGTTCCGCCATCCCGGGAATTAATCTTATAAACCTACGCTGCACTCCCTCAATAGCAAGAATGTCCTTCCTCAAATTAGACGACCAAAACTGCACACAATACTCCAGGTGCGGTCTCACTAGAACTCTGTACAACTGCAGAAGGACCTCTTTGCTCCTATGTTCGATTCCTCTTGTTATAAAGGCCAACATGCCATTTCTTAGCGCTAACGGCAGTTAATTGGGAAACATGGTAACTCGTGAAGATTTTTCAACATGTTGAAAAATGTCTACGAGTAAAATATACTCAGGATGTAAAAATGTGATACTTTTTAACACGTAGTCATACCGTAGTAGCTCGTGCGTTTGCCGCAGTAGGACCTGGTGTCCTATATCACTATTGTATGATGGAAATAAGAAAACTCTGTATATTCATTACCTTTGAATTGTAGTTTTATTTAACCCCCCTATAATTTATGAGTTCCATTTCACAATATCTATCAGACATGCAGAATGTTGCAAGGTAATATCTTGCCCAAATTCAGTTGTATCTTTCTATCTCAATAAATATCACAAAATATGCCATTGTTTCAGCCACATTATGGCAAAATATAGAATATAGGTTATTTGTTATCAGTCACCCCATCCCAGAAACAACAGTACTGAAAGAAGAACATTTGTTTTACAATTTGGCGAGCATGTAACATACAGGATACAGCATGTATAGGATACCAAGTTGGATGATTAGCCACGATCATATTAAATGGCGGTGCAGGCTCGAAGGGCTAAATGGCCTACTCCTGCACCTATTTTCTATGTTTCTATACAGAGTTAATTGATCCATATCCAACAAGCTATTGTGATAATTGCATAAAAGGTATTATTGTCTAAGAAATTTGCTGTGGAAGGATAATTTGCTGTGGAAGGATAAACATTTTTACTAGAATGTTGCCAGGGTTCCAGCAACTCTGTTGCAGAGAAAGGTTGAACAAGTTAGGTCTTTATTCTTTGGATCGCAGAAGGTTAAGGGGGGACTTGATTGAGGTCTTTAAAATGATGAAAGGGATAGACAGAGTTGACGTGGATACGTTTTTCCCATTGAGGGTAGGGAAGATTCAAACAAGAGGGCATGACATGAGAATTAAGGGACAGATGTTTAGGGGTAACGTGAGGGGGAACTTCTTTACTCAGAGGGTGGTGGCTGTGTGGAATGAGCTTCCAGCAGAAGTGGTGGAGGCAGGATCGATTTTAACATTTAAAAGTAAAGTGGATAGGTATATGGACGTGAAGGGAATGGAGGGGTATGGAGGGAATGGAGCAGGTAGATGGGACTAGGGGAAAACAAATGGTCGGCACGGACTGGAAGGGCCGAGAGGACCTGTTTCCGTGCTGTAATTGTTATATGGTTATAATCCATCTCAGTACTAATTTAGGCAAGTCCTAAGCTATAGATACTTTTCCCCCACCCCCAATCCCCCTTGCCCGATCTTCATTGAATCTACCATTTGACCGATCTTTTACTCAGCTGCTTTAATAAAATACAACTTTTGACTTTAAAATTTCGCAGCAGGATCGCTATGTAAATGCAAATATATGGTATTTTATCCTTGCATCTCCCCCCCCCCCCCTCCCCCTTACCACCTCACAAGAAGCGTAACTTGAAGCTTTTGCATTTGGAGAAGTTCGATACGGACCAGGAATGAAAATTAATAGATATGAATAACAGCGAGCTACGAGGTGAGATTGAAACACCTGTCAGAGGGCTAAGAAACAATCCTGAGTTGACAGCGTATTGTTTTAAGTGAGCATTTTGCAGCGACCTCACCATATTCTGGTTAAATATTCTTTCCACGGAAATCTCCTATTTCACTTTGAAATTATATTCATTTATAACCGTTTGTAACATCAGTAACCACCTTAATGTTCGTGCATTTAGTACCGGATATGCTTGAAACTATTTATTTTAATGTACTGTATATTTAAAAAAAACCTATATCAACCAGGTTGAAAATTACACTGAATCGAACAATTATTGAAAATGCGTAGGAATCGACTAATCGCGATCCTGCGATTAGAGATGCTACACAGAGATTTTAAACTCGGGAGAGCTCTTGGGTGAACTCGCACAGTGGGGCAGGGCTTGAGGCAGCATCTATGGCGCGAAGGAAATAGCAAACGTTTCGGGTCGGGTCTGAAGAATGGTTTAGGCCAGAAACGTTGCATATTTCCTTCACTCCACGGGGGGGGAGGGGGGGTGCAGGGAGTCAGATAGACTGCGCAATGACGGCGGGGGGGGGGGGGGATCCCAGTGTGAGAGCAAGTCACCACCTGCGTACAGCTTTCCCACATCCCCCTTCTCCACCAAGCAAGGCACACTCCTCTCTCCCCTCTGCCCCCTTCCTTCCCTCATCCTCCCCCCCTCTAAAGAAGGAGGGAGAGGAAGGGGGAGGGAGGTAGGGAGAGGGAGATCTAAATGGTAACTGGTTTTGGTCTCCAATCACCTCACAAAGGGCAGCCAACAGTGCTGGTGAGGCAGAACTCTCTCTCTCCAATTCTCTCTCTCTCTCTCTCCCTCTTTATCTCTCTCCAATTCTCTCTCCCTTTCCCCTTCCCCTCTCTCTCTCTCTTCTCTCCAGACCAGAATCTCGGCCGCTCCCGGTGGCAGCGAGTGCCACAATTTAACGCATTGACTGAGGAATGTGGATCAATGCATTGATGACCCATTGTATAACTACTTGTTAACTACTGGCTGTTAAACTGCTACAGTAGAAGTTAACACATCGTTTATTATTCACAGCGGTATCCATGTTATCCATGTTCGTTTTGCAAAAAATTGGTATGGCGAATGTTTAAAAAAAAAATCTTAATTTAACAATGCGAATTTGTATTTCTATCTGAAATACGGAAAATTAACACGGGGCCCCCCTTGGGCGCGTGGCCCAATTTGGAAAAATTGGTCCAATCGGCCTAGGGCCGGCCCTGCCCACTAGTCACTGGCCCAATTTGGGAAAATTGGTCCAATCGGCCTAGGGCCGGCCCTGCCCACTAGTCACTGGCCCAATTTGGGAAAATCGGTCCAATCGGCCTAGGGCCGGCCCTGCCCACTAGTCACTGCCTGCCATTCTGAAAAAGACCCGTTTACTCCTACCCTTTGCTTCCTGTCTGCCAGCCAGTTCTCTATCCACATCAATACTGAACCCCCAATACCGTGTGCTTTAAGTTTGTATACTAATCTCTTATATGGGACCTTGTCGAAAGCCTCCTGAACGTCCAGATATAACACATCCACTGGTTCTCCCTTATCCACTCTACTAGTTACATCCTCAAAAAATTCTATAAGATTCGTCAGACATGATTTACCTTTTGTAAATCCATGATGACTGTCCAATTATTTCACCACTTTCCAAATGTGCTGCTATCCCATCTTTAATAACTGACTAGCATTTTCCCCACGACTGATGTTAGACTAACTGGTCTGTAATTCCCTGTTTTCTCTCTCCCTCCTTTTTTAAAAAGTGGGGTTACATTAGCTACCCTCCAATCCTCAGGAACTAATCCAGAATCTAGAGTTTTGAAAAATTATCACTAATGCATCTGCTATTTCTGTGGCTACTTCCTTGAGTACTCTGGGGTGCAGCTTATCTGGCCCTGGGGATTTATCGGCCTTTAATCAATTCAATTTACCCAACACCACTTCCTGGCTAACCTGGATTTTACTCAGTTCCTCCATCTTATTTGACCCCCGGTCCCCTACTATCATCCTCCCACCTAGTTTTAAATTTGTTCAGGTTTTGATCTCCTAAAGACATCAGTTAAGAATATAATACAGAGATCAGTCCTTTATTTGCAAAGGTAAGAGTGAGTTTATCCAACACGTGATAGGTTGGAATAATCAGGAAAAGAGGGAGTTGTTTTCATGGCAAAGTGACGGATCTGAAGGTATTTAAAGAAATTATTATGTGGGAGGCCATATTTTCTGCACAGGTTATCAAAACTATCAAATATGTTGTCGGTTTATAGATCCTTAATGCACATAAGACCATTCAAACCCCATTGTCTAAAGGTTGTGTCAAGTGTAGAGGGGGGGGGGGGAATAAGTGATTACTGTGAATGGGACCCAGAACTGAAGCTGATGTGAACTTAGAATGGCAGTGAAATTGATTAAAACATTTTGAGGGTGGATAGTGCGACAGGATTGGATGTAAATCGTGAGGGTTTCAATGGCAGGGGGTAATATACTAAAGCTGGGAGAGACGAGGAATAACAAGACTGTGACTCGAGCAGACACCAGTCTGTATCTGGTCGGTGGTGCCAGAATAATATCTTTTGGATATTGGATGCCCAGTAATAATGAGTAAAGCTAGGAAGGCCCAGTCCATCTACTTCACGGCCTCTTTGGCACTTATTAGCCCTTGGAACCTTGTTACCCCAGATAAAGGAGGTTATAGATTGGTTAACTGAGTTAAAAAATGACTTGGATAGGAAGACCGGAAAACATTGGAACAAGTAAAGAAATCTGGGAAGTACAGTCATCTTCACCGACTGCACTCTCCCAGCCACAGTGCGGGGTAGACTACGCCATCTCTCAAAGTCATTTGGCTAACCTGAGGTGTACAATTAGCTTCAAACAGGGATGTGAAAGAGCGGATAATGCGTATTCGTAGATATACGAAACCTTCTTGAAATATGGGAAAGGGCAGGGATTCCTGTCGGATCTGTAGGGCTAGGTTGATGGGAAAACATTCGCTTTTTTGGAGATTTAGTTTATAACCAGAGAAATTTCCAAACTGATCTAATAAGGACCACTGGCTGTAGGGTCGCTCCTTCTGTTGTCCTATGAAAATTTCCCAATCCTGGATACTCTTTGCTGTGTTATACATCTTTTCTTTTAGTTTTATTCTATCCTTAACTTAACTTGTCAGCCACAGTTGCCTCCTACTCCCTTTAGAATCTTTCTTCCTTTTCCTCCAAGCGGTTCCTTTATCTCGAGTTCTCTTATCAAATCTGGTTCATTAGACAACACTAAATCCAGAATTGCCTTTTCTCTGGTCGGCTCCATTACAAGCTGCTCTAAGAATCCATCTCGGAGGCACTCTACAAACTCTCTTTCTTGGGTTCCTGAACCAACCTGATTTTCCCAGTCTGCATATTGAAATCCCCCATCACCACAGTGGCATTAGATAATAGATAGATAGATTCCTTTATTTGTCATTCAGACCTTTCGCTGAACGAAATTTCGTTACCTTGCAGTCATAACATGTAATAAATTTAAAACAAAACACACAATAAACACATAATTTAACATCCACCCAGCACCAAGCACCTCCACACGTGGTGGATAGGCAAAAGTCTTAAGGTCTTTGTCACCCCTACCCCCCTCTGTACTGATCCAGGCCTTCGATGTCATCGTCCACAGGCCCGCGGCCGGGCCTCCGAAGCCAGGCCGCTCCCAGTCGAGATCGACCACGGAAACCTGGATGGAGCACCAGCTCCGGCCGCTGTGGAGAGCCCCCGGAGCCGCCGGAGCGCCGAAGCCGGCCGCAGCACCCGCTACCTTTGTTACATGCCAGTTTTAACTCCTGCTGCAACTTACACCCTACATCCGGGCTACTAATTGGGGGTTTGTAGATAACAGTCCCTATGTCTTCCTTCACAAGGAACTGAATTCCATCCCTCACCAGCAGAGGTACCCCCCTCCTCTGCCCATCTGCCTGACCTTTCTATAGGATGTATAACCCTGAATATTACGTTCCCAGGCCCGATCCTCCTGTAGCCACGTCTCAGTAATCCCCACAATGTCATATCTACCAACCTCTAACTGAGCCTCAAGCTCATCTACTTTACTTCTTATACTTCGCACATTCATATACAATACTTTTAATTGCTTACGCATCTCACCTTTCAAATCGATCCCTATTACACTTGGCCATTCTCTCCTATCCCTTTGTGAGCTTTCTTTCCTGTTAATTCTGGGGTCATTAACTATCCCTTTACTCTCTTTCCCTTTAACTCCGTCCTCGACTATCCCATTTGACACCTCCCCCCTTATTCAGTTTAAAACCACCTGTGTAGCAGTGGCAAACCTGCCTGCCAGAATGCTGGTCCCCCACCTGTTAAGATGCAATCCGTCCGTTTTGTACAGTTCTCCCTTACTCCAAAACAGATCCCAGTGATCTAAGAATCTAAATCCCTGCCCCCTGCACCAGTTCCTCAGCCACAGGTTCAGGTCCCGTATCTCCCCGTTCCTGCTCTCGCCAGCACGAGGAACTGGAAGCAAACCGGAGATAACCACCCTGGAGGTCCTGCTTTTCAGCATTTTTCTGAGCTCTCTAAAGTCACACTGCAGAATATTCAACCCCTTCTTTCCGACATCGTTTGTGCCGACATGTACTACCACTTCCGGCTGTTCACCTTCGCCCTTGAGGATTTTCTGCACTCTGTCCGTGACATCCTGGATCCTGGCACCAGGAAGGCAGCACACCATCCTCGAATCCCGTCTGTTGCCGCAGAAACCCCTGTCCGTCCCTGTCTGTAACATGACCTCCCAAATCCTATACTCAGTACCCTAAGTGATGAAGGCCAATGTACTGAAAGCCTTCTTGACCAGCCTATCTTCTTGTGACACCATTTTCAGGGAACTATGTACCTGCACTCATAGATCCCTCTGCTCTACAACATTCCCCATGGTCGAAATGACCTGCCATTCACTGCAAGGGCACCACACAACTTCCTTCACTCCAGGGAAATCAAGCCCAGTCTCCATTCTCTCCCTATAACTGAAGACTTCCAACCCTGGGGATTCTCCTCTGAATTAGTTCCAGTACAATCACATCCTTCCTATAGTGACCATTGCTGCAGATGATACTCCAATTGTGGTCTAGCCCAGTGATTCCCAACCTGGGGCCACATGGCCTCAAAGGGGTCATGGTAAATTTCAGGGGGGGCCACAGAAAAATTTGGGGATTTAGGGGGCCACAGGTTCAATGAAGGGGGCCACGTTTTTTCCGCTAATAATGTCAGGGGGGCCACAGAAAATTAAAGAGCCCAAGGGAGTCATGAACTAAAAAAAGGTTGGGAACCACTGGTCTGACCAGTAGTTTGAAAAGCATATTCCGGTAATGATTTACCTCATGATTTAAAAAATCCCCCTCATCTGTAAATTTTGTTCATTATTTTCCGAGTTTTTCACTAAAATTGGTCACAAATCTGACTTTTTTTTTTCAAATCTAACCGCTGGCCAGCTGATGACGTCACAATGCCTTTGCTCGTGGCCCAGTCCCCCCCAGCTGCTGTTAACGCGCAGTCGCACTGTTTTCCACGAGTTACGTCACCATCCTCCCCCCCCCTCCCCGTTCTTCAAAAGGCGCTGAAAGAACGAGCAAGTTCTGCAGATCCCGGGGTCAATGGCGCTCACGAGTTTCCGGCTTGCTTTTGAAGAACTTTCTCCTCGTGGCCTGAGCAGCGAGTAAAGTCACGCCCCTCCCCCCCGCTGCAACCCGCTCCGAGTTTCCAGAGAACCTCTCTCTCTCTCTCCCTACTTTTCGCAACCCACTCACTCGCCTGGTTCCCCTCCACCTCTCCCCCCTCCTCTTCTCACCCCTCCCTACTCTCTCCCCTCTTCGACCTACCTCTACCCCCTCCTCTCTCCTTACCCCCCTCTGCCCTCCTCCTCACCGCTATCTCCCTCCACTCCCTCTCCACCCTCCACCTCTCCCCGTCCTCTTCTCCCCCACCTCCTCTCTCCCCCCCACCTCCTCTCTCCCCCCCACATCCTCTCTCCCCCCCTCTCTCACCCCCTCCTCTCTCTCCCCCTCCTTTCCCCTCTACTCTCTCTCTCTCCCCCTCCCTCCCCACTCCCCTCTACCCCCCTCTCTCCCTCCCACGCTCTGCCCCCCCTCCCAACTACCCTCCTCCACCCCACCTCATCTCCTCCACCCCCCTCGCCTCCTCCAACCCCCTCTCCCCTCCGCTCCAACCCCTCCCTCCCACGCTCTGCCCCCCCTCCCAACTACCCTCCTCCACCCCCCCTCTCATCTCCTCCACCTCCCCTCGCCTCCTCCAACCCACTCTCCCCTCCGCTCCAACCCCTCCCTCCCACCCTCTCCCCCCTCCCTCTCCCCCCCCTCTCCCCCCCTCTCTCCTCTACTTTCCCCTCCTCTCCCACCCCTCCCCTCCCCTCTAACCCCCTCCCCTCCCCCCTCTACCCGCCTCCCCTCCCTCCATCTGTACCCCTCCCCACTACCTCCCTCCACCCCGTCCCCTCTCCACCCTCCCCTTTTCCCTCCCACTCCCTCTCTCCCCCATCCTCTCTCCTCCCATCCTCTCTCCCCACCTACCCTCTCCCCCACTACCCCGTCTTCTCTACCCCCGTCCTCTCTTCCCCCCTCTTCTCCCCCACCACTTCTCTCCACACTCCTCTCTCCCCTCACTCTCCCTCACCTCTCTACCCCCCGCACCCTCTCCTCCCTACCCCTCCTCTTTGTCCCCCTCCAGGCTCTCTCCACCTACCCCTCCCCTCCCCCTCTCCCTACCCCCCCCACCCTCTCTCCCCTCCCCTCCTAAACCAGCCTACTACACTGGACATCACGATGTCCACATTCTTTTGGGAATGGGGGTTCCCCTCTTCCATCATTGATAGAGTCTCCTCGAAATCCTGCAGCTCTGCTCTTGGTCCCCCTCCCACCAGTCGCAACAGAGACAGAGTCCCCCTCGTCCTCACCTTCTACCCCACTAGCCGTCGCATACAGCACAAAATCCTCCAACATTTTCACCACCTCCAATGGGATCCCACCACTGGCTACATCTTCCCATCCACACCCTTTTCGGCAGAGACCGTTCCCTCCACAAATTCACCCTCGACTCTGTCCAAGGACCCACACAGTCTTTTCAGGTGAGGCAGAGGTTCACGCACCTCCTAGAACCACATCAACTGTGTCAGCTGTTTCAGGTGTGGACTATATATCGGCGGGATCAAGCGCAAGACCGGCGATCGTTTCACTGAACACCTCCGCTCAGTCCGTTTAAGCCTACCTGATCTCCCGGTTGCTCAACACATTAATTCCCCCTCCCATTCCCACACTGACCTTTCTATCCTGGGCCTCCTCCATTAGCAGAGTGAGGCCCAGCGCAAATTGGAGGAACAGCACCTCATATTTTGCTTGGGCAGCTTACACCCAGCGGTATGAACATCGACTTCTCTAACCTCAAGTAACCCTTTCTTTCTCTCTCTCTCCATCTCTCCCCATTCCCAGTTCTCCCACCAGTCTTGCTGTCTCCGACTACATTTTATCTCTGCTTTGTTGTTACCTTCTCCCAGCTAATAATGATCTATTCTCATTTTCCTTGATCTCCATTCCCTTTGTCCTATTTTCACACACCTTCATACTTCCTTATCTACGAATCCCCCTCTCCCCTGACATCAGTCTGATGAAGGGTCTCGACCCAAAACATCACCCATTCCTTCTCTCCAGAGATGCTGCCTGTGCCGCTGAGTTACTCCAGCATTTTGTGCGTTTCTTTGAGTATAGAAGTAGGGCGGTCCTGTTGCAGTTGTATAAGACATTGGTGAAGCCGTATGTAGTTGGTGTGTTCAGTTTTGGGCACTATGTTACAGGAAAGATGTTGTCAAGCTGAAAAGGGTGCAGAGAAGATTGACGAAGATGTTGCCAGGACTTAAGGACCTGAGTTATAGGGAGAGGTTGAACACGCTGGGACTCTATTCCTTGGAGCACAGGAGGATGAGAGGTAATATTATAAAGGTGTACAAAATGATGATATGAATAGATCAGGTAGGTGCTCAGAGTCTCTTGGACAGATTGGGAAATGGAGAACCAGATGACATAGGTTTAAGGTGAAGGGGGACAGATTTTATAGGAACCTGAGGTAGAAACATAGAAATATTTTGCATGCAAAGAGTGGTGGGTGTATGGAACGAGCTGCCCGAGGAGGTAGTTGAGGTAGGGACTATCACAATGTTTAAGAAACATTTAAACAGATACATTGATATGACTGGTTTAGAGGGATATGGGCCAAACGCAGGCAGGTGGGACTAGTATAGATGGGACATGTTGGCCGGTGTGGGCAAGTTGGGCCGAAGGGCCTGTTTCCACGCTGTAAAACTAGGGATATGAACCAACTGCAGGCAGGTTGGGACTAATTTAGATGGGGCATCCTGGACAAGTTGGGCCGAAGGGCCAGTTTTCGTGTTCTATATCTATAAACAAAAGAAAGTAGAGGCCAGGGGAATTTACTGGATTAACACAAAAGTGAATGATTTCAGTCAGAAGAAAATAAAATAACAATATGAAGAGCCCCCCACGGGAAAGATGGAACATTTGCTGTGAGTGAGTTGGTGATGCAACCTAAAACTATTGCCACAAAGACAAGGAAGGAAGTTGTTCTGCATTTGGTTCCTGAAATTACAGCGAGTCTGGTCATGAACAAGAATTGATCTCACCTTTTGCAGAGGAAGTTTAGCTTAGCTTAGAGATACAGCTGGTAAACATGGCCTTCGGCCTACTGAGTCGGCACGGACCAGCGATCCCCACACGTTAACACTATCTTACAGTAGGGAACATTTTTACTTTTATACCAAGCCAATTAACCTACAAACCTGTACGTCTTTGGAGTTTGGGAGGAAACCGAAGATCTTCCCAGTCACGGGGAGAACGTACAAACTCCGTGCAGACAGCACGCGTGGTCAGGATTAAAACCGGGTCTCTGGCACTGTAAGCTCTACCACTGCGCCACCATGCAGCA
This sequence comes from Okamejei kenojei, assembly GCA_035221665.1. NCBI lineage: Eukaryota > Metazoa > Chordata > Chondrichthyes > Rajiformes > Rajidae > Okamejei > Okamejei kenojei. The sequence continues at coordinate 1,130,742 of CM069131.1, forward strand.
CTAGTGGATAAATACTTGACACTGTAGGGCAAGGGACGTGCAGGAATGTGCAGCTGTCTCGGTACATCACCCTCAGTGACATCAGTTTTCAAAGATCTTGGAGACATCATTCTAAATATTATTTAGATTCTGTTCTGTTAACTCTGACTGTAATGAACCATTTGTTGTATTTTCTTTCTAAGTTGGTGGTGGAGAAGGCCCACGTCAGTTTTGGTCTGATCACCTGCCAGGATCACAGGCGCTGGTTTATGTGGTGGATTCAGCAGATCACAATCGGATGCCACTTGCTAAACGGGAACTGCACCGATTAATTCGAGGAGACACAACACTTCCTGTTGTTGTTTTAGCCAATAAGCAGGTATGTTGCTCATCAAAATGCACCAAAAACAATGGGTGATGGAGTACGGATGCAGGCCCTTGGGCCCAGCTCTTCCATGCTATCCAATGTGCCTCATCAAAGCTCATCCCACTTAAATGCACCTGGCCCATATCCCTCTAAACCTCTCAAATGCAAGTACCTGTCCAAAAGGAGCTGTGAATGCTTTCTCGCGGATTATGTAGGGCAGGCCTAGTTCATAGAACATAGAAGAGTACAGCACTGGAACTGACCCCGCAGCAAACAATGTCTGCACTAAACATCATGCTATGTTAAACTAATCTCCTCTAGCTGCACATGATCCATATCCTTCCATTCCCTGCATATCCACGTGCCTGTCTAAAAGCCTCCTCAATGTCACTATCCTATCTGTCTCCACCACTCTCCCCGGCAGCACCTTCCAGGCACTTATCATCCTCTGTAAAAAAAACATGTCCCACACAACTCCTTTAAACTTTGCCCCGCTCACTTTAAGCTATACCTATCATCTTTGACATTTCCACTTTGGGGAAATGGCCTGACTATCTACCCTATCTGGCCTCTCATCTTTTTATATACTTCCATCAGATCTCCCCTCTTAGACTCCAACACTCCAGAGTAAACAATCCAAGTTTGTACAACATCTCCCTGCAGGTATTACTCTATAATTCAGGCACCATTCTGATAAACCTCTTTTGCTTCCTCTCCAAAGCCTCCACATCCTTCCTATATACTGGGGCGACCAGAACTGCACGCAGTACTCCAATTGCAACCTAACCAAAGGCCCATTGAGCGGCATCATAACTTCTTGACTGTTATGTTCAATGCCCAGACCAATGAAGTCAAGCAAACCATACCTCCTTTACCACTCAGTCTATTTGTCTTGCCACTTTAACGAGTTATGGACCTAGATGCAAAATCCTCTGTACAATGGTCTTAAGGGTTTTATGATTAACTTAATACTTAATACTTTTCCCTTACATTTGGCACCCCAAAGTGCAATACCTCACACTTGCTCACATTAAACTCCATGCCATTCCTCCATCCATGTCTGTAGCTGATCCATATGTTGCTGTATGCTTTGAGCGCGCTCCTTGCTGTGCACAGCTCCACCAGCTTTAGTGCCGTCCGTAAACTCACTAACCTGTCTAGCTTACGACCAAGTCATTTGTATGTGTTACTAACATAAGAGGTCCCAGCACAGATCCCGCAGAACATCTTCTCAAGCCATAGGCAAGGTCCTGGAGAAGTGGAGAGTAGCTAATGTTCCTTTGTTTAAGAAGGGAAGTAGAGAGAATCCAGGGAATTATAGGATGATGAGCCTCATGTTAGTGGGAGGAAGCTATTAGAGTGGATGCTTTGGGATAGGATTTACTCCCATTTGGTAGAGAATTGGTTTATTTAGGGAGAGTCAGCCTGGCTTTGTACAAGGCAGGTCGAGTCTTACTGACTTGATCCAGTTTTTTGAGGAGGTGACCAAAGTGATGGATGAGGGTAGGGTGGTGGATATTGTCTCCATGGATTTTGGTATTTGATAAAGTCGGCCATGGGAGGCTGATCCAAAAGATTAAGATGCGTTGTATTTATGGTGACTTGGTGATTTAGAACTGGCTTACTGATAGAAGATAGAGGGTTGTGGTGGATGGACTCTATCTGGGCTGGAGGTCTGTGACCATCGGGGTTCTGCAGTGAGCGTAGACACAAAATGCTGGAGTAACTCAGCGGGAAAGAAGGAATGGGTGACGTTTCTTCAGACCCTTCTTTCCTCCGAGTTCTGCAGTGATCTGTTATGGGACCTCCACTGTTTGTGAAATATATAAATGGACATAAACCTAGATCGGTTGGTTAGTAAGTTTGCAGGTGACACCAGTCCTTCTCCTTGGTGAATACAGATGCAAAATAATTGTTTAGTATCTTGTCTCCAACCTCTGACTCCAAACACAATTACCACCTTTATCTTGAGAGATCCTGTTGTAACTTGGCCAACTGATCAAGATCCTTCCTCATTTTCCACTATATACCAATTGTGCTGTCATCTGCAAATGTACTAGCAATGTTAACTATGTGATTACCCCATGTTTACTGGCCTTCAATCAGACAAACAATACCGCACAGCTACCTTTAACACTCATTCCTCCACGCTCACTTTGAATCCAATTGACTAGATTGCCTTGGATTCCATACGGTGTACCCTTCCATACGGTGTAGCCTTCCATACGGTGTACCCTTCCAGACTTTTTTATCACATGGTGCCTTGTCAAAAGCTTTATTATTGTAGCCATCTTACTGCCCTCATCAATCCTCTTCAAAAACTCTATCAGATTTATGAGACGTGATTTCCTATGCACAAAGCCATGTTGACTATCTCCAACATGTTCCTGCATACCCCGATTAGTCCCTGCCGATCCAAAGAGGTACCTTGGTGGACAAGTCTAAGCATACTGAAGGTTGGGATGTACGGTTTAGAAAAAGGCATTTAGAAAGGTACGACACGGTGATGCAGCGGTAGAGTTGTTGCCTTGCATCGCTTACAGTGCCATAGACCTGGGTTCCATCATGACTACAGGTGCTGTCTGTATGGCGTTTGTACGTTCTCCCTGTGACCGCGTGGGTTTTCTCCGAGATCTTCGGTGTTCGCCCACACTCCAAAGACATACAGGTTTGTATGTTAATTGGCTTGGTATAAATATAAATTGTCCCTATTGTGTGTAGGATAAAGTTAATGTGCGGGGATCACTGGCCCATGAGGACTCAGTGGGCTGAAGGGATTGTTTCCGCTCTGTATCTCTAAACTAAACAGGCATGTGAGATATTTGCCGTCAACGGCCATAAGGAGAGAATATAGGCGAATATGGAAGAATCTGCAGGTCAAACAGGTTACGGTACAGCAGGTTACGGTACAGCAGGCAGTGAAGAAAGCTAATGGCATGTTGGCCCTCATTGCGAGTGGATTTGAGTTTAGGAGCAAGGAGGTCCTGTAGTTGTACAGGGCCCTGATGAGACCACACCTGGAGTATTGTGTGCAGTTCTATATCTATGTTTCTAAATATCTGTGGAGGTAAAATGATAGTTGACGTTTCTGTCAACCATTTTTCAGCCCGCTTGGCCAACTGATCAAGATCCTGCTGCAATTTCTGAGAACTATCTTCACAATCTACAATACTACCCACCTTGTGTCATCAGCAAACTTGTTAATCTTGCCATGTACGTTCTCATCCAAATCATTGATGACAAACAGTAACGGGGCCCAGCACCGAACCCTGAGGCACACCACTAGTCACAGGCCTCCAGTCCGAGATGCAACCTTCCACCATCACCCTCTGCTTCCTTCCATTGAGCCAATTTTCAATCCAGTTGGCTAGCTCTTCTTGGATCCCATTCGATCTAACCTTCCAGAGCAGCCTACCATGCGGAACTTTGACAAATGTCATGCTGAAACCCATATATACGTCTGCAGCTCTGACCTCATCAACCATTTTGGCTACATTTTCAAATAGACAATAGACACTAGGTGCACTAATTTTGCCCACTAATCTCCTATGTGGGACCTTATCAAATGCTTTCTGAAAGTCCAGGTACACTACATCCACCGACTCTCCCTTGTCCATTTTCCTAGATACATCCTCAAAAAATTCCAGAAGATTAGTCAAGCATGATTTCCCCTTCGTCAATCCATGCTGACTCGGACCGATCCTGTTACTGCTATCCAAATGTGCGGCTATTTCATCTTTTATAATTGACTCCAGCATCTTCCCCACCACTGATGTCAGGCTAACAGGTCTAATAATTCCCGGTTTTCTCTCTACCCCCTTTCTTAAAAAGTGGGATAACATTAGCTACCCTCCAATCCACAGGAACTGATCCTGAGTCTATAGAACATTGGAAAATGATCACCAATGCATCCACGATTTCCAGAGCCACTTCCTTAAGTACCCTGGGATGCAGACCATCAGGCCCTGGGGATTTATCAGTCTTCAGTCCCATCAGTCTATCCAACACCATTTCCTGCCTAATGTGGATTTCCTTCAGTTCCTCCATCACCCCAGACCCTCTGGCCACTACTATATCAGGAAGATTGTTTGTGTCCTCCTTAGTGAAGACAGATCCAAAGTACCTGTTCAACTCATCTGCCATTTCCTTGTTCCCCATAATAAATTCACCTTTTTCGGTCTTCAAGGGTCCACCTTTGGTCTTAACTCATTTTTTCCTCTTCACATACCTAAAGAAGCTTTTACTATTCCTTTATATTCTTGGCTAGCTTACCTTCGTACCTTATCTTTTCTCCCCGCCTTTTTAGTTATCTTCTGTTGCTCTTTTAACATTACCCAATCCTCTGGCTTCCCGCTCATCTTTGCTACATTGTACTTCTCTTTTATTTTTATACTGTCCCTGACGTCCCTTGTAAGCCACGGTCGCCTCTTACTCCCCTTGGAATCTTTCTTCCTCCTAGAAATGAACTGATCCTGCACCTTCTGTATTGTTCCTAGAAATACCTGCTATTTTTGTTCCACTGTCATCCCTGCTAATGTATCTCTCCGGTCAACTTTGGCCAGCTCCTTCCCCATGGCCCCATAGTCCCCTTTATTCAACTGTAACACTGACACCTCCGATCTACCCTTCTCCCTCTCCAATTGTAGATTAAACCTGACCATATTATGGTCACTACCTCCTAATGGCTCATTAACCGGAAGTTCCTTTATCAACATTACACAACACTAAATCCAGAATTGTCTTCTCCCTGGCAGGCTCCAATACAAGCTCCTCTAACAATCCACCACAAAGGCACTCTACAAAGTCCCTTTCTTGGGGTCCAGTACCAACCTGATTTTCCCAGTCTACCTGCATGTTGAAATCTCCCATAACAACCACAGCATTACCTTTGCTACATGTCAATTTTAACTCCTGATTCAACTTGTGCCCTATGTCCAGGCTACTGTTTGGGAGCCTGTAGATAAGTCCCATTAGGTTCTTTTTACCCTTACAATTCCTTAGTTCTATCCATACTGACTCCACATCTCAATAGACATTAGGTGCAGGAGTAGGCCATTCGGCACCGAGCCAGCACCGCCATTCAATGTGATCATGACTGATCATCCCCAAACAATACCCCGTTCCTGCCCTCTCCCCATATCCCCTGACCGCTATTTTTAAGAGCCCTATCTAGCTCTCTCTTGAAAGCATCCAGAGAACCTGCCTCCACGGCCGTCTGAGGCAGAGAATTCCACAGATTCATCACTCTCTGTGAGAAAATGTGTTTCCTCGTCTCCGTTCTAAATAACTGTGACCCCTGGTTCTGGACTCCCCCAACACCGGGAACATGTTTCATGCCTCTAGCGTCTCCTGTTTCAATGTCACCCCTTGCAAGGAACTGAATTTCATTCCTCACCAACAGTGCAACCCCACCCCCTCTGCCCACCTGTCTGTCTTTTCGATAGGAGGTATACCCTTGAATATTCAGTTCGCAGCCCTGGCCCTCTTGCAGCCATGTCTCAGTAATTCCCACAACATCATACTTGCCAGTTTCTAACTGAGCCTCAAGCTCGTCCACTTTATTCCTTGTACTTCGCGCATTCATATACAACACTTTGACCTCCGTATTCATGTCCCCCCTCGCACCTCTCGCAATTGGCCCTGACCTTACTCTCTTATCCCTTCTCGAACTTTCCTTCCCATTAATTCAAGAATCTTTTGTAATTTTTCCTGTACTCACTTCCCTTTCAACTCCATCTTTATACTCCCAATTTGTCAATCCCCCCCCCCCCCCCCCCTATTGAGTTTAAACCCACACATGTAGCCCTAGCAAACCTGCCTGCCAGAATGTCGGTCCCCCTCTAGTTAAGGTGTAACCCATCTCTTTTGTACAGGTCGCCCCTACACCGGAAGAGATCCCAGTGGTCCATAAATCTAACTCATTGCTCCCTGCACCAGCCCCTCAGCCACACATTCAGATCCCCTATCTCCCTGTTCCTGTCCTCACTAGCACGAGGTACTGGAAGCAATCCAGAGATAACCACCCTCGAAGTCCTGCTTTTCAGTTTTCTTCCCAACTCTCTGAACTCACGTTGGAGAACCTCCTTCCTTTTCTTCCCGATGTCGTTTGTGCCTACGTGCACAACTACTGCCGGCTGTTCACCTTCTCTCTCTCGAGGATGTTCCGAATTTGGCTCGTGACATCTTGAACCCTGGCACCAGGGAGGCAACAGACTATCCTCGCGTCTCATCTGCCGCCACAGAATCTCCTGTCTGCTTCTCAGACAATGGAGTCACCCACCACTAGGGCTCTGCCCGACATCGGTCTCGCCATCTCTAGGATTGGAGCCACCGATGTGTCCGCCGCTCGGACTGGAAGCATCGTCTCCCCGGACAGTTCCCAAGAGGGCGTACCTGTTTTCGTTAGGCACAGCCACCTGGGCCTCCTGCACTCCACGATTCCCACCCTTTCTCTCCGTCACACATCTTTGTTCTTCCCGTATCCTCGGCGTGACAACCTCACTGTAGGTCCTGTCCAGGAAACTCTCGTTTTCCCGGATGGCCCTGAGGTCATCCAGCTGCTTCTCCAGTGCCCCAACACGGTCCTTCAGGAGCTGAAGCTAGACGCACTTACCACAGTTGTAGGAGCCAGAGGCTCCATCTGTGTCCCTGCCTCCCACATGCTGCAAGCCTCACACTGCCTCATCTTACCCGTCATGTGTTCACCGTGTCCCATCCTCTGGAGCTTTTTGAGTAGCCTCCTCTCCGAAGACTCTCGAGCCAAAGACTCACACTTTACTCTCAAGGCCCTTCCCTCACAAGCCGCTCCCTCACTGCCGCTCCCCTAGAGCAGCATTGCTTATATTGACTGACAGATAAACTCAATCAGATTCGTGACACATGTGATCTCCCACATATAAAAGCGCGCTGACTATCGCTAATCAGCTGACTCTCACTAATTTAAGTGCATGTATATCTTATCCCTCAGAATACTCTCTGGTAACTTTACAACCACACATGTTAGACACCTGTTAGACACACTGGCCTGTAGTTCCCAGGCTTTTAACTGCAGCTCTTCTTAAACAGAGGCACAACATTTGCAACTCTCCAGTTTTCTGGCTCTTCACCTGTTTTTAGTGATGACTGATAAATCTCAGCCAGGGCACCTGCAATTTCCTCTCTTGAGAGAAAGTGAATCAGTTGGAGAAAGTCCCTCCACCATTTACTAAATGTCCATTAACCTCTCCATGTAAGACAACAGCTCACCAGTCCAGACATTGACCTGAAGAATCTGTGTGCACTGACTTTCAAGGTAGGGGAATCAATAGAGGTCATACAAAGGTGGAGTTGCTGCCTTACAGTTCTTGCAGCGCCAGAGACCCGGGTTCAATCCTGACTACGGGTGCTGTCTGTACAGAGTTTGTTCGTCCACATGGGTTTTCTCCGAGATCTTCAGTTTCCTCCCACACTCCAAACACGTGCAGGTATGTAGGTTAACTGGCTTAGTATAAGTATAAATTGTCCCTAGTGTGTGTAGGATAGTGTTAATGTGCGGTGATTGCTGGGTTCGCGTGGACTCAATGGGCTGAAAGGCCTGTTTCGCGCTGTATCTCCAAAAATAAAATAGTTTAAGGTAGGAGGGCAAGATTGAGAGGTAACTTTTTCACACAAAGCGGTGGTGGGTATGTGGAACGTGCTGCCAGAGGCAGTAGTTGAGGCAGGTATTTTTTAAATGCCAAGACTTTTATAAGACACTTAGACAGGTACATCCTGTAGATAGGAAATGTTTAGAGGACCATCAGAATTAGCTTTGATGTTTAGTGATTCGATTTGAGGAATGGGTCCCTGGAAGATCCGGGTTTGTATCTACTTTTACCTCTTTCACAATGTCATTGTTTGTCCAGGAAACATTTTGGCCATCTGACTGCATGTTTTTCCAAATCCTGCATCACCTGCAGTTGCTCACATTGATATGTTGTGATTAGTGACAAAGTGTGGACATTTTCAGGCCAGTGTCCTGCTGCATATGCTACAGTAAGTGAGCAGAGTTAAAGTAGAGCCATTTGTGAGTATCTGCAACTATGCCTTCTTTTTGGCTTAAAGTTATGTTGCATTTGTTTAATAGGTAATTGTCAAGCATATTTCACAACTAACAAAACTAAAAAGTAGAGGAATAGATAAATTAAAGGCTCTTTTTTTAGTTTAGTTTCCAGCGCTGTAAGGCAGTAGCTCTATCGCTGCACCACAGTGCCGCCCTATCCTGCGCATGTTGTTCCATTGTTTAAAAAGGGTTCAAAGAATAAACCTAGCAATTATAGACCTATTAGTTAATGGGCAAATTAATGGAAAGGATACTTAGAGATAATATATATAAGCATCTGGATAAACAGGGTCTGATCAGGAACAGTCAACATGGATTTGTGCCTGGAAGGTCATGTTTGACAAACCTTCTTGAATTTTTTGAAGCGGTAACTAGGGAAATTGATGAGGGTAAAGCAGTGGATGTTGTCTATATGGATTTCAGTAAGGCCTTTGACAAGGTTCCCCATGGAATGTTGGTTAAGAAGGTTCAATCTTTGGGTGTTAATGGCGGAGTAGCAAGATGGATTCAACAGTGGCTGAATGGGAGATGTCAGAGAGTAATGGTGGATGGCTGTTTGTCAGGTTGGAAGCCGGTGACCAGTGGGGTGCCTCAGGGATCTGTGTTGGGTCCACTGTTGTTTGTCATGTACATCAATGATCTGGATGATGGGGTGGAAAATTGGATAAGTAAGTATGCAGATGATACTAAGATGGGTGGTGTTGTGGATAATGAAGTAGATTTTCAAAGTCTACAGAGAGATTTGGGCCATTTGGAAAAGTGAGCTGAAAGATGGCAGATGGCATTTAAGGTCTTGTTGCATTAAAAGTAAATTGGATAGGTATATGGACGTGAAGGGAATGGAGGGGTATGGTCTGAGTGCAGGTGGATGGGACTAGGGGAAAACAAATGGTCGGCACGGACTGGAAGGGCTGAGAGGGCCTGTTTCCGTGCTGTAATTGTTATATGGTTTATATGGTTATATGGTTATCCGTGCCCATTAGTCATCTCAGGGAACAAGGTGATGACTATGTGAACATTGTGCAGTTGTATAGGGCTCTGGTGAGACCACATCTGGGAGTATTGTGTACAGTTTGTGTGCTAATTTGAGGAAGGACATCCTTGTGATTGAGGCAATGCAGCGTAGGTTCACAAGATTGATCCCTGGGACTGTCATATGAGGAAAGATTGAAAAGACTAGGCTTGTATTCACTGGAGTTTAGAAGGATGAGGGGGATCTTATAGAAACATATAAAATTATAAAAGGACTGGACAAGCTAGATGCAGGAAAAATGTTCCCAATGTTGGGCGAGTCCAGAACCAGGGGCCACAGTCTTTGAATAAAGGGGAGGTCATTTAAGACTGAGGTGAGAAAACGCTTTTTCACCCAGAGAGTTGTGAATTTATAGAATTCCCAGCCACAGAGGGCAGTGGAGGCCAAGTCACTGGGTGGATTTAGGAGAGAGTTGAATTGAGCTCTAGGAACTAGTGGAGTCAAGGGATATGGGGAGAAGGCAGGGATATGGGGAGAAGGCACGGGTTATTGATAGCGGACGATCAGCCATGATCACAATGAATGGCGGTGCTGGCTCGAAGGGCCGAATGGCCGCCTCCTGCACCTATTTTCTATGTTTCTATGTTTCTATGTATCTGCAGGATATCAAAGGGGCATGCACCATTTTAGAAATTTATGAGTGGCTTTCCCTTGAGGATCTCGGCGACGAACGGAAACTTTTCCTCATCGGAACCCACGTGGCAGAAAATGGGACAAAAGTGCCGGCCAGCGTACAAGATGCCAGGGAACTGATTGCCCAGCTAGTGATCTGATGAGGCGTTGAACCTGCAATGGATTCTCTTGGTTTAACCACGAGTCACTGTTGTGTGATGTCATATTACTAAAGCACAATCAGGTCACATTTGATTGTGTGATGTAAAAACTTTTTAAAAAAATATCTTAAGAAATAGCTGTAATAACAAATCTGGGTTTGGAAAAAGACATTTTGCACAGTGATTATATATGCTCCATGTTTTCACCTTGAAGAATCTGATTGATATATAACAAGTTTTCCAGTGCTTTTATAATATTTAAAAATAAATGATCACTGTACACATTTCTATTCCATCGTTTGCTCTAAAAACGACATGGTGTATTCTGAAATTAGTGAATCGCATGTTGGGAGAACTCTTTGTTCATTAGAAATTACTCCCTTTCCCATTGTTGCCACATTAGTTAACCCCTTCCCAACAACGCTGCACCTATTTTCTATGTTTTTATATCCATGTGCCATATCCTAAACTCATTTACACTGCTATCCTATCTGCTCCCACCACTACCCCTGGTATCGAGCTCCAGGTCCCCACCACCTCTACTGTCATATGTATCCGAACAGAACAATGATTTCTTACTTGCAGCAGCTTAACAGGTTTGAAATATAGTACTCACTGGATAACATGAACAATATTAGTGCAAAGCAGAACGAAAACCCTAAGACCCTGGAGCAATGAAGACGGCTCAAACGTTGCAGTTTAGTTGGGGTTCGTAGTGTTCAAGAGCCTGATGGTCGTTGGGAAGAAGCTGTTCCTGAAACTGGATGTCACAGTTTTCAGATTCCTCTACCTCCTATTTCAATCGTCTCCATTAGGTTTCATTTTTTAACTCTTTCAGGAAATGTTATTTGTGTCTGAAGCATCCTTTTGGGTAAGGTCACAAATGCATCTAAAGCCCCTGTCCCACTTAGGAAACCTGCACAGAAACCTCTGGAGACCGTGTGCCCCACCCAAGGTTTCCGTGAGGTTCCCGGGGGTTTCGGTCACTCTCCATGAGTCACCAGAGGTTCTGGTCAATTGCCTGGAGAGCCTCAACCGAAGTGTGAGCTGCATCTACTGACCAAAGATGCCGACCGCGCACACACACACATCGCGAAGGGGGGGCCAGGGACAGCGGAGGAGCGCTCTCTGCGTGTGAAGAGGAAAGTAAAAGGCTGCCACAGGGCACGGTAAGTCCTTTAGAGACCGAGGGAGAGAAGGACAGAGAAGGGGAGAGAACGGGGGGAAGAAGGAGTGGAGACTTTAATAAGTTTAATAAAGTTAGCGGGCATTTTACCTTCCGGCGGATCTTCCCACTTAGGAAACCTGCACTGAAACCTCTGGAGACCGTGTGCCCCACCCAAGGTTTCCGTGAGGTCACTCTCCCTAATTGTGGATAGTTGTTTCCGTGTAATTGCAATTATTTAAAAAAAAACAAAACCGGCCGCGACTAAAAATAGGTTGTTGTTTTGTCGAAGCCAGTGGTGGGGTCGCATTTACTTACAGCCAGCCGAAGGCCTTCACTGGCCGGCCATTCTCATTGGCTCATTGGCGTTTTCAGCAAATACATCTTCGCTTTTCAGAACCTAGAAGATCCGCCGGAAGGTAAAATGCCCGCTAACTTTATTAAACTTCCTAAAACTGTCTCCACTCCTTCTCCCCCCCCCCCCCTTCTCTCTCTCCCCCCCCTTCTCTCTCCCACCCTTCTCTTCCCCCCCCCTTCTCTCTCTCTCCCCCCCCCTTCTCTCTGTGAGGGATAAAGTGATTAAACCCTATTAAAGAAAGGAGTTTTAAAGAGAATTCAAACAGAGAGGGGCTGGAGAGAGGATTCTGACACAGCAGTGTCTGAAGGTTGCCAGACCCATCCTTGAGGCCTTGAGTAAGAAGAGATAGCTTTGTATAGCTAGAGAAGGGGGTGATGTAGAGAGATCCCTATCAGTGGAAAGGAGTGATGGATGGGACCCTTGTCACTATAGCTTAGCTTTAGTACTGATATAGGAAAACTGAGAGGGTTCACTAGGAGGTGAGTAAAACTGGGCCAGGTCATGAGCAATTGAGCATGCTTAATAGAATAAATGAATATTACAACACACCCCTGGTCAAGAAATTGCTCATTACCATGAACATGTTTGAACATGCAATGTATGATATGGGAGGTGCGAGGGGATGTACCTACAGATTGTGCACCTCCAACCCTGATTGGAGAAAGGTCCGGAGGGGAGATTGAATGTAAGATTTTGTGTATAAAGGGGGATGATCTCTCTGGCTTCAGTGTGTCTCGAGTTGGAGAGGCACCCGGTCTGCAGACTCGTAAAATAAAGAAATCTCTTGCTTCCAGGATTTAGTCTTTGAGTATTAATTGTGAGCATAAAGGGTATCTCACAAATTGGGGGCTCGTCCGCGATCGCCACTCCGGCTGCTTGGTGGAGGCAAGGAAGGAGGGGAAGGTGCACCCTGCTGATTTCAGCAGTCTCTGATCTCCTTGCTTGCCATCAGCAGTTTGAGCGAGTGATATCCGCTGGAAAAGACTCGGGAAGCAAGAGGGGGTGTAAGGTAAATACGTACGGGACGGTCGAGTGATTCTTGTGCACAGGACCCAGGTAAGAAAAATGACTATTAAGTATTGCCTGGGCGACCGGGGTTTGTCGGACGGGAATAGTCCGACAAGGTAATGGGAAACCGGAACGGGAGGAGTAAGGGTCCGGGGAACCGGGATGAGGCTCATACTGATATGGAGCCTAACATTCCGCCCGATAGTCCGTTGGGGCGAATGTTGGATGGGGTGAAGGGAACACCCGGGGTAAGAGTAAGGAAACTATGTGCCTCTCACCAGTATGGGGGTGAGGAACTTTAAAAAGGAGATGAAAAGTTTATTGGAAGACCCCTTGGGACTGGCTGAACAAATAGATCAGTTCCTAGGGCCAAAAATGTTTTTTATGATAAATATTGAGTTGTCAAACAATCTCATTGAAGTAAGAATGGAACTAATGTAATGTGTGTGTAAAAACCGGTTTTGTATGAATGAGGAAGTTTGTATATGTGATAGGTTTGTTTGCTGTGGGCCATGTTGTAAGGGTGTGTGTGTGTGTGTTCCTTTAAGGAATTGTAAGCAATGGGGGAGGTTATTGTAAGGTAACGGACAACGCTTTGTATCATCGCAACTTAAAAAGGGGAAGTTGGAAAATGTAGGTTGCTTGGCTTCTATAGATTTCTTTTCAGTAAAGTTAATTTGGAAAATTGTTAGTCGTATGTATTTAAACTAGGAATTGGAATTTGGGAATTGTAGGGGGAATGGTTTGAACAAAATTAGAAATAAGTTAATTGCTGAACAACAAGCAGCTTTTATGGTTTGTTTAGATAAACATTCTGGTTGGAGAAGGGTAATAAATTAATGGGGCCCAGAAAAAAAAAGGAGTTGGCAGACAATGATGTCAATAAGGGGAAGTTTGTTTACTTCAGAAGAAAGACAGATGGTCAGACAGGCAGGAGAAGGGGTTACAGGATTAAAGCAGGAGCAGTAAAATATCCCACTACTGCACGAATTGGAGTAACCAAACAGAAGAAGTGTGAGAGATCTCAGGGAGATAATAATCAAGGGAATCAGAGAAGCCGTTCCCAAGGGACAGAATTTCGAACGGGCTTTTGAAAATCAGCAGAACAAGGACGAACCTCTGACAGTGTTCTTACAAAGATTAAGGAAGAATGTCCAGCAGTATTTGGGGATAGACCCTGATACGACCGCAGGTCAGCAGTTGTTGAAGGTTAATTTTGTAACAAAATCATGGCCGGATATTAGAAAGAAATTGGAAAAATTGGAAGGTTGGAATGAAAAACCATTCAATCAGTTGTTAACAGAGGCTCAAAAGGTATATGTAAGACGGGATGAGGAGAAACAGAAGGGAAAGGCAAAAATGATGTTGCAAGCAGTACAGTAAGTAGTATTGGAGGACGAGGAAGAGGTGAATGGAGGGACCGAAGTTGGGGTCCCCGGGAAAACAAGGAACAAGGATCAGGAGGGTGGTACACGGGGCCACCCTGGTGTTATTACTGTAAAGAGGAGGGTCATTTCAAGAGGGAATGTCCTAAGCGACGACGGGAGGTGCAGTCGTACGCACTCATGGAGGAAGAATAGGGGAGTCAGGGGTCCTGCTCCCTGGGGTGTATGGGATACACACGGGAACCTCTGGTAAATTTGAAATTAGGACCCCAGGGAGCGGATATGATATTTATGGTAGATTCGGGAGCAGAAAGATCGAGTATAACTAAGGTACCAGAAGGAATGAGATTGGGTAAAAAACAGGTTAGAATCTCAGGGGTAGAAGGGAAAGTGATGACATTACCCGAGGTAGAAGGGGTGGTGGTAAAATATGAGAATCGGGAAACTATAGAAGATTTAATCTTGGTACCCCAGGCAGGGATAAATTTGATGGGGAGAGACTTACAAATCCAATTAGGAATGGGAACAGCCCCCGTAGGGGGACAGATAATAGTCCAATTGTATAAATTGACCACGGAGGACGAGGGAAGAATAGTCCCGCAGGTGTGGGCCAAGGAAGGAAACCGGGGTGGGCTGCAGATCCCATCCTTGAGAATAGCTTTGAAAAAAGAAGGTGAGATAGTACGGGTAAGGCAATATCCAATTTCTATGGAAGGAAGGAGAGGACTTCAGCCAATTATAGAGAACTTACTAAAGGACGGTATATTAGAGAGTTGTATGTCCCCATATAACACCCCCGTACTCCCCGTAAGGAAGACCGACAGGACGTTCAGATTGGTCCAGGATCTCAGGGAATTAAATAAGGTAGTTAGAACGCGACACCCGGTGGTCCCGAACCCGTATACCATAATGGGACGGATACCCCCAAATCACAAGTGGTTCAGTGTGGTAGATTTAAAAGACGCTTTTTGGAGCTGTCCCCTGGCTGAAGAGAGCAGGGACCTTTTTGCGTTTGAATGGGAAAACCCAGAGACCCAAAGGAAACAGCAGTGTCGGTGGACTACACTCCCTCAGGGATTTACAGAGTCCCCGAACCTGTTTGGACAGATATTAGAACAAGTATTAGAGGACGTCCCGAGGACTGATGAGACACAGCTGTTGCAGTATGTGGACGATTTATTACTATCTGAGAAGTAAGCCATTGAGTTTAGAATGAGAAAGAAGGCAGATCAGAAAGGATTAAAGTGGGAAGCAGAGGGATGAATTGATGAGACTGCTTTAGAAAGAAAGAGCGTGAAAAAGGAAAGACAATGTTGTCAGTAACAACAGACCTGGTTGAAAAAGTCTGAAATAAGTGATGCACCGACACACAGTGAGTCCTATGACAGAGCCAAACAGGGGCCAGAGATTCCATGCCAATAATAAATGTATTTGGGAGAGTGTTTTCTCAAATGCCCTATCGAGAGTGAAATAAATCTGGATCTAAGCCCAGATAAGGCTTGTAAGGAGATAGGTAATTGATAAGGTGTGTTGGGGTTGTGAACAGGTACGATAATCAGGAAATAATAATAATAATAATAATAATAATAATGATCTTAATAATAATATTAAGGTAATGGTGAACATAGCTATGGTAAGAACATTAAGAAGAGGTATTAAATACACCTAGGCTAGGATGCGGCAGCGTTTTAAATACTAGCGCCGTGTTTTTAATCAGATGTTGTAGGCAGATTTGGAAGGTGTTGATATAGTATGTGAATGATTTGCTGGTTTGTTCCACAAGTGAGGAGCAATGTGAGAAAGAGACATTGTAATTATCTTGGAAAAGATGGCACAGGAGGTCATGATGTATCAAGGAAGAAGTTTTTGTTTTGTCAGCAGCAGGTAGAATATTTTGGACGAGTAATATTTAAAGAAGTAAAAGCTATAGCGCAGGATCAAATTGGGAGCTTGCCTGCAATCTTGCTTAGCTCAATTGGCAGAAATTAAGGTTTTAAGAGCAGCATATGTACATGGAGTCTGGCATATGTTTGGAGCAGTAGGGAAACAGAAAGGCTTTGAGAAAAGCAACGGAGACCCCATGCAAAGTTAGCAGTGTTCCCCTATGGAATGTTGTTTGGGTTATCTTATTTGGGAAGGTGGAAGGCACACCAACCTTTGAGGGAGGTGATGTATTCTTGAGGAACTATTTACTGGCAGTGTCCCGTTCCCTTACAGAATTAAAAGCGAAAGGATTATTGGCTCAAAGCCCGCCACTTGACTTTCCAATACATGCTGTAAAGGCCGGCGACTGGGTACTGGTCAAAAATTGGAAGGAGGAGAAACTCCAGCCCAGGTGGACCGGCCCATACCTAGTATTACTGACAACCGAGACAGCAATACAAATAAAAGAAAAAGGGTGGACCCACGCGATCTGGGTTAAAGGACCCGTTGATCCACCCGTTCCTGAGGAGGAGGAACAGTGGACGGTGTAGCCGGGAAGTAAACCCCTAACAGTAATTTTTAAAAAGAAAAGCATTGAATGTATAACTGACAGTATGAAAGGAGCAGTCGTGGTATTGTTTGCTTTGTATGTAATTGTTGTAAAAGGTATTAATAATTGTGATAAATGTTATCATCCTATTCAATACAGAGGGGTAATAACCAGATCATTTACCTATCATTCCCATGTGAACAAAGTATGCCATGACCGAAAGACTAGAATCATTTGTAAAGAGGGGGGAAAGGAGTATTTGATGGCAGGCAATAGGGGGTATATAGGGAAGTTTGGGGCCGTTACCTGCCCAAGGGAGAGAGATGGGTTTTGTGTACAGTTAGTTTTCCCTTCTCAGATCATAAAAGGGGCAATAGATAAGACGAAGGAGGAAGTAGTAAAAGAGATTACTACGGTAGTAGTCACTAAGCCTCCCCCTCCCCCACATACTCAGCCTCAAGTGCACCAGACACTGTACGAAGAAATCAAGAAGCAGATCAAAATCCCTGAAGGAGAAAAAAACCTGTTTGTGGACTTGGCCACCCGGATAGCAGGGACCCTGAATGTGACTAACTGTTGGGTCTGCGGAGGACCACTGATGAATTCACGCTGGCCGTGGAGAGGATCCATTGTTGAAATATGGGACCTGATGGGGTGGAACCTGACAATTGGACAAGACCGAGATCCCCAGGTATGGGTCCTGACAGATGCTCCGGTCGGGACTGAGTGTATCGCTAGGCCCTGGGCAAAGGATGCCGTCCTTGTAGGCAGCAGCCCCTGCCAGCGCATCATCACCCAGTGGCCAAATCAGTCCCGAGTGTGGTGGCCAGAGGAGCCTAAATGGTATCCAACTAAGAAATATGGGAAAAACTGCGCTATCCGGATGGAGATTGATGGAGTGGAATCAGCCGGACTATGGAACTGCACCGGGAATAACCCTTATCAGGGGATCCCAGTATTGCGAGATATATGGAACAAGGTTGCCTCTAGTGGACCGGCCCCTGAAGGATTGTTATGGATATGCGGATACAAGGCCTACTCGGTGTTACCGATGAATTGGAGTGGGACTTGTTTTATTGGACTGGTACAACCTGGATTCTTCCTGTTAAACCCCAAAGAAGGCCGGTCGTTAGGAACACCTGTATTTGATGACCTATATCGGAAAAAGAGGAAAATAGACATTGGAGAATGGGAAGATGATGAGTGGCCACCAGCAAGAATCATCTCATACTACGGACCAGCCACCTGGGCACAGGATGGATCCTGGGGCTACCGAACACCAGTATACATGTTAAACCGGATCATAAGGCTACAGGCAGTACTGGAGGTAATTACCAACCAAACTGCGGGGGCGCTGGAGATGCTGTCAAAGCAGCAGACGCAGATTAGAGCAGCGATATACCAGAACAGGTTAGCCCTAGATTACCTCCTGGCAGAAGCAGGAGGGGTATGCGGGAAATTCAACCTCTCTAATTGCTGTTTGAACATCGATGATAATGGACAGGCAGTGATGGACATATCAGAAGGGATCCGGAAGTTGGCGCATGTTCCAATACAAAAGTGGAATTCGATTATGGGAACCCAATGGTGGGATTCTATCCTCGGAGGAACATGGTGGAGAACGGTGGGACTTGTGTTTCTATGTGCAGGGGCTGGACTGATCTTTATCCCCTGTTGTATCCCTTGTTTTAGGGAACTTATTACCAGAAGTATGTCAGATGCAGGCTGTAGTCATGCCTATGGGAGAGAAAGGGGAAATACAGAAAATAATGATAATGCGGCCAGGGGAAGTTTATGATTTACAGGAGGAGAAGATTAGGACGATGTTACGTCAGTTCGAATTGAAGGAACTTAAAATGAGGGTTTAATCAGTGTATGCGTAGCAAAAGAAAAAGGGAGGATTGTGAGGGATAAAGTGATTAAACCCTATTAAAGAAAGGAGTTTTAAAGAGAATTCAAACAGAGAGGGGCTGGAGAGAGGATTCTGACACAGCAGTGTCTGAAGGTTGCCAGACCCATCCTTGAGGCCTTGAGTAAGAAGAGATAGCTTTGTATAGCTAGAGAAGGGGGTGATGTAGAGAGATCCCTATCAGTGGAAAGGAGTGATGGATGGGACCCTTGTCACTATAGCTTAGCTTTAGTACTGATATAGGAAAACTGAGAGGGTTCACTAGGAGGTGAGTAAAACTGGGCCAGGTCATGAGCAATTGAGCATGCTTAATAGAATAAATGAATATTACAACACACCCCTGGTCAAGAAATTGCTCATTACCATGAACATGTTTGAACATGCAATGTATGATATGGGAGGTGCGAGGGGATGTACCTACAGATTGTGCACCTCCGACCCTGATTGGAGAAAGGTCCGGAGGGGAGATTGAATGTAAGATTTTGTGTATAAAGGGGGATGATCTCTCTGGCTTCAGTGTGTCTCGAGTTGGAGAGGCACCCGGTCTGCAGACTCGTAAAATAAAGAAATATCTTGCTTCCAGGATTTAGTCTTTGAGTATTAATTGTGAGCATAAAGGGTATCTCACATCTCCCCCCCCTTCTCTCTCCCCCCTTCTCTTCCCCCCCTTCTCTTCCCCCCCTTCTCTCTCCCTCCCCTTCTCTCCCCCCCTTCTCTCCCCCCCCTTCTCTCCCCCCCTTCTCTCTCCCCCCTCTCTCTCTCCCCCCTTTCTCTCTCTCTCCCCCCTTTCTCTCTCTCTCCCCCCCTTCTCTCTCTCTCCCCCCCCCTTCTCTCTCCCCCCTTCTCTCTCCCCCCCTTCTCTCCCCCCCTCTCTCCCCCCCCTTCTCTCTCTCCCCCCCCCTTCTCTCTCTCCCCCCCCTTCTCTCCCCCCTTCTCTCCCCCCCTTCTCTCTCCCCCCCTTCTCTCTCCCCCCCTTCTCTCTCCCCCCCTTCTCTCTCTCCCCCCCTTCTCTCTCCCCCCCCTTCTCTCTCTCCCCCCTTCTCTCTCCCCCCCTTCTCTCCTCCCCCCCTTCTCTCTCTCCCCCTTCTCTCTCCCCCCCTTCTCTCTCTCCTCCCCCCTTCTCTCTCTCCCCCCCCTTCTCTCTCTCTCTCTCTCCCCCCTTCTCTCTCTCCCCCCCTTCTCTCTCACCCCCCCTTCTCTTTGCCCCCCCTTCTCTCTCTCTCTCTCCCCCCTTCTCTCCTCCCCCCTTCTCTCTCTCCCCCCACCCTTCTCTCTCTCCCCCCCCCCTTCTCTCTCTCCCCCTCTCCCTCCCTCCCTCCCGCGCTCTCTAAAAGACTTACCGTGCCCTGTGGCAGCCGTTTACTTTCCTCTTCACACGCAGAGAGCGCTCCTCCGCTGTCCCTGGCCCCGCCTTCACGATGTGTTTGTGTGTGTGTGCGCGCGGTCGGCAGCAAAGATCCTTTAGATGCAGCTCACGCTTAGGTTGAGGCTCTCCAGGCAATTGACCAGAACCTCTGGTGACTCATGGAGAGTGATCGGAACCCCCGGAAACCTCACGGGAACCTTGGGTGGGGAACACGGTCTCCAGAGGTTTCCAAAGTGGGACAGAGGCTGAAGAAAGTTTTTCGAAATTAGAGAAGTCAATATTCAGACTGCTGGGTTGTAAGCTACCCAACCAAAATATGAGGTGTTGTTGCTCCAATTTGCCTTTGTCACTCTGACAACTCTGACAATGGAGGCCCAGGACAGAAAAGTCAGTGTGGGAATGAGAGGGGGAGTTCAAGTGTTTTGCAACCAAGACGGATTGAGCGAAGGTGTTCTGTGAAATGATTGCCAAGCTTGCACTTGGTTGGAGGCGGTGCAAGTTATACCTCTGCCTCGCCTGAAAGGACTATCGGGGTCCCCAGACAGAGTCGAGGGGTGAGGTATAGCGACAGGTGTTGCATCTTCTGCGGTTGGCTTGGGTGGGAAGGGATGAGTTAACCAGGGAGTTGCAGAGGGAATGGTCCCTGCAGAAAGCGGAAAGGGGTGGAGATGGGAAGATGTGACTAATGGGATCCCGTTGGAGGTGGCGAAAATGTCAGAGGATTATGTGTTGTATGTGACGGCTGATGGGGTGGAAGGTGAGGATTAGGGGGACTCTTTCCTTGTTACGACTGGGGGGAGAGGGAGCAGAGCTGTGGGCTATCGAGAGGTACGTATAGAAACCTCATCTATGAGGAGAACCCCCGTTCCCTAAAGAATGAGGCCATCTCGGATGTTGTATGGAACTCACCCTGTGCGCAGATGCGGCGTAGACAGATTCTGGAGTAGTTCCTGAGGATTGGAGGGTAGCTAATGTAACCCCACTTTTTAAAAAGGGAGGGAGAGAGAAAACGGGGAATTACAGACCAGTTAGTCTAACATCGATAGTGGGGAAACTGCTAGAGTCAATTATTAAAGATGGGATAGCAGCGCATTTGGAAAGTGGTGAAATCATTGGACAAAGTCAGCATGGATTTACGAAGGGTAAATCATGTCTGACGAATCTTATTGAATTTTTTGAGGATGTAGAGTAGAGTGGATAAGGGAGAAGCAGTGGATGTGTTATATCTGGACTTTCAGAAGGCTTTCGACAAGGTCCCACACAAGAGATTGGTATACAAACTTAAAGCACACGGTATTGGTGGTTCAGTATTGATGTGGATAGAGAACTGGCTGGCGGACAGGAAGCAAAGAGTAGGAGTGAACGGGTCCTTTTCAGGATGGCAGGCAGTGACTAGTGGGGTGCCGCAAGGCTCAGTGCTGGGACCCCAGCTATTTCTAATATACATTAATGATTTGGACGAGGGAATTAAATGCAACATCTCGAAGTTTGCGGATGACACGAAGCTGGGGGGGCAGTGTTAGCTGTGAGGAGGATGCTAGGAGGCTGCAGGATGACTTGGATAGACTGGGTGAGTGGGCAAATGCAGTATAATGTGGATAAATGTGAGATTATCCACTTTGGTGGCAAAAACAGGAAGGTAGACTATTATTTGAATGGTGACCGATTAGGAAAGATGCAGCGAGACCTGGGTGTCATGGTACAGCAGTCATTGAAAGTAGGCATGCTGGTGCAGCAGGCTGTGAAGAAAGCAAATGATATGTTGGCATTCATAGCAAAAGGATTTGAGTACAAGAGCAGGGAGGTTCTACTGCAGTTGTACAGGGTCTTGGTGAGGCCACACCTGGAGTATTGCGTGGAGTTTTGGTCTCCTAATCTGAGGAAAGACATTCTTGCCATAGAGGGAGTACAGAGAAGGTTCACCAGACTGATTCCTGGGATGGCACGACTTCCATAGGAAGAAACACTGAATAGACTCGGCTTATACTCGCTGGAATTTAGAAGATTACAAAATTCTTAAGGGGTTGGACAGGCTAGATGCAGGAAGATTGTTCCCGATGTTGGGGAAGTCCAGGACAAGGGGTCATGGTTTAAGGATAAGGGGGAAGTCTTTTAGGACCGAGATGAAAAAATCGTTTTTCACACAGAGAGTGGAATTCTCCGCCACAGAAGGTAGTTGAGGCCAGTTCGTTGGCCATATTTAAGGAGTTGGATGTGGCCCTTGTGGCTGAAGTGATCAGGGGGTGTGGAGAGAAGGCAGGTACAGGATACTGAGTTGGATGATCAGCCATGATCATATTGAATGGCGGTGCAGGCTCGAATGGCCTGCTCCTGCACCTAATTTCTATGTTTCTATTTGACAAATTGGGAGTAGGGGATAGTCTTTACAGAAGGCAGGGTGAGAAGAAGTATATTCAACCTAATTGCAAGTCAGTGGTTTTATAATACATTAGACCAAGTGCAGACCCGTTTGGCCCGTTCTCACCCATAGCCGCCAACAATGCAGGCGCGGCTGACCGCAATAACTTGTAAAATATAAGATCAATGCGAACGCATCTCACTCTCCCTCTCCAGTCCCCTATTCCCCTCCTCTATTTTACTCCCTTTCCCACCCTCCACCAACCCTCCTCGTCCTCTCAACCCCTCCCTCCTCTGCTCCTCCCCTCAGCCCCTCCCTCCCCTCCTCTCTCTTCCCCCTCCCCTCCTCCATTACCTCGCCATCTCGTTCTTACCCCATCCTCCTCCATTCCCCCTCATCTCAGCACTCCCTCACCCTCCTCTTCACCCTCCCTGTTTCCCCTCCCCACTCCCTCCCTCACCTCTCCCTCCCTTTCCCCTACCCCTCCCTCCCTTTATCCCCCAGCTCCCCCACTCCTCACCTCCCCCCTATCAGAACCCCCCCCCCCCACTCCACAATGAAAATCGTGATTTAAAAAAAAAAAGAAATCTCAATGAAAATCACGGCTTTTCTTTAAAATATCCTGAACACAATGTTATCTATTAATGAAAATGGAAGAAGTTGATTAAATCAGAGTTTTTTTTAGAATAAAATTAATGTCAATGAAAATCACGATTTTTGCGTGAATTAAGTTTGGGATCCCATTGTGACATCATTGTGAAGTCGAATGCGGCTGACTGGCAGAGCAAGTGGAAAAGTGGTTTTGTAAAGTTTTTTGTAAAGTTTAAAATGTCAATAACTTGTAAAATATACCATCAATCTGGACAAAACATGGCTAAGTTGGGCCAAAAATTGGAGTGCTGTGGTGTACCGTTTTGGCGGAGTTTCGGCAAATCACGCACACACAAACAAACGAACAAGATGAGATTTTAGTCCAAGTGGGACTAGAATATTGTGTTGGGGGAACGGGGCACAACGGGTCCCACTAGACCAAGTGGGACCCGTTGTGCCCCATTCCCCCAACACAATATTCCACCACTCACCCATTCCCCCAACACAACCCGTTCTCCAACGCAATATTCCACTACTGACCCATAGCCCCCAACTGCGCAGGCGCGGCTCATTTCCCCTCATCCCCAGCACTCCCTCCCTCTCCTCTTCACCCCCCTCTTCTTTCCTCTCTCCTCCTATCCTCACCTACTTCCACCCTCACTTCTCACTCTCCTATTCCCCACCCTCCCCGGAGACAATCAATCGACCTCACGTTAGGGGGCGGCATCGACGCTCCCTGGAGCCAATCAATGGACTCCATGTTGGGGGTGGCCCAGATGCGTGGCCAATCAATCGTACCCACGTGGGGGGGGGGGGGGGGGGGGGGGTTGGTGCTCACCTCCCACCATCCCACCTCCCACAATGAAAACCACGATTCTTTTTGTAAATGAAACCTCACATTGGGGGCGGGGTCGGCGCGCCACAAAGCCAATCAATCATCCTCACGTTGGGGGGGGGGGGGGGCGCGTTGGTGCTTATCTCTCCCCTATCCCACCCCATATGAGGAACATTCAGGATTTTTTTTTTGTAAATGAAACCTTTCTCCGATTCCCCCCCCCCCCCCACCCCACAATGAAAACCACTTTTTTTTGGTAAATGAAACCTCACCCCAAGAATTTGATTAAAATGGATTGTTTCTTAAATCTCACTCCCTCCCTCCCTCCCTCCCTCCATAACCCCTCTCCCCTCCCTACCCCCCTTGAGGTGGAAGCTGCTGATCCCATTGTGATGTTAATTGTCGGGTGGAACACTGCTGATGTTTATGTAAATTAGATCCCATTGTGACATCATAGCTATAACTGCAATGTTCAAATGATTCTTTTTCAAACTGGATTTTGTAAAGTTAAAAATGTGAATAACTTGTAAAATATAACATCAATATGAACCAAACTTGATTTAAAAATAAAGACACCACAAGACAATTGTGAGTAAATTGTGACCAAAAATTGTAGCGCTATCATATACCGTTTTGGCGTAATTCTGGGATCACATATACACATATCCACACATAGAAACAAACAAGATGAGAGTTTTAGTGATATACTAGACCAAGTGCAGACCTGATGGGTCTGTTTCCCCAACGCACGTTTGCCGGGGGGGAGGGGGGTGTTTCCTGCGGCTTCACATGCACACTAACCACCCCCCACACACACGTGTGGGGGGGGGGGAGGTGGAGGAGACGGGAGAGGGCAAAGGAGAGGGGGAAATGGAGAGGGGGAGGGGGAGGAGATGGGGAGAGATTGGGGATGGGGAGGAGAGGGGGGAAGGAAGAGAGGGGGATGGGGGGGAGCGATGAGTGGGGGAAGGGGGAGAGAGAGAGAGGAGGAGAGAAGAGGAGAGAGAGGGAGGGGGGGTGGGAGGGAGAGGGGAGGAGAGAGGGGGTTGGAGGAGGGGAGACGGGGTGCATACCTGCCAACTTGTGAGATTGAAAAATCGGAATCCTATTAGTCTGACGTCAGTGAGGGCGGGGCACGTGACGTCAGTAAGGGGCGGGGCAAGTGACGTCAGTAAGGGGCGGGGTACGTGACGTCAGTGAGGGCGGGAAAGTGACCTCAGGGGGGTTACACAAAATGCTGGAGAAACTCAGCGGGTGCAGCAGCATCTAAGGAGCGAAGGAGATAGGCGACGTTTCGGGTCGAGACCCTTCTTCAGACTTTCTGCTGCACCCGCTGAGTTTCTCCAGCATTTTGTGTATCTCCTTCGCTCCTTAGATGCTGCTGCACCCGCTGAGTTTCTCCACCATTTTGTGTAACCCTCGATTCTCCAGCATCTGCAGTTTCTTCGTTAACAAAGTGACCTCAGTGCGGGGGGGGGGGGGCAAGTGACGCCGAACGCCACCGTGGCGGGGCGGGGTCATGCGGCTGCGTGCTGACGTACACCCGTGCGTGTCCCCATAAGCGGCGCAGGCGCGGTGCGCTCTCTCGCTGTCTCCTCGCCGCCGCCGCCGCCATGGGTCGCATGCACGCTTCTATCCCAATTCCGAATTCCAATTTTTTTCGGAATATTGAGGGAAAAAATCGGAATTCGGAATTGGGATGGAAAAATCGGAAGAATTCCGCCCAAATCGGAATAGTTGGCAGGTATGGGGGTGAGGGGAGGGAGGGGAGAGGAGGATGGAGGAGGGGGGGGGAAGAGGGGGTTGGTTGAGGGCTGGAGGAGGGGAGAGGGTGCGGTGGGAGAGGGGGTGCAGGGGGAGAGGGGGAGGGGTGGAATAGAGAGGGGGAGAGGGTCCCGTCCATTCAACACTCCAGAGCGGGGGGGGGGGGGGGGGGGCGGGAGGTTGGAGTGGGCGGGCGGGCGTGTGAGTGGAGCTGTGGGCTTGTGACTCTCTGGAGCGTGCAGGGGATGGGAGGGGCGTGCAGGCGGGCGGGGCTTCGTGAGCTGCGCTAGCTGTGAATTCAGCGGAACTTACGCATTATCTATTCTCCTGATCTGCAGCATTTGGAGGGGTTTGGAGCGGGCAGGCGATTCCAGCTGCGGGAGGCGCAGCTAGTGTGTAGTTGGAGGGGGAGGGTGGAGGAGGGCCGGGCTGGAAAATGACGAGAGAGAGAGAAGCGGCTTTGATTGGTCGGCATGTGGGATTGTGATGTCAGCAGCTCGTGAGTCCCATTTAGATTGTAAAATGAGTGAGTGTGGGGGGAGGAATTTATTTAAAAAATGTGTACATAAAAGTGTCTAAATGTAATGAGGAGTGGATTTGCGAATGTTAAAGCGAAATTGGTAGCGAAATGGAAAAAATCACAGAGTTTTTGCGTGTGGTTTTGGCGGACCAAGGAACCAAAGGCCAAAATTCTTACAAAAACCTTATCTGAAAATCGAATCACACACACGTTTAAAAATATATAGATAGATAAGATAGATATATATATGTCAATCGATAGTCTATTTCCTGTGATGGAGATGGCGATGTCAAGCAATGGCAGGGAGGTGTTGGAGATGGTCCAAGTGAATTTGAATGCAGGATGGAAATGGGTTTTAGGAACTAGTGGTATGCTAAGGTATAATAATGTGTATTATATGTCGTAGCTGCTTTCTTGCATCTCTCTGTCTCTCTCGCTCCCTCTGTTGGTTGCAGCCATCGTTTGCTTCGGTGAGGGAAGCAGGTTGGTGATTGGTCAAAACGCCCCTCGGTGTCTGATTGGCCGCCGAGTGACCAGCGCATTATGTGATTGAACACAATGCCCTTGGAAACCGGCTGATTGGACGGGAGCAGACCGATTTGTTATTTAGACTGGAATTTTAAGGGAAGCTGGTCGGTGATTGGATACAACCCCCTAAGAGACAGCAGTTGATTGGCTGCCAAATAATCGGGCACTAAAAATTTACAAATAGGAAAACAATAAAATCGGAATTCCGATTTAAATTGGAAGAATATCATGCCTGATCTGCAGCAAAGATACTAGTATCCACTCTAGTATCTTTGATCTGCAGTTCCTTCCTATCGTGTGAAAAGGGTTAACAGACATGGTTGATTTAAACTAGGGTTAGAAAAATATAACTTAGAAAGAAATAAGGTGTCAGCAGAAACCTTATTCTACTGCTAGTAGAATAGAAAGTAAATATATATAGAACAGAGAGAAATTCGAGATAAAAAGTAACAAACAGATAGAAACTTCAGTATAAGCCTTTGACGTCAGGAGATGTTCCGAGACGTTCCTGGACTTTCTCGTGGGAATGTGGGCTTTATGTTATAATTAAAAAGAGACAAAATGGTGAGAAAAGAGGGTGTGGCTATAATGTAATGAAATGTATAAAGATAGAATACATCCCGACCCTCGGTGTGCCTCTAGGGGACAGCAAAGGAGAGGCACCTATTCTGCAGAATATTATCTTAATAAAAGCTTCTTTGCTGACTTTGTCTCAAACAGCGTTTGTGATTTTTTCATATCTCACACTTTTGAAGAAGAACCCTGGCCCGAACCATTACCTCCACAGTTGCCGCCTAGCCCGCTGAGTTCCTCCAGCACTCTGATTTATTTAACTTATTATTTAACTTTTTACTTTTATTTAACTCTGAAATTGAAGATAGACATAAAGCTGGAGTAACTCAGCAGGACAAGCAGAGACTCTGGAGAGAAGACCGTCCTTCAGACTGAACTGAACTCTCATCGGTGAGAGTACTTGTGATTGTCTGAAGAAAGGTCTCGACCCAAAATGCCACCCACTCCCCAGAGCCACCGCCCCGTCCTGCTGAGCCACCCCAACCTCCCCCCCCCCCCCCCCCCCCCCCCCCCCCCCGTGTCCACCTACAACTCCAGAGCCAAACAGAAAATACAGAGTGCTGGAGGAATTCAGCGGGAGGAAACAGACCAGGAGCCGCCACAGGCCAGGGCTCCCCCCCCCCCCAACAGGAAGGAACTGCAGATGCAATCGTCCCCGCAAAAAGTCAAATGATTCTGGGAATGCTGAGACGAGAGAGGGAGTGTGATAGCGAGAGAGAGACGAGATGGGGAGCTGGAGAGAGAGAGAGAGCACGTGAGAGAGATGGAGGGAGGGAGAGAGCGAAAGACACAGCAATAGAGGGAGAGCTAGCGAGGGAGGGAGAAAGAGAGGGGGGAGAGAGAAGAGAAAGAGAGTGCGAGAAAATAATAAAATAACGTGGGTTAATGACTTTACCTGCACACCAGGAATAAGCCCGTGCTCGCGGTCCGGAGCCTTCATTGACAGTGGGTTTTAAGAAATTCTCCCGTGAATTTGATTCAAAGGAACGCGGCGTCATTAATACTTGGTCAAAACACAATTACATTTACTGAGGAATGTGGATCGATGTATTGATGACACATTGTATAACAGCGTGTTAACTATTGGCTGTTAACAAGTGCTAACAGTGGTAGTTAACAAATCGTTTTCGTCTCATGGCTGGTGCAGCGTGACAAAAAAACCCCTGCGTACCCCTTCCCATTTCCATCACTGGTAGTGAAGTTAATGATGTTCTGCATGGATGCAGGCCGTAGCACCAATGCAATTGTCTATGTAGCAGAGATAGCGTTTGGGGATAGGGCCAGTGTACGCCTGGAACAGTGATTGTTTGACGTACTCGACATAGAGGCAGGCACTTCTGGGGCCCATACGAGTGCCTTGGATTTGGAGGAAGTGGGAGGAGTCAAAGGAGAAGTTGTTAAAGATCCGAGGCTGTTTCTCAGTCACCAGATTGTGGAGAAGTGTGGAACCGGCCGCACGGCTTCCTCTCTCCGTGAGTTTGATGACTTGCTGTGAAGAGCTGTAGCGACAAGACTTATAGAGCTGCACAGCATGGAAACGGAACCCTCGGCCTACTTTGCTGATGGATTTACTGGAGTCACAGGGCCATAAGTGGTAGAGTGATATTGCAGTATACCGCAGGGAAACAGGCCATTCAGCCCACATTGTCCATGCCAACCGAGTTGCTGGGGCCATTTACCTGCATTTTGCCCATAACCCTATAACCCCTCCAATCCACACATATGTCTAAATGTCTTTTGAAATCCATAATTCTAACTGCTTTCCTAGCTGTTTCTGGCAGCGCGTTCCTGGTATGGACTACCATCTTTGAAAACTATTGTCTCCGGATCCCTACTGAATTCCTCCCCTCTCACAAGCTTGTGCCCTCCAGTGGTGGGATGCTTTATCCTGGAAAAAAAAATGAGCGTTTACTGTATCCGACCATCTCTTTATCTTGTACATCTTAGTAAGGCCACCCCTCATTCTCTTGCATACCAAGCGTAGAAATATAGAAAACAGATGCAGGAGGAAGCCATTCAGCCCTTTGAGCCAGCACCGCCATTCATTGTGATCATTGCTGATCATCCCCAATCAATAACCCGTGCCTGCCTTCTCCCCATATCCCTTGATTCCACTAGCCCCTAGAGCTCTATCTAACTCTCTCTTAATGCCATCCAGTGATTTGGCCTCCACTGCCCCCTGGGAATTCCACAAATTCACAACTCTCTGGGTGAAAAAGTTTTTTCTCACCTCAAATGGCCTCCCCTTTATTTTATGACTCTGGCCCCTGGTTCTGGACTCGCCCAACATTGGCATTGGGAACATTTTTCCTGCATCTAGCTTGTCCAGTCCTTTTATAATTTTATATGTTTCTATAAGATGCCCCCTCATCCTTCTAAACTCCAGTGAATACAAGCCTAGTCTTTTCAATCTTTCCTCATCCCAAGGATCATCTCGTGAACCTACGCTGCACTGCTTCAATCACAAGGATCACACTGCCTCAATCTCCTCAAATTAGGAGACCAAAACTGTACACGATACTCCAAATATGGTCTTACCAAAGCCCTGTACAACTGCAGAAGAACCTCTTTACTCCTATCCTGAAATCCTCTTGTTATGAAGGCCAACATTCCATTAGCTTTCTTCACTGCCTGCTGTACCTGCACGCCAACTTTCAGTGACTGGTGTACAAGGACACCCAGGTCTCGCTGCACCTCCCCCTCACCTAACGTAACCCCATTGAAATAATAATCTACCCCCTTGTTTTTGCCGCCAAAGTGGATAACCTCACATTTATCTATATTATACTGCATCTGCCCACTCACTCAACCTGTCCAGGTCACCCTGCAACCTCCTAACATCCTCTTCACAGTTCACACTGCCACCCAGCTTTGTGTCATCCGCAAACCTACTAGTGTTGCTCCTAATTCCCTTTCCCAAGTCATTAATATATATGGTAAACAGTTGCAGCCCCAACACTGAGCCTTGCGGCACTGCACTCGCCACTGCCTGCCATTCTGAAAATGACCCGTTCACTCCTACTCTTTGCTTCCTGTCTGCCAACCAATTTTCTATCCATGTCAACACCCTACCCCCAATACCATGTGCTCTAATTTTAGTCACCAGTTTCCCGTACACTACATCCACTGGCTCCCTTTCATCCATTTTACTTGTCACATCCTCAGAAAATTCCAGATGATTAGTCAAACATGATTTCCTTTTCATAAATCCATGTTGACTTGGACTAATCCTTTTACTGCTATCCAAATGCCCCATTATTACCTCTTTAATAATTGACTCCAGCATCTTTCCCACCACCGAAGTCAGGCTAACTGGACTGTAATTACACGTTTTCTCTCTCGCTCCTTTCTTGAGAAGTGGGATAACATTAGCTATCCTCCAATTCACCAGAACTGATCCTGAATCTTTTCAACATTGGAAAATGATCACCAATGTGTCCACTATTTCTAGAGCCACCTCCCTGAGTACCCTGGGATGCAGACCATCCGGCCCAGGGGATTTATCATCCTTCAGTACCATTAGCCTACCCAATACTATTTATTGCCTAATGAACATTTCTTTCAGTTCCTCTACCCCCTTAGACCCTCTGTCCTCCAGTGCATCTGGGAGATTGTTTGTGTCTTCCATAGTGAAGACCGATCCGAAGTATCTGTTCAACTCTTCTGCCATTTCTTTGTTGCCCATAATAATTTCACCCTTGTTTGCCTTCAAGGGACCCACATTTGACTTTGCTACTCTTTTTCCCTTAACATGTCTAAAAAAGCTTTTACTGTCCTTCTTTATATTCCTGGCCAGCTTCCGTTCGTACTTCATCTTTTCAGCCCTTATTACCCGTTTTGTTTCCTTCTGTTTTTTTTAAATTTATATTTTTATTGGAGGAAAAGAAAATACAGTACAATAGACATAGTGCAATACATTTCCCTCTGTTCTGTTTTTATATATAATAACAATATAACCCTTACTCACCGTCCCTAAACACCCCTTGGCAGCTAATGTGTTCACAATACAAACATATCACAAATACAACCGCATATTTTAACAATAATAAAGTAACAAAACAGAATAAAAGCAGATCCCCACCTACTATCAAATGCCCTCAGTCAATAGTTCTTTAGACCTTCAACATATGATAAAAAAAAGAGTTCCCATTTCAAATAAAACATATCTTCCAGCCAAACAGCAGCAGATAGAGGAGTGGTAGATTTCCAGACCAGCAAGATTCTCCTACGGGCCAAAAGTGATGTAAATGTAATGATATCAGACTGGGTTGTATTTAAACCCAAGGTTTTATCTGCTGCACCAAATACAGCTACAAGCGGGCAAGGCCTCACCGTCATCCCAAGGACTTCACTGATGGTTTTAAAAACCACTGCCCACTAATTACCAAGTTTGGGGCAAGAACAGAATGCATGTGCTAGATTGGCTGGTGAGAAGGAACACCTGTCACAGCCAGGGTCTGTCCCCGGAATTATGTCAGCAAGCCTGGCTTTGCTTAAATGAACCCTGTGTAAAACTTTGAATTGTATGAGCCCCAATCTAGTACAAGATGACGAGGAATTGACTCTTTTCAGTGCTTCTGTCCAGCATTCCACCATGACCTTGGTATGGACAGATCCATACCAAGATCATCCTCCCACCTAGTTTTAACTTTGTTCAGGTTTTGATCTCCTAAAGACATCAGTTGAGAATATAATACAGAGATCAGCCCTTTATTTGCAAAGGTAAGAGTGAGTTTATCCAACACGTGACAGGCGGGAGATCAGGAAAAGAGGGAATTTTTTTCATGGCAAAGTGACGGATCTGAAGATATTTAAAGAAATTATTATGTGGGAGGCCATATTTTCTGTACAGGTTATCAAAACTATCAAATATGTTGTCTGTTTATAAATCCTTAATGCACATAAGACCATTCAAACCCCATTGTCTAAAGGTTGTGTCAAGTGTAGAGGGGCGGAATAAGTGATTACTGTGAATGGGACCCAGAACTGAAGCTGATGTGAACTTAGAGTGGCTGTGAAATTGATTAAAACATTTTGAGGGTGGATAGTGCGACAGGATTGGACGTAAATCGTGAGGGTTTCAATGGCAGGGAGGAATATACTAAAGCTGGGAGAGACGAGGAATAACAAGACTGTGACTCGAGCAGACACCAGTCTGTATCTGGTCGGTGGAGCCAGAATAATATCTTTTGGATATTGGATGCCCAGTAATAATGAGTAAAGCTAGGAAGGCCCAGTCCATCTACTTCACGGCCTCTTTGGAGAGTGCACTTATTAGCCCTTGGAACCTTGTTACCCCAGATAAAGGAGGTTATAGATTGGTTAACTGAGTTAAAAAATGACTTGGATAGGAAGACCGGAAAACATTGGAACAAGTAAAGAAATCTGGGAAGTACAGTCATCGTCACCGACTGCACTCTCCCAGCCACAGTGCGAGGTAGACTACGCCATCTCTCAAAGTCATTTGGCTAACCTGAGGTGTACAATTATCTTTAAACAGGGATGTGAAAGAGCGGATAATGCGTATTCCTAGATTTATACGAAACCTTCTTGAAATATGGGAAAGGGCAGGGATTCCTGTCTGATCTGTAGGGCTAGGTTGATGGGAAAACATTCGCTTCTTTGGAGATTTAGTTTATAACCAGAGAAAGTTCCAAACTGATCTGACAAGAACCACTGGCTGTAGGGTCGCTCCTTCTGTTGTCCTATGAAAATTTCCCAATCCTCTGGCTTCCGGATACTCTTTGCTGTGTTATACATCTTTTCTTTTAGTTTTATTCTATCCTTAACTTAACTTGTCAGCCACAGTTGCCTCCTACTCCCTTTAGAATCTTTCTTCCTTTTCCTCCAAGCGGTTCCTTTACCTCGAGTTCTCTTATCAAATCTGGTTCATTGGACAACACTAAATCCAGAATTGCCTTTTCTCTGGTCGGCTCCATTACAAGCTGCTCTAAGAATCCATCTCGGAGGCATTCTACAACCTCTCTTTCTTGGGGTCCTGAACCAACCTGATTTTCCCCAGTCTGCATATTGAAATCCCCCATCACCACAGTGGCATTACCTTTGTTACATGCCAGTTTTAACTCCTGCTGCAATTTACACCCTACATCCGGGCTACTAATTGGGGGTTTGTAGATAACAGTCCCTATGTCTTCCTTCGCAAGGAACTGAATTCCATCCCCCACCAGCAGAGGTACCCCCCTCCACTGCCCATCTGCCTGTCCTTTCTATAGGATGTAGAATATTACATTCCCAGGCCCGATTCTCCTGTAGCCACGTCTCAGTAATCCCCATAATGTCATATCTACCAACCTCTAACTGAGCCTCAAGCTCATCTACTTTACTTCTTATACTTCGCACATTCATATACAATACTTTTAATTCCTTACGCATCTCACCTTTCAAATCGATCCCTATTACACTTGGCCATTCTCTCCTATCCCTTTGTGAGCTTTCTTTCCCATTAATTCTGGGGTCATTAACTATCCCTTTACTCTCTTTCCCTTTAACTCCGTCCTCGACTATCCCATTTGACACCTTCCCCCCTTATTCAGTTTAAAACCACCAGTGTAGCAGTGGCAAACCTGCCTGCCAGAATGCTGGTCCCCCACCTGTTAAGATGCAATCCGTCCCTTTTGTACAGTTCTCCCTTACTCCAAAACAGATCCCAGTGATCTAAGAATCTAAATCCCTGCCCCATGCACCAGTTCCTCAGCCACAGGTTCAGGTCCTGTATCTCCCTGTTCCTGCTCTCGCCAGCACGAGGAACTGGAAGCAAACCAGAGATAACCACCCTGGAGGTCCTGCTTTTCAGCATTTTTCTGAGCTCTCTAAAGTCACGCTGCAGAATATTCAACCCCTTCTTTCCGACATCGTTTGTGCCGACATGTACTACCACTTCCGGCTGTTCACCTTCACCCTGAGGATTTTCTGCACTCTGTCCGTGACATCCTGGATCCTGGCACCAGGAAGGCAGCACACCATCCTCGAATGCCGTCTGTTGCCGCAGAAACACCTGCCCGTACCTCTCACAATGGAGTCTCCAACTACAATGGCGTTGCCTGACGTTGGCCTCTTTGGTTTTGGCTCAACAACCCTTTTTGCTTCGCAAACCAGTCCACCGCTCAGTGTGTTAATGTCTTCTGTCCCGACAGCTTCTAAGTTGGTGAACCTGTTCACAAGAGGTACAACACCCGGGGACCTTTGCATTCCATGTTTCCTTCCCTTTCTCACCGTCACCCACCTTCTCTCTTCCAGTACCTTAGGTGTAACAATCTTACTGTAGGACTTGTCGAGGATGAACCTGAGGTCATCCACTTGCTTCTCCAGTTCCCCAACACGGTCCTTCAAGAGCTGCACCTGGATGCACTTCTCAAAGAAAACAAAATCTAACCTCTTCATACAACTCAAGACCGTATGCCCGGGCATTCTGGTTAATCTCGTCTGCATCCTTTCCAATTTAAGGACAAGATTAATGAGGAAGATGTTGTGAAGGAGCAGGGTTGAGTCACGTCCAATTAGTAAGCGAGGAATTGCTCAGGGATGGACCTCCGGCTGGGTCTTCATAACTGAGGACATTACAGTCTCACAACAGACTTGGGAATTAGGGATTGACGACAATCTCCTGGAGTATCAGTATCTCCTGGAGTATCTAGAACGGTTGGGGGGAGGGACTCCAATAGAGAAAGGTAGTAGACAGGGTCTGAGGCAGGAGGCAGAGAAGGGAAGCACTCAGACCCAACATGTAGGGGGGATAGAAGAAAAAATAAATAAACAGAATAAGAGATGGTGGGTTTCTTAAATGTGTGAGCAGAGAGAAAGAGGGGTATAAAATGAGGTAGAAGCAATCGGTAGCAAGGTGAAAATTAATAGTGGCAGGCAGACAAATCCAGGGCAAAAATCAAAAGGGGCCACTTGTCAACATAATTGTATAAGGAGTACGAGTGTTGTAAAAACAAGCCTGAAGGCTTTGTGTCTCAATGCGAGGAGCATTCGTAATAAGGTGAACGAGTTGAATGTGCAGATAGCAATTAATGACAATTTTACAGTTGGGATCATGGAGACATGGCTTCAGGGGGACCAAGGCTGGGAGCTGACCATCCAGGGATATTCAATATTCAGGAGGGATAGACAGAAAGGTAAAGGAGGTGGAGTAGCGTTGCTTGTGAAAGAGGAGATTAATGCAATAGAAAGGAAGGACATTAACTTGGAGGATGTGGAATCGATATGGGTAGAGCTGCGAAACTCTATAAGGGGCAGAAAACGCTAGTGGGAATTGTGTACAGGCCACCTAACAGTAGTAGTGGAGTTGGGGAAACAGGAAATTAGAAATGCGTGCAACAAGGTTAAAACAGTTATAATGGGTGACTTCAATCTACATATAGATTGGGTGCATCAAATGGGCAGGAGTGCTGAAGAAGAGGATTTCTTGGAATGTATGCAGGATAGTTTTCTGAACCAACATGTAGAGGAACCAACGAGGGAGCAGGCTATTCTAGACTGGGTAATAACCATATAACCATATAACAATTACAGCAAGGAAACAGGCCCTCTCGGCCCTTCCAGTCCGTGCCGACCATTTGTTTTCCCCTAGTCCCATCTACCTGCACTCAGACCATACCCCTCCATTCCCTTCACATCCATATACCTATCCACTTTACTCTTAAATGTTAAAATCGATCCTGCCTCCACCACTTCTGCTGGAAGCTCATTCCACACAGCCCCACCCTCTGAGTAAAGAAGTTCCCCCTCACGTTACCCCGAAACCTCTGTCCCTTAATTCACTCTTGTTTGAATCATGCCCTCTTGTTTGAATCTTCCCTACCCTCAATGGGAAAAACGTATCCACGTCAACTCTGTCTATCCCTTTCATCATTTTAAAGACCTCAATCAAGTCCCCCCTTAACCTTCTGCGCTCCAAAGAATAAAGACCTAACTTGTTCAACCTTTCTCTGTAACATAGTTGCTGGAACCCTGGCAACATTCTAGTAAATCTCCTCTGTACTCTCTCTATTTTGTTAACATCCTTCCTATACCTAGGTGACCAAAATTGTACACCATACTCCAGAATTGGTCTTACCAATGCCTTGTACAATTTTAACATTACTTCCCTACTCCTATATTCAATGCTCTGATTTATAAAGGCCAGCACACCAAAGGCTTTCTTTACCACCCTATCTACATGCGATTCCACCTTCAGGGAACTATGCACAGTTATTCCTAGATCCCTCTGTTCCACAGCATTCCTCAATTCCCTACCATTTACCATGTACGTTCTATTTTGATTTGTCCTGCCAAGATGTAGCACTTCACACTTATCAGCATTAAACTCCATCTGCCATCTTTCAGCCCACTTTTCCAAATGGCCCAAATCTCTCTGTAGACTTTGAAAATCTACTTGATTATCCACAACACCACCTATCTTAGTATCATCTGCACACTTACTTATCTAATTTTCCACCCCATCATCCAGATCATTGATGTACATGACAAACAACAGTGGACCCAACACAGATCCCTGAGGCACCCCACTGGTCACCGGCTTCCAACCTGACAAACAGCCATCCACCATTACTCTCTGACATCTCCCATTCAGCCACTGTTGAATCCATCTTGCTACTCCGCCATTAACACCCAAAGATTGAACCTTCTTAACCAACCTACCATGGGGAACCTTGTCAAAGGCCTTACTGAAATCCATATAGACAACATCCACTGCTTTACCCTCATCAATTTCCCTAGTTACTGCTTCAAACAATTCAAGAAGGTTTGTCATGAGGAAGGGTTAGTTAGCAGTCTTGTTGTGCGTGGCCCATTGGGCAAGAGTGACCATAATATGGTTGAGTTCTTCATTAGGATGGAGAGTCATCTAATTAAGTCAGAAACAAATGTTCTGAACTTAAACAAAGGCAACTTTGAAGGTATGAGACGTGAATTGGCCAAGATAGACTGGCAAGTGATTCTTAAAGGGTTGACAGCGGATGTTAAAGACTGCATAGATGAACTGCAAAAATTGTTCATCCCAGTTTGGCAAAATAATAAATCAGGGAAGGTAGTGCATCCATGGATAACAAGTGAAATCGGGGATAGTATCAAAACAAAAGATGAAGCATACAAATTAGCCAGAAAAAGAAGCCTACCAGAGGACTGGGAGAAATTCAGTCCAGCAGAGGAGGACAAAGGGAATTAGGAAAGGGAAAATAGATTATGAAAGGAAACTGGCAGGGAACATAAAAATTGACTGCAAAAGTTTTTATACACATGTGAAGAGAAAGAGATTAGTTAAAACCAATGTAGGTCCCTTGCAGTCAGAAACAGGTGAATTGATCATGGGGAACAAGGACATGGCAGACCAATTGAATAACTGCTTTGGTTCTGTCTTCACTAAGGAAGACATAAATAATCTGCCGGAAATAGCAGGGGACCGGGGGTCAAATATGATGGAGGAACTGAGTGAAATCCAGGTTAGCCGGGAAGTGGTGTTGGGGTAAATTGAACGGATTAAAGGCCGATAAATCCCCAGGGCCAGATAGTCTGCATCCCAGAGTACTCAAGGAAGTAGCCACAGAAATAGTGGATGCATTAGTGATAATTTTTCAAAACTCCTTAGATTCTGGAGTAGTTCCTGAGGATTGGAGAGTAGCTAATGTAACCCCACTTTTAAAAAAAGGAGGGAGAGAGAAAACGGGGAATTACAGACCAGTTAGTCTAACATCGGTAGTGGGGAAACTGCTAGAGTCAGTTATTAAAGATGGGATAGCAGCACATTTGGAAAGTGGTGAAATCATTGGACAAAGTCAGCATGGATTTACGAAAGGCAAATCATGTCTGACGAATTTATAGAATTTTTCGAGGATGTAACTAGTAGAGTGGATAAGGGAGAACCAGTGGATGTGTTAAATCTAGACTTTCAGAAGGCTTTCGACAAGGTCCCACATAAGAGATTAGTATACAAACTTAAAGCACACGGTATTGGGGGTTCAGTATTGATGTGGATAGAGAACTGGCTGGCAGACAGGAAGCAAAGGGTAGTAGTAAACGGGTCCTTTTCAGAATGGCAGGCAGAGTGACTAGTGGGGTACCGCAAGGCTCAGTGCTGGGACCCCAGCTATTTATAATATATATTAATGATTTGGACAAAGGAATTGAATGCAACATCTCCAAGTTTGCGGATGACACTAAGCTGGGGGGTAGTGTTATGTGTGAGGAGGATCCTAGGAGGCTGCAAGGTGACTGGGATAGGCTGGGTGAGTGGGCAAATGCATGGCAGATGCAGTAAAATGTGGATAAATGTGTGGTTATCCACTTTGGTGGCAAAAACAGGAGGGTAGACTATAATCTGAATGGTGGCAGATTAGGAAAAGGGGAGATGCAACGAGACCTGGGTGTCATGATACACCAGTCATTGATAGTAGGCATGCAGGTGCAGCAGGCTGTGAAGAAAGCAAATGGTATGTTAGCATTCATATCGAAAGGATTTGAGTATAGGAGCAGGGAGATTCTACTGCAGTTGTACAGGGTTTTGGTGAGACCACACCTGGAGTATTGCGTACAGTTTTGGTTTCCAAATCTGAGGAAAGACATTTTTGCCATAGAGGGGGTACAGGGAAGGTTCACCAGACTGATTCCTGGGATGTCTGGACTTTCATATGAGGAAAGACTGGATAGACTCGGCTTGTACTTGCTAGAATTTAGAAGACTGAGGGGGGATCTTATAGAAACTTACAAAATTCTTAAGGGGTTGGACAGGCTAGATGCAGGAAGATTGTTCCCAATGTTGGGGAGGTCCAGAACAAGGGGTCACATTCTAAGGATAAGGGGCAATTCTTTTAGGACCAAGATGAGGAAAACATTTTTCATACAGAGAGTGGTGGATCTCTGGAATTCTCTGCCACATAAGGTAGTTGAGGCCACTTCATTGGCTGTATTTAAGAGGAAGTTAGACGAGGCCCTTGTGGCTAAAGGGATCAGGGGGTATGGGGAGAAGGCAGGTACAGGATACTGTTGGATGATCCTGCACCTAATTTCTATGAAAAAAGATGCAAGAACGCAGCTATGACATATAATGCACATTCAACTATATTATAAATACACAATAAACAAGTTATGCAATCTTGTGCTCTTACATGGGTATGACTGCACGTTAAAATATCCCCCCCCCCTTATTTCCCAGCCTCAGCCTCATGGACCTTAGAGTACCCCTCGTTCCTAAAACCCATTTCCACCCAGGTCTCGCTGCATCTCCCCTTTTCCTAATCGGTCACCATTCAAATAATAGTCTACCTTCCTGTTTTTGCCACCAAAGTGGATAACCTCACATTTATCCACGTTATACAGCATCTGCCATGCATTTGCCCACTCACCCAGTCTATCCAAGTCATCCTGCAGCCTCCTAGCATCCTCCTCACAGCTAACACTGCCCCCCAGCTTAGAGTCATCGGCAAACTTCGAGATGTTACATTTAATTCCCTCGTCCAAATCATTAATGTATATTGTAAATAGCAGGGGTCCCAGCACTGAGTCTTGCGGCACCCCACTAGTCACTGCCTGCCATCCTGAAACGGACCCATTCACTCCTACTCTTTGTTTCCTGCCTGCCAGCCAGTTCTCTATCCACATCAATACTGAACCACCAATACCGTGTGCTTTAAGTTTGTATACCAATCTCTTGTGTGGGACCTTGGCGAAAGCCTTCTGAATGTCCAGATATAACACATCCACTGCTTCTCCCTTATCCACTCTACTAGTTACATCCTCAAAAAATTCAATAAGATTCGTCAGACATTGATTTATCCTTCGTAAATCCCTGCTGACTTTGTCCAATGATTTCACCACTTTCCAAATGCGCTGCTATCTCATCTTTAATAATTGACTCTAGCAGTTTCCCCACTACCGATGTTAGACTAACTGGTCTGTAATTCCCCGTTTTCTCTCTCACTCCCTTTTTAAAAAGTGGGGTTACATTAGCTACCCTCCAATCCTCAGGAACTACTCCAGAATCTAAAGAGTTTTGAAGAATTATCACTAAGGCATCTGCTATTTCTGGGGCTACTTCCTTAAGTACCCTGGGATGCAGCCTATCTGGCCCTGGGGATTTATCGGCCTTTAATCCATTCAATTTACCTAACACCACTTTCCGGCTAACCTGGATTTCACTCATTTCCTCAATCTCATTTGACCTGCGATCCCCTGCTATTTCTGGCAAATTATTTATGTCTTCCTTAGTGAAGACAGAACCAAAGTAGTTATCCAATTGGTCTGCCATGTCCTTGAGTCTGAAGAAGGGTCTCGGCCCGAAACGTCGCCTATCTCCTTCGCTCCTTAGATGCTGCTGCACCCGCTGAGTTTCTCCAGCTTTTTGTGTACCCTCCTTGTTCCCCATGATCAATTCACCCGTTTCTGTCTGCAAGGGACCGACATTTGTTTTAACTAATGTTTTGCGCTTCACATATCGATAAAAACTTTTGCAGTCAGTTTTTATGTTTCCTGCCAGTTTTCTTTCATACTCCATTTTCCCTTTCCTAATTAAGACTTTTGTCCTCCTCTGTTGGTCTCTGAATTTCTCCCAGTCCTCTGGTAGGCTGCTTTTTCTGGCTAATTTGTACGCTTCATCTTTTTCTTTGATACTATCCCTGATTTCCCTCGTTATCCACTGATGCGCCACCTTCCCTAATTTATTCTTTTGCCATACTGCGATGAACAATTGTTGTAGTTCATCCATGCAGTCTTTAAATGCCTTCCATTGCATATCCACCGTCAACCCTTCAAGAATCAATTGCCAGTCCATCTTGGCCAATTCACGTCACATACCCTCGAAGTTACCTTTCTTTAAGTTCAGGACCCGTGTTTCTGAATTAATAATGTCACTCTCCATCCTAATGAAGAACTCAACCATATTATGGTCACTCTTGCCCAAGGGGCCACGTGCAACAAGGCTGCTAACTAACCCTTCCTCATTACTCAATATCCAGTCTAGAATAGCCTGCTCTCGTTGGTTCCACCACATGTTGGTTTAGAAAACTATCCCGCATACATTCCAAGAAATCCTCTTCCTCAGCACCCCTGCCAATTTGATTCACCCAATCTATATGTAGATTGAAGTCGCCCATTATAACGGTTTTACCTTCTTTGCACGCATTTCTAATTTCCTGTTTGATGCCATCCACCACTACTACTGTTAGGTGGCCTGTACACAACACCCACTAGCGTTTTCTGCCCCTTAGTGTTTCGCAGTTCCACCCATATCGATTCCACATCCTCCAAGCTAATGTCATTCCTTTCTATTGCTACCCCACCTCCTTTTTCTCTCTGTCTATCCTTCCTGAATATTGAATATCCCTGGATGTTCAGCTCCCAGTCTTGGTCACCCTGGAGCCATGTCACCTTTTTCACCTTGCTACCTATTGCTCCTATCCTCATTTTGCACCCCTCTGTCTCTCTGCTCACACATTTAAGAAACCCTCCACTTCTTATTCTCCGTTTGTTTTTTGTTTTTTCTTTCCTCCCTACGTGTTGCGTCTGACTGCTTCTCTTCTCTGCCTCCTGCCTCACAAACGGACTACTTGCCTTCTCTATTTGAGTCCCTCCCCCCAACCGATCTGGTTTAAAGTCTCCCCAGTAGCCTTTGCAAATCTCCCCGCCAGGATATTAGTTCTCCTCGGGTTCAAGTGCAACCCGTCCTTTTTGTACAGGTCACACCTTCCCCAAAAGAGGTCCCAATGATCCAGAAACTTGAATCTCTGTGCTCTGCACCAGTCCTTTAGCCACACATTGATCCACCACCTTGCTCCATTCCTACTCTCACTGTCGCGTGGTAGAGGCAGTAATCCTGAGATTGTTACCTTTGCGGTCCTTCTCCTTAACACTCTTCCTAACTCCCTAAATTCTCCTTTCAGGACCTCCTCTCTTTTTCTACCTGTCATTGGTACCTATATGTACCACGACCTTTGGCTTCTCTCCCTCCCATTTCAAGATATCTTGGACACGTTCGGTCACATCAGGGAGGCACCAGGGAGGCAAACTACCATCCGGGTCTCCTGACTGCGTCCACAGAATCGCCTATCTGACCCCCTAACTATAGAGTCCCCTATTACTGCTGCCCTCCTCTTCTTTTCCTTACCCTTCTGAGCAACAGGGCCAGTTTTTGTACAGGAGGCCCGGTCGCTGTTGCTACCCCCAGGTAGGCTGTGCCCCCCAACAGTACTCAAACAGGAGTACTTATTGCCAAGGTGTACAGCCACCGGGGTACTCTCTAGTCCCTGCCTCTGCCCCTTGCCTCTCCTAACTGTGACCCACTTTTCTGCCTCCTGTGGTTTTGAAGTGACCACCTGTCTGTAGCTCCTCTCTATGGCTTCCTCACTCTCCCTGACCAGACGGAGGTCATCGAGCTGCTGCCCCAGGTACTGAATACGGTCCATTTGGAGCGCCATCTTGACGCACCTGGCGCAGATGTGGACGTCTGGAGAGCTATCTGACTGCATGACCTCCCACATCTGATATCCTGAACAGTAAACTGCCCTGGCACTCATCCTTCCCCTTACCCTGGACACAATACATAGAAGCATAGAAACATAGAAATTAGGTGCAGGAGTAGGCCATTCGGCCTTTCGAGACAGCACCGCCATTCAATATGATCATGGCTGATCATTCAACTCAGTATCCTGTACCTGCCTTCTCTCCATACCTCCTGAAATATTAAATACAATATACAATACCATACAAAGCAAGGATCCTAGTCCACTTCCCACCAATCAGCTGCTTACCCTAGTCCACTTCCCACCAGTCAGCTGCTTCCCCTAGTCCACCCACCAATTAGCGGCTTCCTCAAAAAAAAACACTTCTCCAAAT
This sequence comes from Okamejei kenojei, assembly GCA_035221665.1. Classification (NCBI taxonomy): domain Eukaryota; kingdom Metazoa; phylum Chordata; class Chondrichthyes; order Rajiformes; family Rajidae; genus Okamejei; species Okamejei kenojei. The sequence goes on from CM069131.1 coordinate 1,173,654, forward strand.
GGAACGTTATGGATTTAGGTAAGCCCCGCGCTTGATTTTTAACGTTACCGGTCGGGTGTCGCTCCTCCCCCTCCTTCACTTCCAACGGCTCCTGTGAGCTCTCTCTCTCTATCTCTCTCTCTCTCTGTGTTGGCTGCAGCCATCATCGGGGGCGGGACTTGTCAGCGCTTGGCCCAGACCCCCCGTGTCCATCACATCACTGTGAAGGCATGAACATTGACCCAAACCTCCGCTCCACCCGACCCAGCAGCCCGCGGTGGGTGGCCGTGGGAGAGTGCAGGCTGTCCCGAACGATGCACACCTTCAGCCGTTTTTAACTTGGTGCTTGGGTTCAGATTGCCCAGTCACCTATGGCTTGTGTGGGAACATGAACCCAACTCTCCCGTCTCCCCCTTCTCTCTCCCCTCTTCTCTCTCCCCCCTCTTCTCTCTCTTCTCCGCTCTCTACTCTTCTCTCTCCTCCTCTCTCTTTCCCTCCTCTCCCCCTCTCCCTCCCTTCTCTCTCCCTCCCCTCTCTCTTCCCCTTCTCTCCACGCCCCCCTCTCTCTCCCTTCTCTCTCTCTCTCTCTCTCTCCCTTCTCTCCCCCTCTCTCTCCTCCGTCTTCACCCATGGGAGCGTCCCACAGTCACTGACCGTGATGCACCGCCATCGGACCACAACCTCCACACCAAGGTGAACCTCCCCCCCCCCCAACAGTGACTGTGGGACGCTCCGGCGGGTGGAGACGGAGAAGGGGAAGAGGGGAGAGAGAGAGAGAGAGAAGAGGGGAGAGAGAGAGGGGGGGAGAGAGGGAAGAGGGGAGAGATAAAGGGGAGAGAAAGGAGAAGAGAAAAAAGTTCCCCCAATGCGGGTTTGCAGTGGGGGGGGGGCATGTGGCGTCCACGCCCACATTAACTACCCCCTTGATATTATCTTAATATTATTAATTAGATCCTTTTACCCCATAATCGCCGTAGCCACTGACGCATAGCCCCCAACCCGCAGGCGTGTCTAGAGAGGGAGAGGGGGGTAGAGAGTGAGGGCAGGGAGAGAATGGGGAGAGACAGTGAGAGAGGCAGAGACAGAAGGGAAAGAGACGGGGAGAGTGAGGGTGGGGGAGAGAGATGGGGGGGGGGAGAGAGGGGGAGGGGGAGCTGAGAGGGGGGGAAAGGGAAGGGGGGGAGATGGGGTGAGAAGGGAGGGGGAGAGGTGGGGGAGGGGGAGAGGTGGGGGAAGGGAGGGGGGGAGTTGAAGAGAGGTGGGAGGGAGGGGGAAGGGTGTAGGGAAGGGGGTAGGGGAGGGTTGGAGGGGAGAGGGGGGGGGAAGGGGAGGGGGGAAGGGGGTTTATGGGAGAGTGGGGAGAGGAAGGGGAGAGAGAGGGTGGGGGAGAGAGAGCGGTGGGAGAGCGAGTGGGGAGGGAGAGAGCGAGGGGGGAGGGAGAGAGCGAGGGGGGAAGGGAGAGAGAGCGGGGGGGAGGGAGGGGGAGGGAGAGAGAGAGGAGAGCGAGAGAGAGGGGAGAGGGAGAGAGGGAGAGAGGGAGAGAGAGGAGAGAGGGAGAGAGGGAGAGAGGGAGAGAGGGAGAGAGGGAGAGAGGGAGAGAGGGAGAGAGGGAGAGAGGGAGAGAGGGAGAGAGGGAGAGAGGGAGAGAGGGAGCATCAATACTCAACCCCTAATGCCCTATGCCTTAAGTTTGTATACTAATCTCTTGTGTGGGACCTTGTGGAAAGCCTTCTGGAAGTCCACATATACCACATCCACTGGTTCTCCCTTATCCACGCTACTAGTTACATTCTCGAGAAATTCCACAAGATTCGTCAGACATCATTTACCTTTCGTAAATCCATGCTCACTTTGTCCAATGATTTGCAGCCTATCTGGCCCTGGGGATTTATCGGCCTTTAATCCATTCAATTTACCCAACACCACTTCCCGACTAACCTGGATTTCACTCAATTCCTCCTTTGACCCGCGGTCCCCTGCTATTTCTGGCAGATTATTTATGTCTTCCTTAGTGAAGACGGAAACAAAGTAGTTATTCAATTGGTCCGCCACATCCTTGTTCCCCATGATCAACTCGTCGGTTTCTGACTGCAAGGGACCTACATTTGTTTTAATTAATCTCTTTCTCTTCACATATCTATAAAAACTTTTGCAGTCAGTTTTTATGTTCCATGCCAGTTTTCTTTTATAATCTATTTTCCTTTCCTAATTAAGCCCTTTGTCCTCCTCTGCTGGTCTCTGAATTTCACCCAGTCCTCTGGTATGCTGCTTTTTCTGTCTACTTTGTACGCATCATCCTTTGCTTTGATACTATCCCTGATTTCCCTTGTTATCCACGGATGCACTACCTTCCCCGATTTATTCTTTTGCCAAACTGGGATGAACAATTTTTGTAGTTCATCCATGCAGTCTTTAAATGTCTTCCATTGTATATTCACCGTCAACCCTTTTAGAATTAATTGCCAGTCAATCTTGGCCAATTCACGTCTCATACCCTCAAAGTTATCTTTCTTTAAGTTCAGAACCATTGTTTCTGAATTAACAATGTCACTCTCCATCCTAATGAAGAACTCAACCATATTATGGTCACTCTTGCCCAAGGGGGCATGTACAACAAGACGGCTAACTACCCCTTCCTCATTACTCAAAACCCAGTCTAAAATAGCCTGCTCTCTCATTGGTTCCTCTACATGTTGATTTAGATAACTATCCCACATATATTGCAAAAAATCCTCTTCCTCAGCACCCCTGGCCAATTTGATTCACCCAATCTATATGTAGATTGACGTCACCCATTATAACTGTTTTGCCTTTGTCGCACGCATTTCTAATTTCCTGTTTGATACCATCCCCAACTTCACTGCTACTGTTAGGTGGCCTGTACACAACACCCACCAGCGTTTTCTGCCCCTTAGTGTTTTGCAGCTCTACCCATACCGATTCCACATCCTCCAAGCTAATGTCCTTCCTTTCCATTGCGTTAATCTCCTCTCTAACCAGTAACGCTACCCCACCTCCTTTTCCTTTCTCTCTATCCCTCCTGAATATTGAATATCTCTGGATGTTCAGCTCCCAGCCTACGTCACCCTGGAGCAATGTCTCCGTGATCCCAACTATATCATATTCATTAATAGCTATCTGCACGTGCAACTCGTCCACCTTATTACGAATATTCCTTGCATTGAGACACAAAGCTTTCAGGCTTGTCTTTACAACGCTCTTACCCATATAACCATATAACAATTACAGCACGGAAACAGGCCCTCTCTGCCCTTCCAGTCCGTGCCGACCATTTGTTTTCCCCTAGTCCCATCTACCTGCACTCAGACCATACCCCTCCATTCCCTTCACGTCCATATACCTATCCACTTTACTCTTAAATGTTAAAATCGATCCTGCCTCCACCACTTCTGCTGGAAGCTCATTCCACACAGCCACCACCCTCTGAGTAAAGAAGTTCCCCCTCACGTTACACCGAAACCTCTGTCCCTTAATTCTCATGTCATGCCCTCTTGTTTGAATCTTCCCTACCCTCAATGGGAAAAACGTATCCACGTCAACTCTGTCTATCCCTTTCATCATTTTAAAGACCTCAATCAAGTCCCCCCTTAACCTTCTGCGCTCCAAAGAATAAAGACCTAACTTGTTCAACCTTTCTCTGTAACATAGTTGCTGGAACCCTGGCAACATTCTAGTAAATCTCCTCTGTACTCTCTCTATTTTGTTGACATCCTTCCTATAACTAGGCGACCAAAATTGTACACCATACTCCAGAATTGGTCTTACCAATGCCTTGTACAATTTTAACATTACTTCCCTACTCCTATATTCAATGCTCTGATTTATAAAGGCCAGCACACCAAAGGCTTTCTTTACCACCCTATCTACATGCGATTCCACCTTCAGGGAACTATGCACAGTTATTCCTAGATTCCTCTGTTCCACCCCTTATACAATTATGCTGAAAAGTGGCCCTTTTTGATTTTTGCCATGGTTTTGTCTGCCTGCCACTTTTACTTTTCACCTTGCTCCCTATTGCTTCTACCTTCATTTTACACCCACCTGCCTCTCTGCTCTTGTACCCATCCCCCTCCCACATTAGTTTTAATCCTCCCCGACAGCACTAGCAAACACTCCCCAAGGACATTGGTTCCATTCCAGCCCAGTTGCAGACCGTCCTGTTTGTACCGGTCCCACCTTCCCCAGAACTGGCCCCAGTGCACTAAAAATTTGAATCCCTCCCCCTTGCACCATTTTTCAAGCCACGTATTCATCTGCAATATTCTCCTATTTCTACTCTGACTGGCCCGTGGTACTGGTAGTAATCCAGAGATTATTACCTTTGAGGTCCTACTTTTAAGTTTATCTCCTAGCTCCCTAAATTCACCTTGTAGGACCTCATCCCTTTTTTTACCTATATCGTTGGTGCCAATATGCACCACGACAACTGGCTGTTCACCCTCCTCCTCCAGAATGTTCTGCAGCCGTTCAGTGACATCCCTGACCCTTGCACCATGGAGGCAACATGGAGTCAAGTTTGCGGCTGCAGAAACGCTTATCTATTCCCCTGACAATTGAATCCCCTATTACTATTCCCCTCTGCCCTTCCCCTCTTTTTTCCCCCCTCATGTGCCGCAGAGCCACCCATGGTGCCATGAACCTGGCTGCTGCTGCATTCCCCTGGGTAGCCATCTCCCTCAACAGTATCCAAAATGGTATACCTGTTTAGGAGGGAGATGACTGCAGGGGACTCCTGCACTACCTGCCTACTGCTTTGCTGGCTATTGGCCACCCGTTCCCTTTTTGTCCTCTTACCCTTTGCCTGCGGTGTGACCAACTCGCTGTTTGTGCTATCCACGACTTTCTCCGCATCGTGGATGCTCCAGCATGAATCCAGCCGCAGTTCCAATCGTTCAATGCGGTCTGCCAGGAGATGCAGCTGGACACACTTCCTGCAAATGTAGTCACCAGGGACACCGACCATATCCCTGATCTCCCACATGTTGCAGGCTGAATAAACCATGGGGCCAATCTCTACTGACATATCCTACTCCCAAATTGCTCTGTATTAAATATTAAAAACACAAAAACTTATCCTTTAAACTTTACTAATAAATACTGAATCCTTGACTCCCAGAATCCTTAACTTCCAGAATCCTTAAACCTGAAGGCAGAAATGTAAAAATTGTAAACCCGGGGTTGCACCCAATCAGCTGCTTCCTTGGGTCCTCTTCCACCAATCAGAGGCTTCACCAGAATCCTTCTTTGAAAGTGAGATGGAACGTTGCCGATTTGGTCTCCTCACAGCTCCAGGTACTTCACCCTCTCGCACCAACGGCTCCCTCCCTGGGCCTCTGTGAAAGCAAGCCCCGCGATGTGTTTTATACTCACAGCTCCAGGTTATCCACCCTCTCTCACCAATGGCTCCCTGGGCCTCTCTGTTTTAAAATAAACTTTCCACCATTAATTACTAAACTATATGCCTACATTCAATTTTGGAAAACACTTCCTATCTCCCTTATAGGTAGATTAAATGCCATATAGATGATCTTCCTTCCGCAACTCTTATATTTATTTCAATCAATACCGATAAATCTCCCTAAAGTTTAAATCAAAAATTGATTCTATTGTCACTAACTTTATTTGGGACTACAAAACTCATAGAATACATAAAAGACATTTGTGCAAATCCAAAGAAAATGGAGGATTAGCTCTTCCTAATTTTCTTTTTTACTACTGGGCAACTAACATTAAAAATATAACCTTCTTGTTGAACGATACATGTCAACATGTAAATTGGTTAAAAATGGAGAGGGAAGATTGTTTGCCTTTTAGTATAGGCTCGATCCTCCTATCTCCAACACATTTGATAAGTCAACGTGTGAGCAAAATACGATAATACATAGTACTATCCGTATCTGGAAAGTTGAAATTCAGACTTAAATGGAGAAACATGTCTCTCCTTCTTCCTATTGCAAACAATCCCTTGTTTAAACTGTCTACTTTAGATATGCTGTTTGTTCAATGGAAGAACCTGGGAATTAAGACTGTGGGAGACCTCTATAAGAAGGGGGCTCTCTTTTCTTTTCAAGAACTACAGGAGAAATATCACTTGAACGGCAACAATATTTTCATATACCTTCAAATCGAGATTATGTGAAAACATACACACAAGACTCTCCTCTTATTGGTCCAGATATATTAGACGATTGTTTGAATAGACATGCCGATACAAGTACATTGATGTATTACATTTAGAAACATAGAAACATAGAAAATAGGTGCAGGAATAGGCCATTCAGTCCTTCGAGCCTGCACCGCCATTCAATATGATCATGGCTGATCATTCAACTCAGTATCCCTTACCTTCCTTCTCTCCATACCCCCTGATCCCTTTAGCCACAAGGACCACATCTAACTCCCTCTTAAATATAGCCAACGAACTGGCCTCAACTACCTTCTGTGGCAGAAAATTCCAGAGATTCACAACTCTCTGTGTGAAAAATGTTTATCTCATCTCGGTCCTAAAAGATTTCCCCCTTATCCTTAAACTGTGACCCCTTGTCCTGGACTTCCCCAACATCGGGAACAATCTTCCTGCATCTAGCCTGTCCAACCCCCTAAGGATTTTGTAAGTTTCTATAAGATCCCCCCTCAATCTTCTAAATTCTAGTGAGTACAAGCCGAGTCTATCCAGTCTTTCTTCATATGAAAATCCTGACATCTCAGGAATCATTCTGGTGAACCTTCTCTGTACTCCCTCTATCACACGATTGTCTTTCCTCAGATTTGGAGACCAAAACTGTACGCAATACTCCAGGTGTGGTCTCACCAAGACCCTGTACAACTGCAGTAGAACCGCCCTACTCATATACTCAAATCCTTTTGCTATGAATGCTAACATACTATTCGCTTTCTTCACTGCCTGCTGCACCTGCATGCCTACTTTCAATGACTGGTGTACCATGACACCCAGGTCTCGTTGCATCTCCCCTTTTCCTAATCGGCCACCATTCAAATAATAGTCTACTTTCCTGTTTTTGCCACCACAGTGGATAACCTCACATCTATCCACATTATACTGCATCTGCCATCAATTTGCCCACTCACCCAGCCTATCCAAGTCACCTTGCAGCCTCCTAGCATCCTCCTCACAGCTAACACTGCCCCCCAGCCTCGTGTCATCCGCAAACTTCGAGATGTTGCATTCAATTCCCTCGTCCAAATCATTAATATATATTGTAAATAGCTGGGGTCCCAGCACTGAGGCTTGCGGCACCCCACTAGTCACTGCCTGCCATCCTGAAAAGGACCCGTTCACTCCTACTCTTTGCTTCCTGTCTGCCAGCGAGTTCTCTATCCACATCAATACTGAACCGCTAATACCATGTGCTTTAAGTTTGTATACTAATCTCTTGTGTGGGACCTTGTCGAAAGCCTTCTGGAAGTCCGAATATAACACATCCACTGCTTCTCCCTTATCCACTCTACTAGTTACGTCCTCAAAAAATTCAATAAGATTCGTCAGACATGATTTACCTTTCGTAAATCCATGCTCACTTTGTCCAATGATTTCACCACTTTCCAAATGCACTGCTATCCCATCTTTAATAACTGACTCTAGCAGCTTCCCCACTATCGATGTTAGACTAACTGGTCTGTAATACCCCGTTTTCTCTCTCCCTCCCTTTTTAAAAAGTGGGGTTACATTAGCTACCCTCCAATCCTCAGGAACTACTCCAGAATCTAAAGAATTTTGAAAAATTATCACTAAGGCATCCACTATTTCTGGGGCTACTTCCTTATGTACCCTGGGATGCAGCCTATCTGGCCCTGGGGATTTATCGGCCTTTAATCCATTCAATTTACCTAACACCAATTTCCGGCTAACCTGGATTTCACTCTGTTCCTCCATCTCATTTGACCCATAAATTATCTGCTATTTCTGGCAGATAATTTATGTGTTCCTTAGTGAAGACAGAACCAAAGTAGTTATTCAATTGGTCTGCCATGTCCTTGTTCCCCATGATCAATTCACCTGTTTCTGACTGCAAGGGACCTACATTTGTTTTAACTAATCTTTTTCTCTTCACATATCGATAACAACTTTTGCAGTCAGTTTTTATGTTCCCTGCCAGTTTTCTTTCATAATCCAATTTCCCTTTCCTAATTAAGCCCTTTGTCCTCCTCTGTTGGACTGAATTTCTCCCAGTCCTCTGGTAGGCTGCTTTTTCTGGCTAATTTGTACGCTTCATCTTTTGCTTTGATACTATCCCTGATTTCCCTTGTTATCCACGGATGCACTACCTTCTCTGATTTATTCTTTTGCCATACTGGGATGAACAATTGTTGTAGTTCATCCATGCAGTCTTTACATGCCTTCCATTGCATATATCCACCGTTAACCCTTCAAGAATCTTCGCCAATTCACGTCTCATACCCTCAAAGTTACCTTTCTTTAGGTTCAGGACCTGTGTTTCTGAATTAACAATGTCACTCTCCATCCTAATGAAGAACGCAACCATATTATGGTCGCTCTTGCACAAGGGGCCATGCACAACAAGGCTGCTAACTAACCCTTCCTCATTACTTAATATCCAGTCTAGAATAGCCTGCTCTCTCATTGGTTCCTCTACATGTTGGTTTAGAAAACTATCCCGCATACATTCCAAGAAATCCTCTTCCTCAGCACCCCTGCCAATTTGATTCACCCAATCTATATGCAAACATAGAAACATAGAAAATAGGTGCAGGAGTAGGCCATTCGGCAATTCGAGCCTGCACCGCCATTCAATATGATCATGGCTGATCATCCAACTCAGTATCCTGTACCTGCCTTCTCTCCATACCCCCTTATCCCTTTAGCCATAAGGACCATATCTAACTCCTTCTTAAATATAGCCAACAAACTGGCCTCAAATATAGCCAACAAACTGGCAAATGTAGATTGAAGTCACCCATTATAACAGTTTTACCTTTGTTGCACGCATTTCTAATTTCCTGTTTGATGCCATCCCCAACCACTACTACTGTTAGGTACCTTAGTGTTTTGGAGCTCTACCCATATCGATTCCACATCCTCCAAGCTAATGTCCTTCCTTTCTATTGCGTTAATCTCTCTAACCAGCAACGCTACCCCACCTCCTTTTCCTTTCTGTCTTTCCCTCCTGAATATTGAATATCCCTGGATGTTCAGCTCCCAGCCTTGGTCACCCTGGAGCCATGTCTCCGTGATCCCAACTATATCATAATCATTAATAGCTATCTGCATATTCAACTCATCCACCTTATTACGAATGCTCCTCGCATTGAGACACAAAGCCTTCAGGCTTGTTTTTACAATGCTCTTACCCCTTATACAATTACGTTGAAAGGTGGCCCTTTTTGATTTTTTCCCTGGATTTGTCTGCCTGCCACTTTTCACCTTGCTACCTATTGCTTCTATCCTCATTTTACACCCCTCTGTCTCTCTGCTCACACATTTAAGAAACCCACCACCTCTTATTCTCTGTTGATTATTTTTTTTCTTCTTTCCCCCCTACGCGTTGCGTCTGACTGCTACCCTTCTCTGCCTCCTGCCTCACACACGGTCAACTTGCTTTCTCTATTTGAGACCCTCCCCCCAACCGATCTAGTTTAAAGTCTCCCCAGTAGCCCACCTTCTGAGATTTATAGGCGAGCATGGGCGAACGAGATGGGTTTACCCATTTCAAAAGATTTATGGGAGGAAAGCCCACTATAATACATTACTGTTCTTTAAATGTCAGGCATTGTCTGATACAATTCAAAGTATTGCATAGGTTATACTACTCAAAGACCAAATTGAATAAGATCTTCCCAACTGTTTCCTCTCTCTGTGATAAATGTCACCTCCAAGAAGCTAACTGACCCATTCTTTTGTATCCTGTATAAAAATACAAAATTCCTGGATGGGAATATTCAATACCATTTCTAAAACACTCAAAATTCAATTGGAGTCAGATTCAAAATGAATAATATTAGGAATGCCAGAGGGCTGACCTAAGTTAATGATATATCCAAAGACGTTTCCTTGACTATGGTTTAATATCTGCGAAAAAGCGTATATTTAAATTCTGGAATCTAGATAACAGTTCCCATAGTGAAAACATGGATCACAGAAATGACCGAGACACTACATTTAGAAAAAATAAGGCTTGTTTTGTCTGACAAATCAGACCAATTTTCCAAAATTTGGTCTCCTTTCATTCAACAATTTCTTCAACAACAGAATGGTTGAACACAAATTCAAAACCAACACTAGGGTCAGGTGAGCGGGCGTAGGGAAGGATAGTCGGATATATCTCCGCTTTTAAAAAAAACAAAACGTATTTGTTAGTTCAGGGTTTTTTGCCTCTTTCTTTTTCATATCTTTCTTCTTCCTTTTCATTCTTTCCTTTTTACTTTTTTCCGATTCACTTATAAGTTTATAAAATGTTAAAACTGAAGCTGTACGAAAATTGTATAATTGTTATGTCGATTACTTTCTCCTTGTACAATTGCTTCTAATAAAATTAATATATTTAAAAAAAAAGAAAATTAAAATGTGGTTTGAAAATGAAGTTTGAAAATGAAAATGTGGTTGATTTGAAAATGTGGTTGGGTTGCAAAGCAAAGAAACTGTGGTTGGTTTGAAAAGAAAATGCGGTTGGTTTGTATAAATACCTTAGTCTCACACAGGTTGAAGCGCAAGCATTTTTATTGTTTAGTTCATCATCACATATGCAGTACATCACACGTTCAGTCTTCTGCAGCTACTGCCAGACAGCAGGCGAGTTCTTACACTACGAATCATATAGTTAGGCGGAGTTATAATTATTAAGCATTCTAATTGGCTAACGTGCAATAGCCAATCTACATCTCTTCTTGTAGAAGTGAAAAAGCAACTAAGGCATTCAGATGATAAACTATAAACCGAGTAAATAATAATGGGGTTAAACAATATCTAATAGGTGGCCTGCTAACCCGCCCGGTCCTCGTACGGTATGGGGCTGCCTCTCAACCTCCGAAAAGATGGGGGCTGGGGTAGGTAGAACCATGGGGGACCTGATGGGTCTCTGTGGGAGGTCGCCGTGGGGGAACCTGGGATGGATGGGCGCGGGGATCCCAGGGTGCCGGTTACAACAGGGGACGCAGGTCCGACCGACGTGGGGAGTGGACGGACCCGGTAGCGGCAGGTGCTGGTGCGGCTGCAACAGGTGTTGGTTAAAACTCAAGCGATGGGGCATCAAGACTCTGGGATGCCGTACGGCGTTCCTTCACAGGGAGGAGATGTTGACGGTTGTGTCTGTAGAGGATGCCATCAACTTCGACCAGGTAGGAGCGTGGTTCCTTAGAGGGGCCATGAATGTGTCCCAGTTTGGTATGTCCTTTATCTGTTTGCAGTCGTACCACTTGCCCTTGTATAAGTGGTTTAAGTGGTTTGCTGGTCTTATCAAAAAAGCGCTTCTGCATGTCTTGATTAAATTGTACATACTTCTGTATTACGGCAGGGGGGCAGACTTTTGATCTAGCTGTTGCTGGGAGACAGGCAGTGGAGGACGTGTCTGGGGGGGACATTAGCCGCTGGGCTGGGGAGCCGAGAATGTTGTAGCTTGCAATATTTCGCTGGTTCAGCAGGTCCAGGTAGACATCAGATTTGGCTAGATCGGAGCGCTCCATGAGTTGTTTTGCGCTCCGAACAGCGTGCTCCGCAAGACCATTGGACTGTGGGTATTCTGGGCTGCTGGTGACATGTTGGAAGCAGACAAAAAACCTGATCTTTTACATTGTCCAACCAAACTCAGAAATCCTGCTTGGCATCAATGCATGCCATGGGGTATGGTCTGAGTGCAGGTAGATGGGACTAGGGGAAAACAAATGGTCGGCACGGACTGGAAGGGCCGAGAGGGCCTGTTTCCGTGCTGTAATTGTTATATGGTTATATGGTTATATGATCTAAGTCTGGTTTACTTTGGGCGTGCTGTCCATAAACTCTGTTTGACAGAGGAACTAACACAGCAGATGCTATCCAATTATAAAGACTTGTTTGATGACCAACTCGGCAAATTGCCTACGATATACAAGATCACTGTAGATCATGCTGTCACCCCAATAGTTTGTGCACCTCACCGCATTCCCCATGGCATGCGGGAGAGAATACACGCCAAGCGTATGATCTCCATTGGAGTCATTGCCGAGGTCAGCGAACCCTCGGACTGGGTCTCCACCATGGTCGTCACCACAAAAAAGACAAGAAAGAACTACGGAACTACATCAACCCTAAAGATTTAAATACAGCAATTAAATGCCAACATTATCCGATGATAACCACTGAGGACGTAGCGGCACAGATTGACAACGCAACGGTATTCTCAGTCCTCGATGCCAAAAGCTCTTTCTGGCAAATAATGTTGGACCAAGCATCGTCTGGCCTAACAACTTTTGCCACATCATTCGGCCACTACAGGTTTTTAAGGATGCTCTTTGGCATCAACTCTGCCAGCGAAGTCTTTCAGCGCGCAATGGACAACTATTCGCAGAATATCCATGTGCCATCATTGTTGATGACGTCCTAGTCTACGGTCGCGATATGATCGAGCATAACGCCAACCTGAAAAATATACTGAACCGTGCCAGAGACATTAATCTGAAACTCAACCCTTTGAAATGCAAGTTCAGAGTCTCCGAAGTCACCTACGTTGGTCATGTATTCACCAGCATTGGATTAAAACCTGATCCATTAAAGACTGCATCCATCAACGAACTGCCGGTCCCAACCAATGTCACCAGCCTCCAGCGATTTCTTGGCATGGTCAACTACCTAGGTAAATTTATTGCCAACCTCAGCGAACTTTCTGCTCCCCCACGACAAATGACCCACAAGGACAATGCATGGTCTTGGTACCCGCAACACCAAAGAGTCTTTGAGACTTTAAAATTACAGCTAACCAGCGCACCTACACTGGGATACTTCAATCTCAACCTGCCAGTCACTATCACCTGCGATGCATCCCAGTATGGGCTAGGCACAGCATGCCTACAAACAGCCATCGACGTGATGCCCATCTCCTATGCATCACACACCTTGACTGAAACTGAGCAATGCTATGCTCAGATCGAGAAGGATCTGCTCGCCGTTGTTTTTGCCTGCTCAAAATTTAAAGACTTTATGTTTGGCAAAACCTTTACGTTCGAGACCGACCACCAGCCACTAGTTACCATCCTGAGCAAGCCTATCCATGCTGCCCCTGTTCGACTACAGCGACTGATGATGCAGCTGCAACGGTTTGACTTCCGCATTGTCTACAATTGTAAAGACATGCACATCGCAGATAAGCTCTCCAGAGCTCCACGCACCACCAGCGAACGACACCCATTTGAACAGGACAAATACTCGGTCCTGAAGGCCTCGTTTGTGCCCACCGATCACCTGCGCCGCCTTGCCGAAAACACAGCTGCAGACAAAACCTCACAGCTGCTGACCTCAGTCATAAGAGGCGGTTGGCCAAACAAGCAGGCAAGCACTCCGTATGAAATACGACCCTACTTCCTGGTCCGTGACGAACTGGTGTTACAAGACGGAATAATTGTCAAGGGTCACAAGGCGGTCATTCCCACAACCTTGCGAAACAAGTACTACGAGGAAATCCACGGAGGCCACCCTGGCACGGAGGCCACTCTAAAACGAGCCAAGGATATGATCTACTGGGATGACCAAGTACATTTGTAAGAAAACAGAATCGTGTGCGATCTGCAACAGCCAGTCACCGCATCAGCAGAAGCAGCCCCTTTTATCCCAGCCAGCTCCCTCTCTACCATGGTCATCACTAGCTGCCGATATCTTCAAATGTCACGGGAAACTCATACTCTAACTGGTTCAAACTTGACTTTCTGCCAACAATCACTTCAGAAACAGTGATCCAAAAGCTGAAAATACACCTTTTAAACAAAAATAAATCGTGGTAAACAGATGCGGGCTAGACCCAATTTTCTGACACCATGTAAATACCTTAGTCTCACACAGGTTGAAGCACAAGCATCTTTATTGTCTAGTTGATCATCACATATACAGTACATCACACATGCAGCTACTGCCAGACAGCAGGCGAGTTCTTACACTATAAATCATATAATTAGGTGGAGTTATAATTACTAAGCATTCTAATTGGCTAACATGCAATAGCCAATCTACAGTTTGAAAAGAAAATGTGGTTGGTTTGAAAAGCAAGCAAGCTGTCGTTGGTTTGAAAAACATGCAAGGTGCGGTTGATTTGTAAAGCAAGCTTGAAGATCTATATAATTAAAAGTCTAAACTTGACCACTTTGTGTTCGCACTTTATATTGATATTAGAAAAAACACTACCACTTACGGCTGCGATTTTTGGCCATCTTACTCAGAGTCCCCCACCAGCTGTGGATTTTTCCCATCGATGAAAAATAAAAGACTTATTAATGTTTTTAAAATGTTGAGATTCTCTCTCCTGTCAATCACGCCATGAAGGCTACGACCTTTCCGATGGCAGGGGGAGGGACTATAAAACCCGAATGTGTGGACGTGCCTGTCGCTGCAAGATGGGGGATGGAGAGGTCACGACTCTGTCTGAGCTGTGAATCAACTGAACACTGAACACATGTCTACTAAACTGAGTGTGGTTTTATGTGCTTTTATGTGGTTTATTTGGAACTGTGTTTGGAAGGAATAAATGTTTTAACTGTGCCTTTTAACTATGTCTTTTATCTATGCCTTTTAACTGTGCCGCTAATTGAAAAGTGTGGCTAATTGAAAAGTGCCTTTAAACTGTGCCTTTATTTTTAACTGTTTTGCTTTTTAAATGTGGCTTGCGATTTAAATGCGACTTGCTGTGCAACACCTTTAGGAAGGGAAAACCATGAATAAATGTTTTATTAGATCAGGACTGTGTTTAATGCAAAATTGCCGCTCATTCCGTGACTTCCGCTTAGTGGAGAGGTGGCGCTGATTGCGTCATTTCCGCTAAGTGGAGAGGTGGTGCTGATTGCGTCATATCGCTTCTGTAATTCGCTTGAGTAATTCAAGAGAGCTTACTGCCATACATATGGTGTGTGTGTGTTTGTTGAAAGTTATTTAAAGCACGTTTTTGCAGTAGCAGCAGCTCTAGTGGAGTGTTTCAGAATAAAAAAGGCTTTAAACATTTGAATCATTTGGTTTAGAAACACATGTGTTCTTATTTTCAAGCTACCTACATAGAGTATATGGTTAGTAACAGGATTCAGTATGCTTACAACGTTCTGAAGTTACTTGGCATTTTAGTATTGTTGCTGTGTATGAGTGTATGTATAGGTGTGTGTGGGTGTGTGTCTGTGTGTGTGTGTGTGCGTGCATAGGTGTGTGTCTGTGTGTGCGCATAGGTGTGTGTCTGTGTGTGCGCATAGGTGTGTGTCTGTGTGTGCGCGCGCATAGGTGTGTGTGTGTGTGTGTGCATGCATAGGTGTGTGTGCATGCATAGGTATGCGTCTGTGTGTGTGCATGCATAGGTGTGTGTATCTTTGCGTTTGTGTGTATATGTGTTTGTCTTTGTGTGTGTGCGTCTGTGTGTCTGTGTCTTTGTGTGTATGTGTGTGTGTCTTTGTGTGTGTGTGTGTGTCTTTTTGTGTGTATTGGTGTGTGTGAGTGTCGCTGTGTGTGCGTCCCTGTGTGTGCGTCTTTTGGAGTGCTTGGAGTGTTGTGAGGTTGGACTTGCTGCCACTTTTGAAAAATATAAAAGTGGATAAGTCTCCAGGTCCTGACAGGATATTCCCTAGGACATTGAGGGAAGTTAGTGTAGAAATAGCAGGAGCTATGACAGAAATATTTCAAATGTCATTAGAAACGGGAATAGTGCCGGAGGATTGGCGTACCGCACATGTTTTTCCATTGTTTGAAAAGGGTTCAAAGAATAAACCTAGCAATTATAGACCTATTAGTTTGACATCAGTGGTGGGCAAATTAATGGAAAGGATATTTAGAGATAATATATATAAGCATCTGGATAAACAGGGTCTGATCAGGAACAGTCAACATGGATTTGTGCCTGGAAGGTCATGTTTGACAAACCTTCTTGAATTTTTTGAAGCGGTAACTAGGGAAATTGATGAGGGTAAAGCAGTGGATGTTGTCTATATGGATTTCAGTAAGGCCTTTGACAAGGTTCCCCATGGAAGGTTGGTTAAGAAGGTTCAATCTTTGGGTGTTAATGGCGGAGTAGCAAGATGGATTCAACAGTGGCTGAAATGGGAGATGTCAGAGAGTAATGGTGGATGGCTGTTTGTCAGGCTGGAAGCCGGTGACCAGTGGGGTGCCTCAGGGATCTGTGTTGGGTCCACTGTTGTTTGTCATGTACATCAATGATCTGGATGATGGGGTGGGAAAATTGGATAAGTAAGTATGCAGATGATACTAAGATACGTGGTGTTGTGGATAATGAAGTAGATTTTCAAAGTCTACAGAGAGATTTGGGCCATTTGGAAAAGTGGGCTGAAAGATGGCAGATGGAGTTTAATGCTGTTAAGTGTGAAGTGCTACATCTTGGCAGGACAAATCAAAAATAGGAAGTACATGGTAAATGGTAGGGAATTGAGGAATGCTGTGGAACAGAGGGATCTAGGAATAACTGTGCATAGTTCCTGAAGGTGGAATCGCATGTAGATAGGGTGGTAAAGAAAGTCTTTGGTGTGCTGGCCTTTATAAATCAGAGCATTGAATATAGGAGTAGGGAAGTAATGTTAAAATTGTACAAGGCATTGGTAAGACCAATTCTGGAGTATGGTGTACAATTTTGGTCGCCTAGTTATAGGAAGGATGTCAGCAAAATAGAGAGAGTACAGAGGAGATTTACTAGAATGTTTGCCAGGGTTCCAGCAACTATGTTACAGAGAAAGGTTGAACAAGTTAGGTCTTTATTCTTTGGAGCGCAGAAGGTTAAGGGGGGACTTGATTGAGGTCTTTAAAATGATGAAAGGGATAGACAGAGTTGACGTGGATACGTTTTCCCATTGAGGGTAGGGAAGATTCAAACAAGAGGGCATGACATGAGAATTAACGGACAGAAGTTTCGGGGTAACGTGAGGGGGAACTTCTTTACTCAGAGGGTGGTGGCTGTGTGGAATGAGCTTCCAGCAGAAGTGGTGGAGGCAGGATCGATTTTAACATTTAAGAGTAAAGTGGATAGGTATATGGACGTGAAGGGAATGGAGGGGTATGGTCTGAGTGCAGGTAGATGGGACTAGGGGAAAACAAATGGTCGGCACGGACTGGAAGGGCCGAGAGGGCCTGTTTCCGTGCTGTAATTGTTATATGGTTATATGGTTATATATATGTATGTATGTATGTATATATGTATGTATATATATATCTTGTGAATATGACTATAATCATATATAATTATGTATAATTATATATAAAAATATAAAGAATATAATTGTGAGGTTTTTTTTGAATGAGTGCCACAGAGGTCCTCTTGAACCAGCGTAATTAATGGGTGAGTGCAGTTCCTGTGGGTTGCCCCATTTACTGAACCCCACTGACTTCCAGTGTGCAAAGTGGGGCTGGGCAGTGCCAGGCTGGGGAAGGCTAAGGCAGGAAAATGCCTAACCCTAACTCGCCCCCCCTTCCAGAGCTGCCGAAGGCTGGAGCTGGAGATGCTTTGGGACTGGCTGCGGGCTCCATACATGTGGCCCCACAGCGCGTCCACCTCGATGATGATGGTGGGGAGCAGCACTGCCCTGCACTCCGCCCGGGCAGCCTTCAGCAACCCCATTGCGCCGGCTCCGTCAGACCGCCCGCTCACTTGCTGCAACACTGGCAGCCTGACAACCCGACGGACCCCTCGCAGCACTCACCAGAGGCCCGGCCAGACGCTCACCAACCCGGCGGAGGCCTGGCCCAACTCTCACCGATCCTCCACAGCATCCACAGCGGCCCACCTAC
Organism: Okamejei kenojei; assembly: GCA_035221665.1. Lineage (NCBI taxonomy): Eukaryota > Metazoa > Chordata > Chondrichthyes > Rajiformes > Rajidae > Okamejei > Okamejei kenojei. The sequence goes on from CM069131.1 coordinate 1,191,577, forward strand.
AAGCCCGACTGACTGACTGACCCTAACCGTAGCTGTACATTTGTTATTTATCATTTTTATTTAACAGTTCACATTATAATTTTATAAAGATAAATCAATTGAGAAACAAAATGAACAGCAAGGTGAAACCTTGGAAACCTTGTTATTGTTTTGATGTAATGAGGAGGCAGCCTTGATCCCAGGGTCCTCGCTGCCTAGCGACCATAAAACAAAGCGCGGGTTGGTCAATTTGCATCCGACCTCAATGTCAAACGGGCATTGACTGGGCAATTACTACTCAGAAAATTTGAGGTTGTTCTCATATTTCTTAAAAAATGTGCAGGTTTTGGTCTTGATGAGCTTCAGGTATGATTTATGTAATATTTTTATACAATATGTTTAAAAATGTCGGGGTAGTTAAGTGAATTGGGTCACGAACCTGAACGAAAAAACTCCTCTGCCCACAGCCTATACATACTGTACGTCTTTGGAGTGTGGGAGGAAACCGAAGAACTCAAAGAAAACCTACGTGGAGAACGTACAAACTCCATACAGACAGCACTCGCTGTCGGGATGGAACCCGGTTCACCGGCGCTGTAGGGCAGCAACTCTACCGCTGTGCCAAAGCGCTGCTTAAATTTGTCCCCTATATCCTTACTGATGGGGTCTGTAGGTCAGGAAGTCGAGAATCCATTTGCAGAGATGAGCACTGACTTGCGAGTTTTGTGAAAAGCTTGGATGTTATAATGATATTAAAGGCACAGCTGTAATTTATGAATAGGAGTCCGACATAGGTGTCTCTTTTCCAGGTGTTCTAGGGATGAGTGTTGGGCTAGGGTGATGGCATCGTCCGTGGGCCTGTTGTGGCGGTAGGTGAACTGCAGTGGGTCAAGGCCGCTGGGTAGACTGGATTGAATGCGTTCCATAACTAGCCTCTCAAAACATTTCATGGTGGTGGATGTCGTAGGTGAACTGCAGTGGGTCAAGGCCACAGGACGGTAATTGTGTAAACTTGAGATCTTGCTATTCTTCGGTACTGGAATGATGGTGGTCTTCTTGAATCATTTAGGTACCTCCGAACAGAGTAGGGAGAGATTAAAGATGTCCGTGAATACTCTCACTAGCTGGTCCGCATAGCTGCTAAGGACACAGCCAGGAACTCCATCTGGGACAGTTGTTTTTCGTGGGTTTACCCTCAGGAAGGCAGATGTAACCTCTGCTGGTCACCCTGGGGAGAGGCACCCTGGAGTCTGTACAGCCAGGTGTCAAGGCCCAGTAGTCCTGCTCAAAGTGGGCATAGAAAGCATTCAGTTCATCAGGTAGGTTCGCACCATCACCAATGATGATATCATTGCACAATCAAAGTCAAAGTATCCTTTATTGTCATTCAGACCTTTCGGTTTGAACGAAATTTCATTGCCTGCAGTCATAACATATAATAAAAAACAAAACATACAATAAACACATATTTAACATCCACCACAGTGAGTTCACCAGGCACCTCCTCACTGTGGAGGAAGGCAAAAGTCTTAAAGTATTTGTCTTCTTCACTCCTTGTTCTTCCTCTGCGCTGAGGCGATCCAGGCCTCCGATATTGTTGTCCACTAGGTCCGCGGCCGAGCCTCCGAAGCCGGGCTGCCGCCACCGCCGTCGCCGGAATGCTGGAACCCCGCCACAGCTCTAAAGCAGGGTCCGCTGCTGGATCGCTGGAGCACCGCAGCTCTGAAGCCAGGTCGTCGCTGGAATGCCACCGCTGGAACGCCGCTGGAGCACCACAGCTCTGAAGCCGGGTCGCCACTGGAATGCCACCGTTGGAACGCCGCTGGAGCACCACAGCTCTGAAGCCGGGTCCGCCGTTGGGACGCTGGAGCACCGCAGCTCTGAAGCCGGGCCGCCGCCACTGCTGGAATGCCGCCACAGCTCCGAGACCGCCAGCTCCGACATTAGGCCTCAGCACAGACGGAGACGGTGACGGGGGACACGACAAGAAAAGTCGCACCCCCCCGAAGGGAGAGAATAAAACCCTGTTTCTTCCACCAACCCCCCCCCCCCCACACACACACAATCTAATAAACCAAAATGTTAACTAAAACAGACACAAGAAGACAAAAAGAAAAGAAAAAAAACCAGATGGGCTGCAGGCGAGCCGCAGCTGCCAGGCAACGCTGCCACTTCCGGAATCACCAATGAACAATCTTTTCACCACTGGGTGGTGTCAGCAATGGCTGCCTCCCTGTTGTTTTTTAGTAAGTGTTAAATGTATGTTTTAATTTTCTTTAGCTTGTTTTATCTGGGGGATTGGGGGATAGTTTTTTAAATCTCTTACCTCCACGGAGATGTGATTTTTTTTTGTATCGTATCTCCATCCGCACTGTGGCCTAACATCATGGAGCTGGCAGAGCACCAGCCGCAGGAGTTTCGACCGTCCTGACCGCAGGGGCTTCGATCGCCGGCTGCGGGACCTTGGACTGTCCCGACGCAGGAGCTTTGACGGCCTTGACGCGGGAGCTTTGACCTTCCAGACCGCAGGAGAATATCGAGGAAGATTAGACTTTATTACCTTCCATCACAGTGAGGAATGTGGGGAATCCGCTGTGGTGGATGTTTATGTTAACTTTTATGTTGTTGTGTGTCTCGTTTTTTTTAGAATGGCTATATGGTAATTCGAGTTGCACTGTAACTTAATTGGCCTGTTTCCGCGATGCATCTGTCAACTAAACTAAAACTTCAGTCCAATGTAACGCACTTAGAATCGAGGAACAGAGGACATAGGTTTAAGGTTAAAGAGGAAAGATTTAATCAGAATCTGAGGGGTAACCTTTCCACACAGAGGGTGGTGGGTGTATTGAATGAGCTGCCAGAGGAGGTTAAGAAACAGTCAGTCAGGTGCATGGATAGGACAGGTTTGGAGGGATATGGACTGTATTAGAGTGTATCAGCTGCAGAGAGGTTGGTGAAGAGGCAGAGGAGGTTTACCACAATGCTGCCTGGATTAGACGGGTGGGGTAAACCCTCACCCCACTCACCATCAACAACACCAGTCACATCTGTGGAGTCTTTTAAGTTCCTGGGAACCATCATCTCCAAGGACCTTAAGTGGGGTGCTACCATCAACTCCACTGTCAAAAAGGCACAACAGAGGATGTACTTTCTACGGCAGCAGAGGAAGCACAATCTGCCACAGGCAATGATGGTCCAATTCTACACGGCCATCGTAGACTCTGTCCTCACCTTCTCCATCATGGTCCGATTTGGCTCAGCCACCAAGCACGACACCTGGAGGCTGCAGTGAATCGTCCGATCAGCAGAGAAGATTATTGGCTGCAACCTTCCCTCCATTGATGAACTGTACACTGCAAGCGCCATGGAAGCGAGCGGGCAAGATCATCTCTGACCCCTCTCACTCTGGCCACAAACTCTTTGAATCACTTCCCTCTGGAAGGCGACTGTGGACAGTCAAAGCTGCCACAGCCAGACATAAAAACAGTTTTTATCCAGTAGTTGCTCTCGTCAACAGCCAAAAATCTGTAGCCTCCGTTTGATCTGGTATTTTGTTGGTTCACATGCTTGATCAATAGTGTTTTATCATGAATGTTTTATTATTATTATTAATGTTTAGTGTTTTCTGAGTCATTTGTAACTGTCACTGTATGTCATGTTGTTACTTGTGGGCAGAGCACCAAGGGAAATTCCTTGTATATGAATACTTGGCCAATAAACTTACTTACTTACAGTGGCTTGCAAAAGTATTCATACCCCTTGAACATTTCCACATTTTGTCACGTTACAACCATAAACATAAATGTATTTTATTGGGATTTTATGTGATAGACCAACACAAAGTGGTGCATAATTGTGATGTGGAAGGAAAATGATACATGGTTTCCAAATTTTATTACAAATAAAAAACTGAAAAGTGTGGCGTGCAAAAGTATTCAGCCCCCTTGGGTCAATACATTGTAGAACCACCTTTCGCTGCAATTACAGCTGCAAGTCTTTTGGGGTATGTCTCTACCAGCTTTGCACATCTAGAAACTGACATTTTTGCCCATTTTTCTTTGCAAAATAGCTCAAGCTCAGTCAGATTGGATGGAGAGCGTCTGTGAACAGCAATTTTTAAGTCTTGCCAGAGATTCTCAACTGGATTTAGGTCTGGACTTTGACTGGGCCATTCTAACACATGAATATGCTTTGATCTAAACCATTCCATTGTAGCTCTGGCTGTATGTTTAGGGTCGTTGTCCTGCTGGAAGGCGAACCTCCGCCCCAGTCTCAAGTCTTTTGCAGACTCTCACACGTTTTCTTCCAAGATTGCCCTGTATTTGGCTCCATCCATCTTCCCATGAACTCTGACCAGCTTCAATGTCCCTGCTGAAGAAAAGCATCCCCACAGCATGATGCTGCCACCACCATGTTTCACAGTGAGGGTGGTGTGTTCAGGGTAATGTGCAGTGTTAATTTTCCGCCACACATAACGTTTTGCATTTAGGCCATAAACTTCCATTTTTGTCTCATCAGACCAGAGCACCTTCCTCCACATGTTTGCTGTGTCCCAAACATGGCTTGTGGCAAACTGCAAACGGGACTTTCAACAATGGCTTTCTCTTGCCACTCTTTCATAAAAGCCCGATTTGTGGAGTGCACAATTTGTGGACAGATTTGTGGACAGATTCTCCCACCTGAGCTGTGGATCTCTGCATCTCCTCCAGAGTTACCATGGGCCTCTTGGCTGATTCTCTGATCAATGCTCTCCTTGCCCGGCCTGTCAGTTTAGGTGGACGGCCATGTCTTGGTAGGTTTGCAGTTGTGCCATACTCTTTCCATTTTCGGATGATGGATTGAACAGTGCTCCGTGAGATGTTCAAAGCTTGGGATATTTTTTTATAACCTAAACCTGCTTTAAACTTCTCCACAACTTTATCCCTGACCTGTCTGGTGTGTTCCTTGGGCTTCATGATGCTGTTTGTTCACTAATGTTCTCTAACAAACCTCTGAGGCCTTCACAGAACAGCTGTATTTATACTGAGAATAGGTTACACACAAGTGGACTCTATTTACTAATTAGGTGACTTCTGAAGGTAATTGGTTGCACTGGATTTTATTTAGGGGTATCAGAGTAAAGGGGGCTGAATCATTTTGCAGGCCACACATTTCAGTTTTTTATTTGTAAAAAAATTTGAAAACTCTATACACTCTTTGGTTATATGGTTAATAAAAAATGGGTGTAATGGGTGAATGGGTCAGCATGAACTTGTTGGGCCAAAGGGCCTGTTTTCGTGTTGTATGGCACAAGGTGCAGCAATGACACTATGTGTCATTTTCCTTCCACTTCACAATTATGCACCCCCATCTACAATAAATTATCTATTATATACAATAAATCCATCTATTATATACAATAAATGTATTCCCAATAAAATACATTTACGTTTGTGGTTGTAACGTGACAAAATGTGGAAAAGTTCAAGGGGTATGAATACTTTTGCAAGCCACTGTAGCTAGAAACATGGGCAAACACTCAATATATATTTTAAAACATTTATACAATTGAAAATCTTGCATTTGTTGAAAGAATTTATTCATATCAAGAATATATAAAACAGCAAAATGCATTTTCAAAACGTGCAGGTTTTAAAACTGCCTCCACAGAATACCAATCAAATATTAGTGTTAAGAAATTATATATACAGGTCTACCACTGATTTAAAAAAGTGGATGTGGGGAGGATGTTTCAACTAGTGGGAGGGTCTAGGATTTGAGGTCACAACCTCAGTATTAAAAGCGGTTCCTTTAGGAAGACGAGGAGGAATTTATTTAGTCAGAAGGTGGTGAATCTGTGGAATTATTTTCCACAGACGGCATTGGGTATATTTAAAGCATAGATATATTCTTGATTTGTACAGGTGTCAGGGGTTATAGGGAGAAGGCAGGAGAGTGGGGTTAGGCGGGATAGACCAGCCATGATTGAATGGCGGAGTAGACTTGATGGGCTGAATGGCCTAATTCTGCTCATCTCACCCCACATCCTCTTTTTTCCCTTCTCTCTCTCTCTCTCTCTCTCTCCCCCTCCCCTCCTCATCCCCGCTGCTCTCCCCATTCCCCCCTTCTATCTCTCCCCATCCCTCTTTCCCCTCTCACCCCCACCCTCTCTCCCCCCTTCTCCCTCTCTATCTCTCTCCCCATCCCCCCTTTACCTCTCCCTCTTCCCCTTCTTTCTCTCTCCCACCCCACCTCTCCCCTCCCACCCCCTCTCTCCCATCCCACTGCTCTCTTGTCTTGTCTTTGTGAGGTGCTGGGGGAGGGGGAGAGAGAGGGAGGGAGTAAGGAGGAGAGAAAGAGAGAGAGGGAGGGGGGAGAGAGGGTGGGGTAAGAAGGGAGGAGAGAGAGAGGAGAGGGGGGAGGTAGGGCAGGGAGGAGGGGAGTGGGGGGAGGGCGGGAAGGGAGGGGGAGGGGGAGGGGGGAGTTCAGGACTGGGAGAGCCAGCTTTCATCCCCATCCCATCCCTCCTTCGCTCTCCCCCCGTTCTCTCTCTCTCCGTCTCTGTGAAGTGCTGGGAGAGAGAGAGGGGGGGAGAGTGTGGATTCAGGAGGGGGAGAGCCAGCTTCCATCTTCCTCGACATTTGTCTCCACGACCAGCAGCAGCTCGCAAGAGTCCTGGGAGAGTTGTCTGCTCAGGAACGTCCTGGAAAGGGCACAGGACACAGTCACCCTCCATCACACTCTCCCCCTCCCTCCCTCCAGATCTCCCTCTCCCCTCCTTCTCTCTCCACCTCATGCCTCCACTCCCTCCCCCATTACTTTTAATCACTCTCTCCCCGCCCCCTCCCCCTCTCACTCAAACTTTCTCCAACTTTCTCACACACTAGTTTCCCCACTACCTCCCTCTCCCTCACCGTAGCTGCCCCTCATTGCCGATAGCAGCAGGAGCTTGCAATTTGGAGTCAAGGTTGTAGTAGGAACCGTCAATGGGCCGAATGGCTATCCAGTGAGGGCGGTGGATAGGGAGGGAGATGGGGCCCAGTGTCACTGCACTGGGAATGTTCAGGATGAAGCCTCTAATCTGCGACAGCGATAGAGAGCCCAGCGATCTGGGGGAGGGGGAGAGGGAGAGAAGAGAGAGAACACAGAGATTTTAACTTGCTATATTTCTTTCTTAGTTGCGTTTAGGGGGGGAGAGAGGGAGGGGAGAGGGGGGCAAGGAGGGGGAGAGGGGGGGGCAGGGAGGGGGAGAGAAGGGGAGAGAGAGGCGAGGGGGGAGAAAGGGAGGGGGGGAGAGAGAGATAGGGGAGAGAGAGAGAGGGGGGGGGAGAGAGAGGCGACGGGAGGGACGGGAGAGAGAAAGGAGAGAGGGGAGGGGAGAGGGAGAGAAAGGAGGGGAGAGAAGGAGAGGAGAGGGGGCAGGGAGGGGGATGGAGAGAGGTGGTAGAGAGGGCAGAGAGAGAGGGGGGAGAGAAAGGAGGGGGAGAGAGGGGGGAATAGAGGGGAGGAGAGGGGGGTGAGAGAGAAAGGGGGGGAGAGAGAGGAGGGGGAGAGTGAGTGGGGGGGGGAGAGAGGAGGGGAGGAAGGGGGTGAGGGGGAGGGGGGAGAGGGAGAGAGAATGAGAGAGGAGATGGAGGGGGAGATTACCTGCGTTTATCCCACCACACAGCAGAAAGTCCTTCGGTAAGCAAGGCAGCCATTAAAACATTTGCATCATAGTTCCCCGTCCCTAATAAACTTCGGTGTGGGTTTGAACAGGGTGTTGGGAGAGAGTCTGTTAGTGGGGGGGGGGAGAGAGGGGGGAGGGAGAGAGCGAGGGGGGCAGAGAGAGAGGTGGGGAGAGAGAGAGAGGGGGGAGAGAGAGGGGGGAGAGATAGGTGATGAAAGAGAGAATGGGGAGAGGGGGGGTGGGACATAGAAGGGAGAGAGGGGCAGAAGGGGGGGAGAGAGTGGAGAGAGGGTGGGGAGAGTGAAGAGGGGGAGAGTGAGAGGGGGAGAGAGAGAGGGAGGGGCGAGAGAGAGAAGGGGGGGGGAGGTGGGGAGAGAGGGGGGTGAGAAAGTTTAGTTTAAGTTCATTTTAACTTAGAGATACAACGCGGAAACAAGCCTTCAGCAGGGCTCGAAATTAACGGTTGCTCGGGTGCCATTGACCACCCAACCTATACGCTGTCATTTTGCCCGGCTTGGCACTACAGATGCTGGTTTATACCGTAGACACAAAAAACTGCAGTAACTCAGCGGGTCAGGCAGCATCTCTGGAGAAAGGGAACGTGACGTTTCGTGTCAGCGGCGGCTGTATTGCGGGGCAAAGATACTAGATGCAGGGTGACGAAGGGTCGGAGCGAATGACGGGCCCCGCACAGCGGCTCCACCGCCTCCTCCCGCACCCCGCGCAACCTTGCAACTGTAGTTATTTAATGAGCAACATTCACAACTATACGTTGCATTTATCCAGGTTTTACTTCTACAGTCGGTCATATACATCATAAATTTGGTCAGGAGATATTTCAGTTGAAATTTTAATGTTAATTCTGAAGTGGGAATGATAGAGACAGCGTTTATCAACGAATTTATTAAAATCTAGTGCCTACAAACTGGGTATTTTCATTGCTGTTCACAACACGTACATCTAATCTGAATGTATGGTAATGTAGCGTTTTGACACCTTTAAACATATTACCAAAAGAACATTTGCTGCAGTTATGTCCTTTGGCCATCTCTTGTCAGTTAGTGGAATGTTTAACCTGTCAGATGAGTATAGTCGGTTTTAGCAGCTATTATCACAAAATGCCTTTAGAGATTTCCTTGCAGCCTTTGTCCCATATTTTGTTATGGATAAATTATGTGGGAAGCGAGAGTGTTTCTGTACCAATAGCAATAACGACCCATGCTATGGCCATGTCATGGTAATTTTCGGTCCTTCACAGAAAACATGTTTGCATCAATCTGTAGTGTGCATGGGCAAGCATATGTTACCATGGTCCAGGATTTATTGACACAGGTTGATCATACGCTGAATAATCAAACCATATTTTTGTTTGGAAGTGGAAAGAACTAATAGAAATTGCATTAATTGCAATGTGTAAAAAGAGTTGGGATGCTATATTATAATTTTGCTGCGTCATTGTGGTATATATCATGTCTTGATTGGTGAATATGTTTAATTTGTGACTTTATTTGAAGCAGAAATAATATGTGAATGCTTCATTGAGCATAATTCCGACTGGTAACTACACACTTCGTCCGAGCATATTATCGCACGCTTCATGGAAACCGTCTAAAATGACCACCTAAACTGTCATTTGGCAACCTAAAAAGCTGCCAAGGTTGGCCGGTTGGCAACAGGGAAAAAAAGTTAAGTGAGAGCCCTGCTGAACTTCAGCCCACCGAGTCCACTCCGACCAGCAATCGCCCGTTTACACACTAGTTCAATTTAGAGATATAGTGTGGAAACAGTCCCTTTGGCCCACTGAGTCCACATCGACCAGCGATCCCTGCACACTAGTACTATCCTACACACACTATGGACAATTTACAATTTTACCTAAGCCAATTCAGCTACAAACCCACATGTCTTTAGCGTGTGGGAGGAAAACGGAGAAGTCTGAATAACTGATGAAATGTTATTCTACGGGCAGGTGGGACTAGTGTAGACGGGACATTTTGGTCAGTATGGGCAAGTTGGGCTGAAGAGCCAGTTTCTAATCTGTAGATGGTTTATATGCAACCAATAATATAGTTACCTCACTCCCATTAACCCCGCTCAGTTAACATCAATCATAACGCCTTCCCCTTCCTGGGCGCAGCAGTAGAAGAATGTAGCCTGTGCTTGAAGATGTATGTAATACCCTGTGCTATCATTAAAAGATGTTGCACACTTAAGAGCTTGTAAAGTTTTCATTTACATGGTGTCGAAGCTGGAAGATACTCCTGTATATCGGTTTTTATTTCTTTTTTTTGATTTGTGGGTTTTGTGCTTTTAATCTCTCTGGCCATGGCGTCCTCTTGCAGAAAGCCCGAGCAGCTTGTCTTTGATGCTGACATCTCTGAGCGCTGGGCCACGTTTGAATTTGATTTCAACACACAGAACTTTCACCTACGCTCCAGCGGTCCTGGGCGACGACGGCGTTGTGATTACTCACTTTCCTGCAGAGTCTGCCGACGACCCCGCTTGGCCTGCTACGCAAGTTCAGGGAGATTTGTGACCTGCCCTCGAACCGTATTCTAGAAGAGGGCACGGTTCTTTACAAAGAGACAGTTGCCGGATTATGAACATGTTGAATGTTTTATTGCTGATTTGCGTCATCTCGCCCAGCGGTGCCGTTTTGGCGACATGACAGACCAGCTCACTAGAGACATTTTAGTAACTGGCATGCGTGACCAGAAGCTGCGATGTGAGCTTTTGAGGGATCCGGATCTAACGTTGGAAAAGGCTATGCATGCCTGCAGATTGTCTGAGGTCGTTGTTTTGCAAGAGGACCACCGGGACTCGGGCAATAAATCTGTCAACCTGACTGGGTTTAGGGGCCCACAGCCTCGGATGGGAAACAATGTTTTTCTGCCGCGTGCCAACCCTGGTCCTGGTGATGTGCCCCGGAAAAGGTGCCCGAACTGTAACTACATGCATGCACCATAGACTGTCGACGTGTCCCGCCTTTGGTAAAACCTGTAACTTTTGTAAAAAGCTGAACCATTTCTCAGCCTCCTGTCGCTTACTCCGTTCCCGTGGGAGCCAGGCACAAGCTTCCAGACCCAGTCTAAACATGCTGAGGCAATCTGATATCTGTTTCGACTCACAGCCCAATTTAGCTGAATCCTATGGTGCAGATCCAATTAATCCTACCGAGGACTCGCATGTGTTTACCCTCCTACAGACACCCGCCCACCGCACTGATCCCTCCGTATCTGTGACTGTCAATGATGTAACCTTCCATTGCTAAATTAGATACAGGTGCGAAAGTCAATGTTTTGTCCATGAATCTTTTCAACAAGATAAGGAATAATGAGCCTCTGGTTGCTGACGATGCTACCCTGCACGCCTATGGTGGAGAGATTCTTAAGGGCCTGCGGGGAGGGCCACTTTAACTTGCGTGCTGCAAAAAGGCCACAAGAAAACTGGTTTTCTATGTTTTGAACTCTGACTGTGTAACCCTGTTGGGCAACCGTGCGTGCCAGGATCTTGGCCTGGGTCTCCTTTGACCGCACGGTCCACAAAGTGCAAACTGTCGTTTGACCCGGTTGCAGAATACCAGGACCTGTTCGACGATGACCTGGGAAAGTTACCACTGACATACCATATTTCCATTGACCCAAATATACAAACCCGTGGTCCGCGCACCTCACAGGGTGGTCTCACGCCATGAAGGACAGGGTCGAGGCGATGCTCAACAAGATGGTCGAAAAGGGGGTGCTAGAAGCAGTTAGCGAGCCCACCGATTGGGTCTCCCACCATGGTTGCCACGATTAAGAAAGACAAGAACGAGATACGCGTGTGTATCAACCCGAAGGACTTAAACCTTGCCATCAGGCGACCACATTACCCCATGCGGTCTGTTGAGGATGTGGCGGCAAAGGTCGGGCAAGCCACCATCTTTTTCGGTCCTAGACGCTAAGAACTCGTTTTGGCAGATCCCGTTGGACAAAGCGTCTTCTGACCTGACGACCTTCGCCACACCGTTCGGCAGATTCAAGTTCCTGCGAATGCCATTCGGCATCAATTCTGCTAGCGAGGTGTTCCAGCGGACGATGGAGCAGATATTCTCGGACCTGCCATGTGCCATCATCGGGATGATATCCTGGTTTATGGGAAGGACATTGCCGAGCACGACCTGAACCTCCGCCGCGTCCTGGATCGTGCGCGAAATGCGCACCTGAAGCTGAATTCCAAAGTGCCGGTTTTCGTGTCTCAGAGGTCACGTATGTTGGACATGTTTTCACACTCTAACGGACTAAAGCCCGACCCCTTGAAGGCAGCTGCTATCTCCGAAATGGCAGCCCCCACTGACGTGCCAGGTCTGCAACGATTCTTGGGCATGGTGAACTACCTTGGAAAGTTTGTACCAAACCTCAGTGAGCTGAGTGCTCTCCCCTGTCGGCAGCTGACCAAAAAAGGATATCCGCCTGGGTCTGGCTCTCCCACATCACCCAGCAGGCCTTTGACTGCCTCAAGTCGAAACTGATTAGCACTCCGACATTGCGGTTCTTCGACGTGGGTCGGCCCCCCATCACCGTCACCTGTGACGCTTCCAGTTTCGGCCCTGGGTGCGGCCTGCCTTCAGTCTGTCGATGGAAGTTCATTACACCCTGTCTCCTATGCCTCCCGCACCATGACGGACACCGAGCAGCGGTACGCTCAGATCGAGAAGGAGCTGCTCGCGGTGGTGTTCGCCTGCTGCTCCAAGTTCAGAGACTTCCTGTTCGGCAGCAGATTTACGGTCGAAAAACCGACCACCAGCCACTGGTGACAATCCTGAACAAGCCGATTCACGCTGCCCCCTGCCAGGCTGCAGCGTATGATGCTGCAGCTCCAGCGTTTCGACTTTGATATAATATCTACAAAGAAGGGCACCCGAGATGCACATTGCGGACACCCTATAGTGCGCCCCCGCGTAACCTCCTGTGCTCGCCACCCCCTACGAAACAGAGGACTTGCTCGTACTGGGGCGTTAACTTTATTCCCACCAAGCAGCTACAGGTTTTGGCCGAGCACACACCGCTGCCGATCCGGTTTTGCAGCGGCTTGCCTCTGTGATTAAAGCAGGGTGGCCAACAAAGCGCTCCGCCGCGCCGTCTGAAAACACAGCCTTTCTTCCTGGTCCGCGACGAACTGGTGCTCCAGGATGGCGTTAATCGTCAAGGGGACATAAAGTTGTAGTCCCCGTCCTCCCTGTTTGACTTTTTACTTTTGTGCAGCCCATAGCGGACACCCTGGGGTCGATGCAACACTCGCCCATGCTCAGTGCCAGTTCTATTGGCCTGGAATGGCCAAATATATCCGAGACCGAGTTTCTGCCTGCTCCACGTGCAACAGTCTTGCGCCACACCAGCAGCGACAGCCCCTGCTGCAACAGCCCGCCCCTGCCTTGGCCTGGTCCTCGCTGGCTGCCGACATATTCGAGTGGCGCGGTAACCACTACCTTGTCCTGGTCGACTTGTACTCCAACTGGTTCGAAGTGGATTTGCTGACATCCCTCACGTCGGAGATGGTGATCTGTAAGCTGCGGAAACACTTCTCCACTTTTGGGACCCCGGTCAGGCTGCAGACTGACAACGGCAGGCAGTTTACAAGCCGAGAATTCAAAAGCTTTGCCGACAAGTGGAACTTCGTGCATTTCACCAGCAGCCCAGAGTACCCACAGAGCAACGGCCTTGCAGAACGGGCCGTCCGCAGCGCCAAGCTTCTGATGGAAACAGGCGCGACTATCCAACTCTGATTTGTATTTGGATCTCCTGAACCCTCATGGAATGTTTCCAGGGATCCGGCCATGGGGTCACCTGCTCAGCGTCTGATGTCCAGAACTACCAGATCCACCATCCCGATTGCCCAGCGCCAGCTGAAACCTCGGGTGCTGGAGCCCGCCTCCGTGCAGAGGCGAATTCAAGAGAAACATGACAGCCGGCGGCGTTCCCACGATCGGTCGTGCAGACCACTCGAATCCTCTGTTGCCCGGACAGGTTGTTCGGTTGCAGACCGCCAGTGGTCACTATACTACCGTCTGGCCCACCGTGGTTGGGGTGGCCGACTCACCTCGTTCGTAATCTGGTCGACTGTGAGGGTACCATCTACCGAAGAAGAGCCGACAACACCTGCTTGCGGTTAATGAGCCACAGCCGCAGCCCCCAGGGCCCTATGCCCCTCCACTCTCCTACCAGCAGCCGGCTGCCGTCCCGGCTGGTGTTCCCTGCATGACTCGGTCCCCGTCGCGGGCGCCTGGTTCCCCTCTGCGTGGGTCCCCTGTTGCCGGTCGCGGTTCTCCCTCTCCTGTTTCTTCTCCCACCCCAATGCCCTTCCCTGGTTCCCCAGCTGCCTCGCGTCCTCCTGTTTCTTCTGCTCCTTCGGGGGGAGGGGGAGACATCCGTACGCGCTCAGGCCGGATCAGCAAGCCACCTGTTCGCTACGGCGATTTTGTTTAATTCTGCTGTTTAATTCTGTTGTCGTGACAACAATCTGTTTTTTGATTTCTAAGGGGAAGGATGCAGATGGTTTATATGCAACCAATAATATAGTTACCTCACTGCCATTAACCCCGCCCAGTTAACATCAATCATAACGCCTTCCCCTTCCTGGGCGCAGCAGTAGAAGAATGTAGCCTGTGCTTGAAGATGTATGTAATACCCTGTGCTATCATTAAAAGATGTTGCACACTTAAGAGCTTGTAAAGTTTTCATTTACATAATCTATATTACTAAAAGTCTTATCTTGACCACTTCCTGTTGATATGTATATTGATTTTAGAAAAAACGCTGCCATTTACGGCTATGATTTTTGGCCATCTTACTCAGAGTCCCCCTCCGCTGCGCAGAACAAGAGGATTATTCCCATTGATGAAAAAGAGTTATTAGTGTTTTGAAAATGTTGAGATTCTCTCTTCTAAAGGCCACACCCCTTCCGGAGGGACTATAAAACTAGGAAGTGTTGAGTGCCTCAGTCAGTCTCTGCAAGATGGGGTAGCGAGAGGGTCACATCTCTCAGTCTGAGCTGTGAATAACACTGAACACATGTCTACTAAACTGTGTGTGGTTTTACTGACCTTGAGTGCCCTTAATGTGGTTAGAAAATGAAAATGTGGTTGGTTTGAAATAAAGCACAGAAAATGGATGGTGGTGGTTGGTTTGAAATATAGCACAGCAAATGGTTGGTGGTGGTGGTTGGTTTGAAATAAAGTGCAGCAAATGGTTGGTGGTGGTGGTTGGTTTGAAATAAAGCACAACAAATGGTTGCTGGTGGTGGCTGGTTTGAAATAAAGCACAGCAAATGGTTGGTGAGGATGGTTGGTTTGAAATAAAGCACAGCAAATGGTTAGTGGTGGTGACTGGTGTGAAATAAAGCACAGCAACTGGTTGTTGGTGGTGGTTGGTTTGAAATAAAGCACAGCAAATGGTTGTTGGTGGTGGTTGGTTTGAAATAAAGCACCGCAAATGGTTGTTGGTCCTGTTTGTACTGTATATTGATTTTAGATAAAACGCTACCACTTTCGGATGTGATTTTTGGCCATCTTACTCAGTCCCCCTCCGCTCATCAGGTACAGAGGATTCTTCCCATCAATGAAAAATAAAAGTGCTATTAGTGTTTAAAAAATGTTGAGAATCTCTCTCCTGTCAATCATGCCCCCTTCAGGTGGGAGGGGGGAGGGAGTATAAAACCCGGAAGTGTGGGTGTGGCTCAGTCTCTGCAAGATGGGAGAGGGAGAGGTCTGAGCTGTGAATCAACTGAACACACTGAATGTCTACTGAACTGTGAGTGTGATTATGTGGTGTTTTTGTGGTTTTATGGTGGTTTCACCCTGCTTGAAATGGTATGAAACTGCATTTGAATGTAGTGGCCTTGCACCCTACACTTGAGTTTGGTGGACTTGCACTCTGCACTTGAGTTTGGTGGACTTGGACCCTGCTTGAAGTGGTTGGAAACTGCAATTAAGTTTGGTGGACTTGCACCTTGCTTGAAGTGGTATGAAACTGCACTTGAATTTGGTGGACATGCACCCTGCATGAAGTGGCATGAAACTGCACTTGAATTTGGTGGCCTTGCACCCTGCTCGAAGTGGTATGAACCTGCACCTGAATTTGGTGGCCTTGAAGTGGTATGAAACTGCACTTGAATTTGGTGGCCTTGCAACCTGTTTGAAGTGGTATGAAACTGCACTTGAATTCGGTGGCCTTGCACCATGTTTGAAGTGGTATGAAACTGCACTTGAATTTGGTGGCCTTGCACCCTGCTTGTAGTTGTCGTAAGCTGCACTAGAATTCGGTGGCCTTGCACCCTGCTTGAAGTGGTATGAAACTGCACTTGAATTTAGTGGCCTCGGTGGTATGAAACTGCACTTGAATTTGGTGGCCTTGCACCCTGCTTGAAATGGAATTTCAAGGAATAGCCATGAGTCAACTGCCAGCCCACCAGCTGTGAGTGAACTGCCAGCACATCAGGCTTACGACAGAGCTGCACTAATGTCCATACTAGCCCTCTGGAAATGAGTTCCTTCAGCCCACAACACGCATACTAACGCTTCAGAAAGCCCCCCCCCCCCCCCCCCCCCACACCCACTGGCCACCAATATTGGAATTGTACATCAATGATCTGGATGATGGGTGGAAAATTGGATAAGTAAGTATGCAGATGATACTAAGATAGGTGGTGTTGTGGATAATGAAGTAGATTTTGAAAGACCAGTCTGAAGAAGGGTCTCGACCCGAAACGTCGCCTATCTCCTTCGCTCCTTAGATGCTGCTGCACCCGCTGAGTTTCTCCAGCTTTTTGTGTACCCTCGATTCTCCAGCATCTGCAGTTCCTTCTTTAAAAAGTAGATTTTGAAAGTCTACAGAGAGATTTGGGCCATTTGGAAAAGTGGGCTGAAAGATGGCAGATGGAGTTTAATGCTGTTAAGTGTGAAGTGCTACATCTTGGCAGGACAAATCAAAATAGGACATACATGGTAAATGGTAGGGAATTGAGGAATGCTGTGGAACAGAGGGCTCTAGGAATAACTGTGCATAGTTCCCTGAAGGTGGAATCGCATGTAGATAGGGTGGTAAAGAAAGCCTTTGGTGTGCTGGCCTTTATAAATCAGAGCATTGAATATAGGAGTAGGGAAGTAATGTTAAAATTGTACAAAGGCATTGGTAAGACCAATTCTGGAGTATGGTGTACAATTTTGGTCGCCTAATTATAGAAGGATGTCAACAAAATAGAGAGTACAGAGGAGATTTACTAGAATGTTGCCAGGGTTCCAGCAACTATGTTACAGAGAAAGGTTGAAACAAGTTAGGTGTCTTTATTCTTTGGGAGCGCAGAAGGTTAAGGGGGGGACTTGATGAGGTCTTTAAAATGGATAAAAGGGATAGACAGAGTTGACGTGGATAAGTTTTTTCCCATTGAGGGTAGGGAAGATTCAAAATACAAGAGGACATGACATGAGAATTATAAGGACAGAAGTTTAGGGGTAACGTGAGGGGGAACTTCTTTACTCAGAGGGTGGTGGCTGTGTGGAATGAGCTTCCAGCAGAAGTGGAGGAGGCAGGATCGATTTTAACATTTAAAAGTAAAGTGGATAGGTATATGGCCGTGAAGGGAATGGAGGGGTATGGACTGAGTGCAGGTAGATGGGACTAGGGGAAAACAAATGGTCGGCACGGACTGGAAGGGCCGAGAGGGCCTGTTTCCATGCTGTAATTGTTATATGGTTATATGGTGGAGAGGTGGAATATTGCGTTGGGGGACCAGCCCTCCCATGCGAACATGGGACCCAACGGGTCCCACTTAGTCTAATTAATTTATAACTTTCTCAGGCAGCTCGTTCCAGATACCCAATAATCTCTGTATGTGTACAATAATTTGTCCCTGGTAAGTGGCATCACGTGTAGATAGGGACTGTTGTAGACCAGCGGGGTCAAGGAGCGCAGGTACCTTTAAGTGGAGTCACGGGTAGATAAGGTGGTCATGAAGGCTTTTGACACATTGGCCTTCATCAATCAGAGTACTGAGTGTAGAAGATAGACACAAAAAGCTGGAGTAACTCAGCTACACAGGTAGCATAACTGGAGTGAAGGAATGGGTCACATTTCGGGTCGAGACTCTTCTTTAGACTGGTCTCAACCTGAAACGTTACCCATTCCTTCTCTCCAGAGATGCTGCCTGTCCTGCTGAGTTACTCCAGCTTTATGTGTCCATCTTCGGTTTAAACCAGCATCTGAAGTTACTTCTTACACATATTGAGTGTAGAAGTTGGGAGGTCATCTTACAGTTCTACAAGACATTGTAAAAGTGCATCAATTATACCGGTGCCCAAGAAGAGCAAGGTGACGCGCCTCAACGACTATCGACCAGTGGCACTAACGTTGGTGGTGATGAAGTGCTTTGAGAGGTTGATCATGGCGCAAATCAACTCCTACCTCGACAAAAGCCTGGACACACTGCAGTTTACCTACCGCCACAACAGGATCAACGGTGGATACGATCTCGCGGACTCTCCACTCTCCATTTAATACAATCATCCCCTCCAAGCTGGCTGCCAAGCCCTCAGATCTGGGTCTCTGCGCATCCCTCTGCAATTGGATCCTCGACTTCCTCGTTGGTGGAAATGTGTCAGCCTCGATAACAATCAGCACGGGAGCACCTCAAGGCTGCATGCTCAGCCCCCTGCTGTACTCACTCTATACTCACTCCATACTCATGACTGCGTAGCCGGTCATAGTGTGAGCTCCATCATCAAGTTCGCTGACGACACCACTGTTGTGGTACATATCACTGATGGGGACAAGTCAGTATAGAAGTGAGATCGACCGACTGACAAAATGGTTCCAGCACAATCAGATTCAATTTATTGTCATTGCACTTTTCAGTACAACGAAATGGTTTAGCCTGCAGTCATACATAGAATAAATAACAAAAACACACACGCAACACAGTTTCACATCCACCACAGTGAGTCCACCAAGCACCTCCTCACTGTGATGGATGGCAAAAGTCCCAAAGTCCATGTCTCTTCCCTCCTTGCTCTCCCTCTGCGCTGAGGCGATCCAGGCCTCCGATGTTGTGACCCAGCCGGGTGATGGCAAGTCCAGCGGCCGCATCGGAGCTCCGCAAACGGGCCGGTGCAAACACCGTGGCCCGGTGCGGTTGAAGCTGCCGCCCTCCAGTCCAGCGGACGCAGCTGTTGTTGCGGGAACTCCGGAAAAACAGGTCACCAACCTGTGACCTGCGAGCTCCCGATGATACCGTCCACTGGCCCACGGCTGAGACCACTGGGCCCGCGGCCAAGCCTCCGAGTCTCCGAGGTCCGGTCGGAAGTCGGGTCGCAACGCCACCACAGCCCCCAAGTCGGCCAGCCTCACGTTGGTCTGCCTCCGGAGCCTCGAGGTCGATCCCTGTTGGGGACCGTCAGCTCCGCGATAGGCCTCAGCGCAGACGGAGACGGGGGCATACGGCAAGAAAGGTCGGGGCATTGGCCCGAAAGTGGGAAGAGTCAAAAAACAAGTTTCACCCACCCCCACCAATCATACACAACTAAAATAAACCAAAATAAACTGTAACAGCAGGACAAAATAAAACACAAAAAGAAGAGACATAACGGACTGAGGTGAACCACAGTGCAGGCAGCGGACGCACTTCATCCGGTACCCTGTATAACCTGGCCCTCTCACACAGGCAATAACCAAGGAACTGATTGTGGATTTGGAAGGGGTAGATCGCGACCCACAGTTCCCCGTTTATTCAATGGAGCGTTGGTGGAGAGTCCAAGAGCTTCAATAGTTCCTGGGCGTGCTTATTCTGAGATCTCACCTGAATACCAGAAACACAGAGCTTATTAAAGAAATGCAAACAGAGACTCTAACTTTCCTGAAGAGATTAGAGAGTCGGTATGTGAAGGAGGACTCTCTACTAACTATTAAAAGATGTACAATAGAGAGCAATGCTACCGGTTGTATCGTGGCTTGGTTTCGGCAACGTTAGCTCCAGGGTCGGACAAAGAACTGCAAAAAGTACTAAACACTGCAAGTCCATCACCGGTCTCTTCATCTACCATCAAGTGGAATCTATCTTAGTCGATGCCTTCAACATAGGCTGGCACCCATCCTGGCCACGACATTATCTCCCCCTACCTTTAAGGTAGAAGAACAGCGAGCCTGAAGACTGCAACATCAGTTTCCAGATATAGCTTCTTCCCACAGCCATCCGATATTAAACTCACTAGAAACAAATCTCTGAACATTAATGGACCTTTTTATTATGCTGTTTATCTGCTTCTTTATTGATGTTGTTATATTTTATAAATGGTTATGGACACATGATATGTTCTGATTCATGCCTACGGGATATTCTGTTGTGCTGAAGCGAAGGAAAGAATTTCCCATGTCCATCTGGTAACAATGACAATAAACTCTCTTGACTCTGACTTGAGGCCACATTTTGTAGTATTGGTTTCAAGGCTCCTTCTGGGCAACAGTGATAAAGGGAAACGATGTTGTCAAGACTGGAAAGGTGCAAAGAATTTATGAAGTTTTTGCCCACAAACTCAAGTCATGTTTGCTTGTAAATGAACCCTATCGTAGGCCAATATGATCATGGCTGCTTCAATTAGAATCAGTTATCCTGTTAATGGTTTCTCCCATCTCCTTGATTCCATTAGCCTCTAGATTCTGGTGAAACCTCACTGTTGTGGATGGTAAATATGTGTTTATTTGTGTTTTGGGTTATATTCTATATGTATGAATGAAGGCACAAAATTTTCGTTCAGGGACCCGCAATGTCTTGAATGACAATACAGTTTTCATTCCATTTTCCATTCCATTCCATCACTCTATATCTAACTCTCTGTGAAATAACCAGTGACATTGGCCTCCTGCCTTCTGTGGCCAGAGAATTCCACAGATAACACAAACTCTCTGGAGTGAGAGAGGTTTTTCCTTCTTCTCTGCTCCTAAAATGGCTTAACCCCGGATTCTTAAAACTCGTGACCATCAGTATACTGGACATACCCCAACATCAGGACACTTGTTTTCATTACATTTAACTTGAATATTATATTTTTCATAAGATCAACTCTCACCTTCCTATAACTCTCCAGAGTATTTTAGACACAGAGCCCATCCATTCCTTTCCTAATATGACAGTCCGCCAATACCAGGGATCAATTCGTGAAACCTTCGCTGCCACTGCCTCAATCACAGGATGTTCTTCCTCAAAATTAGGAGACCAAAACTGTACACCAATACTCCAGAGTGGTCTAACAAGACCTAACAAACTGACAGAAGAACCTCTCTACTCCTCGCAACTGAAATCCTCCTTGTTATAAGGCCACATCCCATTAGCTTTCTTCATGCCTGCTGAAACCTGCACCCAAACCTTTCAGTGATACGGTGTACAAGGACACCCGGTCTTGCGCCACTCCCCCTTACTAACAACCCATGGGAGATAATACTCTGCTCTTCTGACCTGTTACAGAGCTCATCCAGCGGTCTTTGCCGAAGACGGCATCGCTGCAGAAGATTGTTGAGGGCGTGAGCGGCGCACAGCTCCAAACCTCTGTCTCTGTGGTACACACTGGGGGGAGAGAGAGGGGGCGACAGGGGGAGACTGAGGGAGAGGGATGAGGAGGGAGTGGGGCGACCAGGGGGAGAATAGGGGAGAGGGGGGTGCGGGGGGAGAGGAGAGAGGGGGGAGAGGAGGGAGAGGGGCGACAGGTGGAGGGACTGTGGGAGAGGGGGTAATCTTGCGAGGGAGCAAGGTCTGAAGTGTACGAAAAGTTATGGGTTACAACAGAGTTTGCACTTGCTCGATTGTGTTTTGTAGGTAGTATGTATTCGGAGGTGGGACGTTCCTTGGTGAAGGAGTGGGCGGGAATGTGTCTTGTGGGCTCTGAGTTTGGGGGCTGTGGAACTAGCCGTTCTAAGAAGTTTTGCCTAACTCTTGGATTTGGCGAATCCCTGATAGTGTGATCGGAGAAGATAAACTGGATTTAAAGAAGTATGGTCACACTGGGGTCGGTGACTCGACTTTCGCGAAGAAGGGTTGCGATGTCTTGGAGATAAGAAAACATGGGTTTATTATGTGTTTGCTCCTAGGGCGAGAAAGTAAAAGGGGCGGAGATTTCCGAGAGGACCGGTTTTGCCCTTGAGCTATGAGGTCCATTCTGTTTCTAGACGTATTCTGGTTATAGTCCCGGGCCGCTTCAGATTCACGGACGGGGGTGGGTGCGTGGTTAAGCAGATTGCTGCCTAGGGATTTGGAGCGTGGTGAGCCGGATGCTACTCGTGTTGTACTAAGGGTGCGGGCGGAGGAAGGTAGAGAACAAACTCGGATTCGTTATTTTCCGTTCGAATCCCCTATCATGGTTAGACTGAGAAATCTAGGGTTGTGGAGTTATTCGATAAATTTTCGCGCGGGAAGAGGAGCTGAGATATACGGGACCGCACCGGATATTGTTTCGTTAATTTCTGCTTCTTGAGCCCAGATAACACGGTTTAGGAAACTGTGAGAGTCCGTCGTCAGAATCTTTCACTACGTGAATCTGAAAAGTGACGTGAGGTGGAGCGTTTCAGGACTGGTATATTTACGCCGGGCGATGCGGGGAAGGAGGTGCTCGTATTTGGACGCGGGTCCGCCTGTAGGTGGCATTGGATTGTTCTTACAATTGGAGGTCGTTCGCCCGGTTGGTCTAAGTGCTGCGTGCCTTGGACGGGTTTTTTTGCTTGTTTTGCCCCAAGAGACGCCTGGCACATCTTTTTGAATGGAAGTTGCGGTAGAGCGAGGGTCGGGAGATATCGGTATCGTGTATAATTTGTGATATTGGATGTGCGTCTCCGTGGGTTTGCGTGTGTGGGGCGGTGGGTGGAACTGAGGGTATCGGAAGGCCGATTTGGAGCTGTCGCCAGAGGTCCCTGCAAGTATTCCATTGGGAGGGTGTTGATGCGTAGTGGAATCGGGAATGCGGCGAACTGGTGATATGGACTCCACTACCGGGAAGATCATGGGCTGTGGTCCGTGAATGAGCTGAATATTATTAAATAATAACCACCTACATAACTATATATATGGTAGCGATAGGGAGACGGGTGAAAGTATGTTGTGGAGGACAGTGCTATTTGGGTTTCAGACCCGTGAGTGGATGTATGTGATGTCAAATCCTCTCGCTGGTACGGACTTGATGTGATAGTGGCACGTTGGGGATTGAACGCTGAGGAATGGTGGAGCGATGCGGGGGGGTCGCTTGAGTGGATTGTAGTTGGGCATGGGACGGGGGTGGGACTCGGGGTTTATGAGCCTGGTATAGGATGTCATTGGTGTTCGGTTTCCATTGCTATGGCCCCATTGTATGTTTTGTGCGCGGCAATAAGGTGGCGGACCAAAGGGGAGGGGTAGCGTCCTGAGGCGTGCTCGTAGAGGTACTTACTGCGTCAGGGTGTAGGATGCTGTGCGGTGAGGAGGCGTCGGGTCTTCGTAGAGAAGATTCGGGCTACGTCCTGGGTGCGCATTTGGACGGGACGTGTGGACGAGATTCCGGCTGGGCCCAGAGAAGCGGCACGCCGCCGGGGTGGTGTTGTGCCCCCAAGAGAGGGGAGCCGCTCTATATTGAATGAGACGGTGATGCAGGCGTTGGGTGGGCAGCGTTATAGTTCGTTCTAAGTGGCTCGGTACGTTGCATGACTGGGGGTTACCGCGTTGTAGGGTCTGGAGAAAGCTGTGTGGATGTTTGGTTTGGTAGACGGCTCCAGCGGTGGTTTCTGAAGCGACGAGTGAGCGATTACGTGAGAACACTTCTGTCGAGGTGGCGAGTATTCCACGCGTGTTTCTGGCCACAGTTTGCGGGAGGAGGCTGGAGGTTGAGTACGGCTTTGTTGGTCTCTTGTGGGACGCGGGGGGGGCTGTCTCAAGTGGTGGTTCGGGGGGGGGTGAGTTGTAGGTGAACCGAGTGAAGGCGGTGATTGTAGCCTTTCGGCGGACTTCTGCAGAGCGACTTGCTGGAGGATACGCGGGGGGCCCGTGGGACCGCGGCTCCGCTGGACCTGGGCTGGTTCGACGGGGTTGTTGAGTACTGAGGGGTGGGTCGGGTAGGTTGAGTAGGCGATTGGGTCCCGAGGACCTGTGTGATCTGAATCTACGCGGAGGTTTCCGCCTTTCCCGACTCGCCCGTTGGACCGCGGGTCGAAGGGGAGGGGTTCCCATGTGTAGACGCGGCTGGGGAGGGGTCTTCGTTCGGAAAGTGTGGGGGGGTGGTGTGGGTAGGTGTTATGGGTCCCGGGGGTGGCGGCGAGCGAGCGCGATGTGTGGCAGGGGTAGAGTTGGGTTTCATGCGGTGTTGTCCCTGGGTTCGGAGGTTTGGTGATAGGAATGCGAGGAGTACATGTGGGGGGGGGGGGGTCTGATGGTATTGTTAGGCCCGGAAGACAGGCCCGGCGATGGACTGTTGTCCGGGGTTTGTGCCTCAGACGGCCACTTCGGAGAGAGTGAGGGATGACAGGCGGCGGACAGGGAGAAGGCTTTGAACTCGGTGGGACTGGGAGGAGACACTGAGCAGGCGTCTGGGGGAATCAGGGTGCAGGCTGTTCGTCCTGCGCATGTAGGTGTGTGCTAGGGGCTTATTTTTTCACTGCGCAGGCGCGTAAAGGTTCTGGTGGCACTGTGTGGGATTCGGGGATGCATGATTAGGTAAGGCCGAGTTGAGACAAGGAGACAAGTTACTAAAAAAAAACGCTAAATTAAAAAAACAAACCAATTAATAACAACTGCCCACATTACCCGGGTGGTTACATGTATGGCAAACCAGAAAACAGAGCTAGAACCCTTGGACATCAGATAACGTACTAGGCCCCGACAAAAGAGGATACAATAAAGCACCAAGGCACGACCAACAAACAAAAAACAATCATACCTCGTGCCAACACCCACGAGCTAAACAACATCCAGAACAAGTACAAACGCTGGATGGCTCACAACTCACACAAAAAGATCATGGTTCGCAGTGCATCGGGAAGCACAAAACTTATCAACAGACCCCATCTCCGACCACCTACCCTCAACACCTAAACCTCCCTAACAACTACACACCTCCCTCGCCCCACTCTTCCCTCCTCATCCCCACCCCCCCCTCCCCCTCGTATTCATCTCTGACTCACTCCGCCATCCCTTCATTTCTATTTCCCCCATCCCGCCCTTGTCCACCGCCGCATTGCACCACCACTCTCCTCCCTCATACCCCCATCTCCCCGACTCTCTCTTAGGACCCGACAGCGCCTTTATTGTCATTATATCTTTCCCTTGCCTTGTTTTGGGAGCCGGAGGTATCACTGCGCATGTGTGAGAGGGAACATCGAACTTCAACTCCCGGCAGCCTTCACGGTTGAATTCAACATGGAGGGGGAGAGCGCGGTGACTGCTGGGAGTCCACCACTGTGAGAGGGAGCAGGGGAACTACAACTCTCTACTCACTGAAATAAACTTTTTTTATAATTAAATAAACTTTTTTTCTCTCTAATTACTGAAATAAACTTTTTTAAATTCTTATTTGAAAAATTAACTTTTTAAATTTCCAAAATAAACTTTTTTCTCTCTAATAAAATACACATTTTTCTTTATATTTCCAAAATAAACTTTTCTTTGTAAATACAAAAAAAAAGTTCTCTCTAATTACTAAAATAAACGTTCTCAAAAATAATTTATTGGCAGAGCCTACCTGGCAACAGGGTGGGTGGGGATGACAGGGGATCTTATTGAAACTTATTATTAAAACCCCTGTCCCACAGTACAAGTTCATTCCAAGAGTTTTTCCCCCGCTTTTCTCGCTCCTCCTCTCCTCTGAATGGCCTACTTCTGCACCTATTGTCTATTGTCTCCCTCCTCCCCTCCCCTCTGCTCTCCTACCCTCAACCCCTTTCCTCCCCCTCCTCTGCCTCCCTCACCTCCCCCTCCCTTCTCTCCTCTCGCCCCACCCCCCGCTTTTCTCGCTCCTCCTCTCCTATACATTCCTCTCCTCACTCCTTTGTCATCGTTTCCACTTTGATGGAAATTACCCGAAATTCTGGTTCCGGCCCACTGGAAGATTTGCGGGGAAAAATTGCGACCTGCGCAGTTGGGGGAAGCAGGTGACGCTGCAACGACGCAAAATGAATGGTGTCATTCTCCGTCGTGAGCAGTGGCCCGGGCCGTTTCAGTCTCCATTTGCACTCCACACAATCACCTCCATGCCTCGTGTCTACTCCAGGTAAGTAGTGGAATATTGCGTTGCGGGAGTGCCCGTTTCTCCGGGCCTGGGGTGGGCTGCGCTTACTGGCGGCGCGGAGTCCGAGCCTCGCGATGGGGAAGGTAGGGAGAAGGGGGGGTTGAAAAAGGGGGAAGAGAAAGGGAGGGGAGGGGGGGAGAGAGAGGGAGGTGAGGGGGGAAGAGAAGGGAGGGGAGGGGAGAAGAGGGGGGGGGGTAGGGGGAGAGAGTGAAGGTGGGAGTTGAGATGTGGAGGAGAGTAAGGAGGGATGAGAGTGAAAGGGGATTAATTTAGTGAGATTGCAAAATTAAGGTAGGTTTTAGAAAAATATATTTTCTCCTCCATATGATTAATATCAAACAATTGGGGCTGCTTTCTTTTCCTTGATAATAATAGTGACATATTAATTCCATAGTTTGCGACTTTAATTTTGCATCATATTTTAACGTGCACACACTAACACGGTCGAACAGTAATAAGCAATCTAATCAACACACAAAACATTTTCTAAAAAAAGGTTTTATTTACTGCAAAAATGCACAGTATTTTATTTGCAATGTTTGCACGCTTCTTTATAACATTTTACATAACATTTTAACACGAACAACGTATGGAATAAAATATCCCAAGCTTCAATTCCTTGAAATTAAAAAAAAAATGTATACAACAATGACCCCAATCATCCCATTCGAACCACTCTTGTCTTAACCAAAATTATTTCTGAAATATTGGTCACACATTTGGTGCAAAAATGCTTGAAAATAAGGCTCAGAATGCACCAGAGAGTATAACCATATAACCATATAACAATTACAGCACGGAAACAGGCCCTCTCGGCCCTTCCAGTCCATGCCGACCATTTGTTTTCCCCTATCCCATCTACCATCACTCAGACCATACCCTCCATTCCCTCACTCCATATGCCTATCCACTTTACTCTTAAATGTTAAAATCGATCCTGCTCCACCACTTCTGCTGGAAGCTTCATTCCACACAGCCACCACCCCACTGAGTATAGAAGTTCCCCCTCACGTTACCACGCCCGAAATTCTGTCCCTTAATTCCTCATGTCATGCCCACTTTGTTGAATCTTCCCTACCCTCAATGGGGAAAAACTATCCACGCAACTCTGCTATCCCTTTCATCATTTAAATACGCTCAATCAAGACCCCCCTTAACATCTGCGCTCCAAAGAATAAAGACCTAACTTTTCAAACCTTTCTCTGTAACATAGTTGCTGGAACCCTGGCAACATTCTAGTAAATCTCCTCTGTACTCTCTCTATTTTGTTGACATCCTTCCTATAACTAGGCGACCAAAATTGTACACCATACTTCAGAATTGGTCTTACCAATGCCTTGTACAATTTTAACATCTCTACACCAACAGTATCTAAAACCCCAGAGCTTCCAGGGCCCTTAAGTGGGCCCTGGACCCCAGCCGCAAGGGTCTTTGAGCTTCAAGCTTGTAATATGCACTGCATGCACTTATTTCGCATAAAAATTTTGTAATCCAGCATTGCCGCCCCCCTTTTTGAAAAACTGCGTACGGGCCTGATGTATATATTTTTGACATTGTCATAGGCCTGTCTTATATAAGCTGTCACAATGCACTTTAGTCACTAAACAACACTTCAGTAATTTTCCTTGCCTTCCATTTCAGAATAATAGTGTTTTAAGGCCCGATAACCTGACAACTAGCCACTGGCAAT
Source organism: Okamejei kenojei (assembly GCA_035221665.1). NCBI lineage: Eukaryota > Metazoa > Chordata > Chondrichthyes > Rajiformes > Rajidae > Okamejei > Okamejei kenojei. Next base: position 1,219,156 of record CM069131.1, read on the forward strand.
ACATAAAAAGTGCAGTTTTCAGCTCTCATTGGCCGCTCCGGCAGCACCATCGGATGCAATCTGGTGGACTCTCCATCATCCTCTCGTCGTGGGGATGGGGGATAGGTAGGGCCTCACAAGTGTATAGCCTAGGGCCTCTCTTCATCTAAATCCGGCCATTCCCCACTCCCTTCCCCACCCCCCCCCCTCACCCTATCACCACAACAACCCCCCTCCCCCACACCCACTCCACTCCCGCACACCCCCTCTCGCCTCCCCCACACCACCCATCCCCACACACCCCCAACCCTCACCGCAACCCACCCTCAGCACGCTCTCCCCCACATCACCCTCTTCCACACCCCCACTCACCAAAGCCCCTTCCCCAACCCTTTCCACACAAACCCCACACCCATAACCCCCCACCATGCGCTCCCATTATACACCCCCTCTCCCCACACACACTGCCCTCACATTCAACCCCCCCCACACCCCCACACCACGAAGGATAATGACTCCCTCCCCCTCCACCACACACCCCCCTCCCACAATCACCCCCTTCGGGGTTAGCGAATCTGTGGTATCAATTGCCTGCTTACTCTCCGCACGCTGCTCTCTGCCCGCACGCTGCACAACACACTCCGCCCCTTCAGCTTTTTATTCTCCTCGCTTCTGTAATTGACAGCGGGTGCTAGAAGGGGCGGTTTTTACAATTTTTAAACCTTCATAACGTTTGTACTATTTCACCGATTGGAACGGAACTTATTTGACATGCAGCGGAGGAGGTGGCAAAAAATCGTAGTGCTATGGGGGATCGTTTTTGCGCAAATTTAAAAACAATCAAAACTGGAAGAGGACAAGATGAGAGTTTTAGTAATAGTATAGCAAGATAGTTGGTGACCTCGCCGAGCGTTGGCGCAATTTTGAAGAAGATTTCACTGTGTATGTTCATGAGGCGCATGCTGCCGCCGTTCCAGATGTTGTGCCTCAATTCTCCTCAACCTGGCTGGTACGGAGGCCACTCGACGTGCTAGAAGATTTCATTATGCCCTGGCAAAGTTTAATGCAGTGGGTTTCCAGATTGTTCCGGCTGAATCTATTCAGGACCCTGAGTGCCTACTTAACAAGTTCAGACACCTATGTGAGTAGCAATGTTACAAAATGTTGAGATTTAAAAAATCAAGTCTGCAATTTATCCCATCACATAAAGCATAAAAAGAAGTTTAATTTGATACCTAATTCACTTTCATATCTTCAGTATTAAAATCGTTATGGCCATTTTCATACTCAGAAATTAGCATCTTGTTCCCTATTGCATTCCCATTACAACACAAAGCTGTGATCAAGGACAGAGTCAAAAGCTCATAACTTTCTTAATAAATAAGAGAACTGAATTAAATTTTCATTATTATAGATTGAAGCATTACTGAAACAAATATGAAACAACCTTACTTATACTGATATTAAATCCATAAAATTAGTTAGTTACCTAAATGTAGGTATTACAAAATTCAATTACTAATCTAAACATCTATCCTTATCTTAAGAAAAGGTTAACATTTTTAAAAAGCCTAATTGTCAAAATAACATTCACACAAGAATTCACATAATAACATGATTTTTAAATCTCCAATGTCATGAATATATAGCCAAATGGAAGGAATTTAGTGTTACATTCTCGTAAATTACTGGTCCTTTAAATCATCTTGCAGTGGGATTTTTGTTGAAACGCGATGATTGGAACGTGCGGTTTTGTGGTGAAATTAACCCCCATATCGGCAGGAAAAAAGCCAGTTTCGTATATTTTTTTAAGTCACCTTTTCCGCAACAATGAAATTTATTGATTAAAGGCTTCCCGAGAAGCATGTTTTAATGTAAAAATAAACTGTGTACCTTTTTTTGTCCCCTACGTAAAATACGTCCCGTTGTCGGCGGTGACGGCATTAGAAGATGCTATTTAATTTACACCCGCTTTAATTTTTGAGCGCTAAATTTTTAAAAAAAATATTTTTATTAGAAGTAAATACATATTAAGGATTAACATAAAATAAAAAAAGAGACATATTATTCGTTACATACATTCTTAATATTTTTAAAGTTTACAATCATCTTATTTATACTTCTATACTTAATTTATATTTTATAACAGAAAGAAGATAGTGTAAAGAGAATTAAATAAAGAGAATAAAAATAAACATAGAAAATCAATAATACGAGTGGGAGTATTAAGCAGGCTATTCTCTCAATTGAGATATACCGTGGTCATAATTTATTTCTTCATCTATTCCTTCATTCAGGATTCAGTCAGGCCCTCGAACCGGACCACCTGACCCTTAAAATAATTCAATAAATGGAGACCATATTCCCTCTGAATTGACTAGCATTTCCAAAGGACAATCTTCCAATGAAGTGTCTATCCTCCGACCTTCAGTAATCACATTTTGATTGTGGGGGATTAGAAACCTTTCAAAAATCTATATTAATTTTTTTACCATTAATAAACTATAATCGATAAAAATTATTTGCTGTGTTGTTATAGTTGATCAGTTTCTTCTAATATTCCTAATATGATTAATTTTGAGTCTGGAGTCAGATTTCATTAACTACATTCGAGATTATCATAAAAATTTCTATCCAAAAGTTATAATTATTATAGCATTTTGTGAATGAATCGTTAGAAAAGCTTCTAAATGCTGACATTTATCAATAAGCAAAAAACATTTGAAAAAATTCAGTTTAATGGATTTGAAAAGTGTAATACTATCTAAAACCTTAAATTGTACAAAGAGTGTCTGCATTTAATGAGCAGTGGTGTAATATGTGTAAACTTTCATTCCATACTTCTACACTAAATGTTTTGACCTAATTCGATTTCCCTGCATGCCTATATATTTTCCGACATGGTGAATAATTTTCCAATTAAATACTGGGTCATCCGCACTGAGCCTTGTGCGATCTACCCCCACCAGTCACTGCCTGCCATTCTGAAAATGACCCGATTACACCTACTCTTTTGCTTCCTGTTCTGCCAGCCAGTTCTCTAATCCTACATCAACCCTGAAACGCCCATATACGTGTGCCTGAAAGATTTGAATGCTAATCTCATCACTTATGTGGGACCTTGGTTTGAAAAGCATCTGAAAAGTCCCATATATAACAACATCCACAGGGTTCTCCATATCCACTCTACTAGTTTCCAAATCCTCGAAAAATTGTATAAGAATCTTCGACATGCTTTACCTGTTCATAAATCCATGCTGACATTAGTCCAATGATTTCACCACTTTCCAAATGTGGCTGCCTAATGCTAACTGTAAACTCTAGCTTTTCCCACTAAAAAAACCGATGTAACTAACTTGACAGTATTCCCGTTTTCTCTCTCCCTCCCCTTTTAAAAAGTGGGGTTACATTAGCTACCCTCCAATCCTCAGGAACTACTCCAGAATCTAAAGAGTTTAGAAAAAATTATCACTAATCGACATTTGCCACTATTTCTGGGGCTACATCCTTAGTACTCTGGAGCAGCCTATCTTGCCCTGGGATTTAATCGTCCGTTAAATCCATCCAATTTTCTAACACCACTTCCCCGGCTAAACCTGATTTCACTCATTTCCTCCATCTCATTTGACCCCCGTTCCCCTGCTATTTCCGGCAGATTATATATGTCTTCCTAGTGAAAACAGAACCAAATAATTTATTCAATCGGACTGCCCATGCCCTTGCCTCCCCATAATCATGGTACCAACGTCCCGGATTCGCCGTATTTCGTCCCGGCGAAACAACCTAAATACGGTGTTCCCGCAGGTCAAACAAGTCGTTACGGAGAAGGGCGGAAACGAAAAATATCAAAACAATAAACGGGAATGGCGGGTCGGGAGCGGGAAACGACGGCTGATGGAACACTTGCATCGGAATGAGCGGCGGTTGACACGTGCAGCGAAGGGCGGGAGCGGAACGAGCGGCGTTGTACACGATCAGCGGGAAATGAGCCGGCGGTTGTACACGTGCAGCGAGGAATGAGCGGCCTGTTTGACACGTGGTATCAGCGGAAGGACTGCGGGACCTAGAGCACTGAACAGCGGTCCGGGAACACGTCGGGAACAATGCAGCCGGAGAGGGGCGGGAACGAGCGGCGTGGGACCACTGCAGCGGTAATGAGCGGCGGTTGACAAGCGGATGGGCGGAACGCGGCCGGTTACAGTGCAGCGGGAAGGGCGGGAACGGGAACGAGCGAGAACGGGAACGAGCGATGGTGTGTACAGGATGATGCTACAGACAGAGATGGTCAAAAGGCGTTAAAAACATTCATGTGCAAGGAACAGAGGTAACTTAGCATTGTGGGGCTAAGGGCCCCATTGCCTGTGTTGTATGTTTCAATAGACAATAGGTGCAGGGAGGAGCCATTCGGCACTTTGAGAGGTTGCCACACCAGCCCATTCACTGTGATCACGGTGACTCATCCCCCAATCAGTACCCCGAGTCCTGCCTCTCCCCATATCCCTGACTCGCTAGGACGAGTCTTTAAGAGCCCTAAATCTAGTTCTCTTTTGAAAGCACCCAGAGAACCGGCCTCCACCGCGCCTAGGGTGAGGCAGACATTCGAATCGCACAGACTCGCCAGCGTGCTCTGTGCTGGCGAGAAAAAGTGTTTCCTCGTCTCCGTTCTAAATGGCTTACTCCTTATTCTAAGACTGTGGCCCCTGGTTCTGAACTCCCCCAACATCGGCATTGTCATTTAGACAATTGAGTTTATGTGTATGTGTATACAGGCAGAAAATGGGTTTATGTGTTTTAAAGTTTTGTATATAGTGACTAGTTGAAAAAAGGAAGGTTGGATTCACGGGGCGCGTTGCAGATTTTGGGTCGTTGCCATACATATTTTCTGGTGCCTAAAATAGCAAAAACATGTTACTGAGAGAAATGCATTTACCCCCATTTGTTACTGACAAATGGGTTGAATGTTACTGTGAACTAAATTTAGGGTTGGCATCTCTGCATAATCAATTCACCAGTTTCTGACTGCAAGGGACCTACATATGTTTTAACTAACCTTTTTTTCTTCACATATCTATAAAAACCTTTGCCGTTTTTATGTTTCCTGCCAGTTTTCTTTCTTAATCTATTTTTCCTTTCTGTAATTAAGCACTTTGTCCTCTCTGCTGGATCGACTCTGCGAGTTTCTCCCAGTCGCTCAGGTAGGCTGCTTTTTCTTTCTGCTAATTTGTAGCGAGCTTCTCGAGAGTGTTTTAGAGAGACTATCCCTGATTTCCCTTGTTGCCACGGATGCACTACCTTCCCTGATTTATTCATTTGCCAAACTGGATTGAACAATTGAGTTGTATGTCCATCCATGCATCTTTAAAATGCCTTCCATTGCATATTCCGTGACGCCAACCCTTTAAGGATCTCTTGCCATTCTATCTTGTCCAATTCACGTCTCATACCCTCAAAGTTACATTTTTTTATAAGTTCAGAACATTTGTTTCTGAATTAACAATGTCACTCACCATCCTAATGAAGAATCTCAACCATATTATGGTCACGATGCCGGGCAGGGGGCCACGCATCAACGAGAACTGCAACTAACCCTTCCTCATTACTCGGTACCCAGAGCTAGAATAGCCTGCCTCTCTCGCGTCGTGATGGTTCCCCGCCGTCTACATGAGTTGGTTTAGATAACTATCCCCACATAGGGAGCATTCCAATAAATCCTCTTCCTCAGCACCCTGCCGATTGATTCACCCAATCTATATGTAGATTGAAGTCACCCATTATAACTGTTTTTAAAAAACAAACCCTTGTTGCACGCATTTCTAATTTCATTGAAGATGATGCCATCCACCGAACTCCACTACTACTGTAGTTAGTGGCCTGTACACAACTCACCAACTCACAGCATTTCTGCCCCTTTTTGTTCGCAGCTCTACCCCATATCGATTCCACATCCTCGCCAAGCAAATGGGGACCTTCCTTTCTTTTGCGTTAATCTCCTCTCTCTAACCACAGCAAACACGCTACCCACATTTTTCCTTTCTGTCAATCCCTCCTGAATATTGAATATCCCTGGATGTTCAGCTCCCAGCCTTTTACCTATATTGTTGGTGCCAATGTGCACCACGACAGCTGGTTGTTCACCCTCCCTCTCCAGAATGTTCTGCAGCCATTCAGTGACATCCCTGACCCTTGCACCAGGGAGGCTACACACCATCCTGGAGTCTCGTTTGTGGCCGCAGAAACTGCTAGAGTCAGTTATTAAAGATGGGATAGCAGGACATTTGGAAAGTGGTGAAATCATTTGACAAAGTCAGCATGGATTTACGAAAGGGAAATCATGTCTGACGAGTCTTATTGAATTTTTCGAGGATGTAACTAGCAGAGTGGATAAGGGAGAACCAGTGAATGTGTTATATCTAGACTTTTAGAACGCTTTCGACAAGGTCCCACATAAGAGATTAGTGTACAAACTTAAAGCACACAGGTTGCTATTGGGGGTTCTCTAGTATTATGTGGATAGAGAACTGGCTGGCAGACAGGTAGCAGGTAGGTGTGAACGGGTCATTTTCAGAATGGCAGGCAGTGACTAGTGGGGTACCGCAAGCTAAGTGCTGGACCCCCAGCTATTTACAATATATATAATGATTTGGATAAGGGAATTGAATGCAAACAAACATCTCCAAGTTTGCGGATGACACTAAGCTGGGGGGTAGTTTCGGTGTGTGGGAGGATGCTAGGAGGCTGCAAGGAGACTTGGATAGGCTGGGTGAGTGGACAAATGCGTGGTGCAGATGCAGTATAATGTGGATAAATGTGAGTGGGGAGGGTTATCCACTTTGTGGCAAAAACAGGAGGGTAGACTATTATCTGAATGGTGGCAAATTAGGAAAAGGGGAGATGCAACGAGACCTGGGTGTCATGCTACACCAATCATTGAAAGTAGGCATGCAGGTGCAGCAGGCAGTGAAGAAAGCAAATGGTATGTTAGCATTCATAGCGAACGGATTTGAGTATATGAGCAGGGAGGTTCTACTGCAGTTGTACAGGGTTTTGGTGAGACCACACCTGGAGTATTGCGTACAGTTTTGTTCTTATTATTGAATCCCCTTGTTAGGTACTTCTCCCCCTCTGGTGAATGCTATGTACTTAACTCTTTTGTTTCTCTCCTGAGTGTAGGCCCCGTGGCTGGGAGTCGGGAATCAAGGAAGTTATAGGAAGGATGTCAACAAAATAGAGAGAGTACAGAGGAGATTTACTAGAATGTTGCCAGGGTTCCAGCAACTATGTTACAGGAGAAAGGTATGAACAAGTTAGGTTTTATTCTTTGGGGTAGGGCAGAAGGTTAAGGGGGGTCTTGATTTAGGTCTTTGATTGAAAGGGATAGACAGAGTTGACGTGGATTCGTTTTTCATTGAGGGTAATGGGAAGATTCAAACAAGAGGGCATGACATGAGAATAAGGGACTTTTTAAGAGGGTATTTGTTAACGTGAGTTCGGGGAACTTCTTTACTCAGAGGGTGGTGGCTGTGTGGAATGAGCTTCCAGCAGAAGTGGTGGAGGCAGGATCGATTTTAACATTTAAGAGTAAAGTGGATAGGTATAGGGACGTGAAGGGAATGGAGGGGTATGGTCTGAGTGCAGGTAGATGGGACTAGGGGAAAACAAATGGTCGGCACGGACTGGAAGGGCCGAGAGGGCCTGTTTCCGTGCTGTAATTGTTATATGGTTATAAGGGGTTAAGGGCTCCTGTACCCGATTGGCCAAGCTGCGTCAGGTGACGGTGACTCATCGAAAGCTTAAATACCAGGAGTCTCCCATAACTCTCTCTCTTCGTCGACCCTGACTCATGAGCAGACTGTGGTCTGAACTGCAGGAAGCCTGGCCACATGGCATAGAACTTTGTGTATTATTACCTACATTTGTCAATTAATATTGAATTTGGACGGTTAAGGGCTGACCTGAGGGTTTTCGTGTATTTTGTTTCAGGGTTATTTCCATTTAGTCAGGTTGCAGACACTGGTTCGACTGACCATTGCGAGGCTGACTGGAGCACTGTTATCTTTGTTTATTCTTGTCCTTGACTGGGTTGTTTGAATCAGGTTTGGCATGCCTACTTTCAATGACTGGTGTACCATGACACCCCGGTCACGCTGCATCTCCCCTTTTCCTAATCGGTCACCATTCAAATAATAGTCTACCTTCCTGTTTTTGCCACCAAAGTGGACAACCTCACATTTATCCACATTATACTGCATCTGCCATGCATTTGCCCACTCACCCAGTCTATCCAAGTCATCCTGCAGCCTCCTAGCATCCTCCTCACAGCTAACACTCCTCCAGCTTCGTGTCATCCGCAAACTTCGAGATGTTGCATTTAATTCCCTCGTCCAAATCATTAATGTGTATTGTAAATAGCTGGGGTCCCAGCACTGAGCCTTGCGGCACCCCACTAGTCACTGTCTGCCATCCTGAAAAGGACCCGTTCACTCGTACTCTTTGCTTCCTGTCTGCCAGCCAGTTCTCTATCCACATCAATACTGAACCACCAATACCGTGTGCTTTAAGTTTGTATACCAATCTCTTGTATGGGACCTTGTCAAAAGCCTTCTAGAAAGTCCCAGATTATAACACATCACTGCTTCTCCCTTATCCACTCTACTAGTTACATCCTCAAAAGATGAAATAAGATTCGTCAGACATGATTTACCCTTCGTAAATCCATGCTGACTTTGTCCAATGATCCAACCACTTTCCAAATGCGCTGCTATCGCATCTTTAATAATTGACTCTAGTAGTTTCCCCACTACCGATGTTAGACTAACTGGTCTGTAATTCCCCGTTTTCTCTCTCCCTCCCTTTTTAAAAAGCGGGGTTACATTAGCTACCCTCCAATCCTCTGGAACTACTCCAGAATCTAAAGAGTTTTGAAAAATTATCACTAAGGCATCTGCTATTTCTGGGGCTACTTCCTTAAGTATCCTGGGATGCAGCCTAGCTAGAGATGGAGATGGAGAATGCGATGGAGATGGAGCTAGAGCTGGAGCTGAAGATGCAATAGAGCTAGAGCTGGAGATGGAGCTGGAGAATGCGATGGAGCTGGAGCTGGAGGAGCTAGAGAGTAAGCTGGAGATGGAGTAGAGCTAGAGCTGAAGGGAGCTGCAACTGGAGATAGCAGAGGAGATGGAGCTGGAGATGGAGCTGGAGATGGAGCCAGAGATGGAGCTAGATGGAGGTGGAGGTAGAGCTGGAGCTAAACTAGAGCTGGAGCTGGAGATGATGCTTAAGCTAGAGCTGGCGATTGAGATGGAGCTAGAGCTGGAGATGAAGATGGAGCTGGAGCTGGGGGGCGCTGGAGATGGAGCGAGAGGTGGAGACTGAGTAGAGCTTGTGCTGAAGGGAGCAGGAACTGGAGATGGAAACGGGAGCAGGAGGTGGAACTGGAAATTGAGCTGAAATGGAGCTGGAGATGGAGCTAGAGTTGGAGCTGGAGATAGAGCTGGAGCTGGTAAATGAGCTGAAACTGGAGCTGGAGATAGATCTGGGGATGGACCTGGAGCTGGAGATGGAGGTGGAGATTGAGCTAGAGCTACAGCTGGAGATAGAGATGGAGATGGAGATGGGTCTGGAGATGGAGCTAAAACTAGATCTGGAGATGGAGCTGGAGATGGAGCTAGAGATGGAATTGGACTTAGAACTAGATGGGAGCTAGAATTGGAGCTGGAGCTGGAGCTAGAGATGAAGCTGGAGATGGAACTGGAGATGGAGCTGTAGCTAGTACAGCTAGCAGAGCTAGAGATAGAGATTGAGCTGGAGATGGAGTTTGAGCTGGCTGGAGATGGAGCTAAAGCTAGATCTGGAGATGGAGCTAGAGTTAGAGCTGGAAATTGAGCTGGAGATGGAGATAGAGCTGGAGGTGGAAATGGAGCTTGAGCTAGAGCGGGAGGTGGAGCAGCTAGAACTAGAGCAAGAGAGAATATGGTCGGTTAAGGTAATAAACAATTGGTATGTAAAATTGGAAACCTAAGCAAAATATCCCTGGGGACCCCTTGTCTGAAGAGAGGGGAGGTGAGGATGGAGCTGGAGATGGAGCTGGAGAAGGCGCTGGATGGAGATGGAGCTAGAGTTGGAGACTGAGATGGAGTACAGCTAGAGATGGAGGGAGCTTGAACTGAAGATGGAGCAGGAGCTAGAGCTAGAGCTGAATTTGGAGCTAGAGCTGGAAATTGAGCTAGAGCTGGAAATTGAGCTAGAGATGGAGCTGGAGCTGGAGCTCGAAATTGAGCTTTAGCTAGAGCTGGAGATAGAGCTGGAGCGTGTGCGGACACGCGCGATAGACAAGTAGCTGAAGCAAAGAAGCCGAAGCCAAAAAAATGAATAGAAACGAGGCTGAAATGCAAATGAACCAAAAGAGTCCAAAGAGAAACACAGGGAACAAATGGAACATCTGGAAAAGTCAGTATTAGCGTCAGTCACTGAAGTTATTTCTAAAGCGATACAAGCGGGGAATGTCGAGCTGGACAAAAGCATCTCTGAAAAAATTAAACAAGGTAATGATAAGCTGATGGGGAAAATTGATGACTTAACCAAACGTGTGGTCAAGGTTGAGGAGGATTTAAACAAAAAAATTAAGCGGGTTGTAAAGGATTGTAATAAAAAGCTGGATGCAATGCTAAAATCTACTGAGGCGGCTATGGAAGGAATGGACAATATGATAACCGAGATGGGTAAGGAGAAAAAGAGACTAAAAAAGGAACAAGAAAGCACTGGGGGGGGGGGGGGGGGGGGGGAGCTTGCTAAAATGAAACATAAATGTACGGACTTGGAAACAAGATCAAGGAGGCAAAATTTAAGGATACTTGGAGTTAAAGAGGGAAAGGAGAGTGGACAAAACTTTCAGGAGTTTGCTGCCAACTTACTCAAACAAGTACTTAAACTGCCTGAAGCCCCGAGAATAGATATGGCTCATCAGGTCCGACGTAAGGCTCAAGCAAGCTTAACTGCCCCCTAACTGCCCCCCCCCCCCCCCCCCCCCCCCTCCAAGACAGATTATTCTGAAATTCTATGACATTTCAACCCTGGAAGGAATTATGAAAAATATTCTATATGGTGTGAATTTGATGTTTGGAGAAGACAAACTAAGATTCTTCTGTGATTTTCCAGCTGAAGTTATGGAAAAGAGGGACAAGTTTACAAACATGAGAAGGCTACTGAAAGAGGTTTCGGGAGTAAGATATGGGATAGTATATCCCGCTAAATTGAGAATTACTTATAACCATGTTGAACGTGCATTCATGGATCCAGAAGAGGCATTTAAATATGCACAAAGTATCACAAAGGAGGACTACTGATCATTAGGAGTTGGTCTCCTACAATAACATCGAGGAGAAACGACAAAGAAAGGATTGTGTCTATTTTTAATATACTGCTCTTGTTAAAATGGCGAACCTTCCTCGAGGCGTTGTCTAGACATTTTTTCTTTGGAATATTAATTCAAGGTCGGATTTTATGTTTCATCTCAACAAAGGATTGACAAAGAAGAGAAACTGTGGCGGGGAAAATAAATTGAGAATATAGTGTAATATAGAATATTATCAGTGGACTTGTATATAGAAATTTATGATTTAAGAAACATATAATTACATACTAACATAAAATATAACCATATAACCATATAACAATTACAGCACGGAAACAGGCCCTCTCGGCCCTTCCAGTCCGTGCACAATTAATAAAATTGTGTAATATTAAGGCATAGCTTAACTATAGCTGATGTTTATTTCATGGTTAATTATTTTCTAATAAGAATAACGAGTTAAATATGATTGATAAGTATTAATAATATATTAACACATTTTATTGGACTTATAGTAGACTTAGTTAGATTGCGCATAAAGGGGGGGGGGAGGAGAATCGGATACTTGAAGTTTCCATGGGTCCTCTGAATCTGAACCTTGGAACCTGTTCTGTTGTCTGATACAAAGGTTTGAGAATCAATTTAATAAATATAGGAATTATTGATAGATATGGATTTATAATTACATAATTACAGTTAATCTAAGTATATACTTAATGTTGGAAATACTTTTTATTTTGTTTTTCCTCTTTGAAAGAATATATTTCTAATCTAGCTTTGGGTACGTTTTATTTATATAGATAATTTTGAACGTTGTATCACTCTCTCTTCCAATTAATAATTGGTCAAGGGGGCTGAGCGAGCATATAAAAACTCTACGGAAGTTCAATAGATTTTTCTACCACATGTTCGTGGTTTGTGTTTAATTATTATATCTTTATTTTTTGGATATTATAATATCACTTTTTGTTTGTTAAATTATCTTTTCAGATCTACACTTTCTGGTCTTTTTCAAGGTTTATTATGAGGGGAGATGGCACAAAATTAAACAGCTGGGGATGGACCATCCTTCATTCTCGGAGTTTTAAGGTTCTTGGTGCCATATGAAGTTAATAGGTATTATCATGATTCATTATGCATGATGGATAAACAAAAGAAAACTGGGAGGAATTCCAGAGAGGCACAGGAGCCGTTGGAAGAGATGAGGGGGAGGGCGACACCCCGACCGGTTATGGTTTAAAAATCAAAGAGCGGGGCTTTTGGTTTTCAGAGGCCCACTGGAGCCGTGGAAGAGAAGGTGGAGGGAGGAGCGACACCGACCGGTAAGGTTTTAAAATCAAGCGCGGGGCTTACCTTAATCCATACATTCCTTCAGAGAAGTGTTTTTTTTTTTTTTTTTTTTTTTGTTTTTTTTCTGAGGGAAGCCGCTAATTGGTGGGAAGTGGACCGGGTAAGCAGGCTGATTGGTTTATCGTGGGGAAGTGGACTAGGGGAAAGCAGCTGATTGGCTGTCAGATCCCAGCAGTTTGTTGTTGTTCTTTGTATTGTGTTACTATTGTATCCTGTGTAAGGGGGGCCAGTTATGAAGGCCAGGGCTGTGTTACTGTTCTGGTTGTCAGATGTGGGAGGTCAGGGGATCTGTTAGCCCTCAGACATCCACATCTGCGCCAGGTGTGTCGGATGGGCTCCTAAGGATCGTGTTAGGAACCTGGAGCAGCGCTCAATGGACTCCGTTCTGGTCAGGGAGTGTAGGAGTCATTAGAGAGGAGCTACAGGGAGGTAGTCACTCCCCAGAACACAGAGGGCAGGAATAAGAGTGGGTCACGGTTAGGGAAGGGCAGAGGCAGGGGCTAGAGGAGTACCTCTGTGGACTGTACAACTGCGAAATTAGTACTCGGTTTTGAGTGCATTTGGAAGAGGACAGTCTACCTGGGGGCAGCAACACGCGCGTGGGTCTCCAGCACAGAGACCAGGGCCATGTTTGCTCAGAAGGGTAGCATTAGTGGAGGGCATTTGTAAAAGGGGGATTCTATTTAGTTAGGGGGTCGGAGAAATGGGACGATTCTGTGGACGCATGTCTGGAACCCGGATGGTAGGTTTGACTCCCTGGTGCCAGGGTCTCTCGCTCGTATCGGAACGTGTCCAAAAGATTTGAAAAGGGAAGGGATGAGGAGCCTGATGTTGTGGTACACAAGGGTACCAATGACATAGGCAGCGAAAAGAGATGAGGTTCCTGAAGGGAGATTTTAGGGGTGTTAGGGGGGGGGAAAGGGGAAAGTTAAGAGAAGGACCAAAAGGGTAACTATTTCAGGATTACTGCCTGTGCCGCGTGAACAGTGAGAGTTGGAATGAATATGAGGTGGTGGATAATGGTGTCTGAGGGACTGATATTACACTGTGCTTTGGCAGGATAGATTAGGAGGGCTCCGTCTAGGGAGGCTTTTTGGGTGGAACTGGAGAAGTGGGCGGTGTTGTAGCAACACCTTTAGGGTTGTATTATAGGGACCGCCAAATGGGGAGCGAGTATTGGAAAGAGCAAATATTTAAGGAGATAGCAGTTATTAGTAGTGTAGCACAAGGTAGTGATTGTGGGAGATTGGATTTTTCCAAAATAGCAGGGCCACACATTCTGTAAATGGGTTGGTTGGTTTGGAAGTTTGTAAAATGTGTGCAGGATAGTTTTTGTGGCAGCAGTTACATAGAGGTATCGGACCAGAGAAGGGGCAGTAGCTGGACCTCTGTTAGGAAATGAGGGCAGGTCAGGAGGTATGCGTTGGTGCTGCCAGCACTTCGGGACCAGTGACACAATCCATTGTTTCAATATAATTATGGAGTGAGTCAGGCAATGGACTTGGGTGGAGATTTTTGATTGGAGAAAGGCTAACTTTGAGGGAATGCGTAAGGATTTAAAAGGAGTGAATTGGGGTACACTCTGTTTTATGGGAAGGATGTAGAGGAGGAAATGGAGGACATTTAAAGGGGTATTGTAAGAGTAGAATCATTATGTCCTGTTAGGGTTTGAAAGGAAATGTAAAAATGGAAAGAGCCATGGTTTTCAGTGAAATTGGACCCTTGTTTCGAAAAAGAGAGATATCTACTATATTTATAGGAGATTGGGTAAATGAGGTGATAGAGGGTATAAAGAATGTAAAAATATTCTTAAGAAAGAAATTAGGGAAGGTCTAAATGAAGATTATGAGGTTGGCTTTGGCAAGAAGGGGGAAAGTAAATCAAAGGGTATTTTACAGCTATATTAATAGCAAAAGGATAACGAGGGATAAAATGGACCAGTAGAGAGACAGAATGGTACTATCTGCAGAGCCAAAGAGATGGGGGCGAATTGTATCAATTTATTTTCTTCGGTATTCACCAAGGAGAAAGGTTATTGAAACTATGTGAAGTATGGAAAAAAAAAGTAGAGTAGCTATGGAAACTAAGAGATCCAAAGAGGAGGAAGTACGGACACTTTTGACAAATATAAAGTGGATAAATCTCCAGGTCCTGATAGGATATTCCCTAGGAATTGAGGGAATTGTGCTAGCAAATAGCACGGAGCTATGATAGAAATATTTCAATGTCATTAGACTTGGATAGTGCCGGAGGATTGCGTATACGCGCATTGTTGTCCATTGTTTAAAAGGGTTCATAGAATAAACCTAGCAATTATTAGACATGTTATTGTCTGACGTCAGTGGTGGGGGTTAAATTAATGGAATGGATACTTAGAGATAATATATATATGGCATCTGGATATACAGGGTCTGATCAGGAACTGCACGTGGATTTGTGCCTGGGAGGTCATGTTTGACAAACCTTCTTGAATTTTTTGAAGCGGTTGGTTACTAGGGAAATGGATGAGGTTTTAAAGCAGGTGGATGTTGTCTTTATGGATTATTCTGTAAGCCTTTGACAAGGTTCCCCATGGAAGGTTGGTTACTAGAAGGTTCAATCTTGTGTTTGTCTGTACATCAATGTTCTGGATGATGGGGTGGATGGAAAATTGGACAAGTAAGTATGCAGATGATACCATGATAGGTTGGTGTTGGGATAAATGAAGGTAGTTTTTCAACGTTACAGAGAGATTTGGGCCTTTGGGAAAAGTGGGCTGAAAGATGGCTGATGGAGTTTTAGATGATAAGGTGAAGTTGCTACATCTTGGCAGGACAGATCAAATATGACGTACATGGTAAATGGTAGGGATTTGAGGAATGTTGTGGAACTGAGAGACTAGGGAATAACTGGCATAGTTCCCTGAAGTGGAATCGCATGTTAGATGAGGGTGGTAAAGAAAGGCCTTTGGTTGTGTGGCCTTTATAAATCAGAGCATTGATTAGGAGCAGGGAAGTATATGTGTAAAATTGTAAAAGGCATTGGTGAGACCAATTCTGGAGTAGAGGTGTAAATTTTGGTCGCCTAATTTTGAGGATGTTAAACAAATAGAGAGGGTACAGAGGAGATTTACTTGATTGTTGCTGGGATCCAGCAACTAGTTACAGAGAATGATAAGGTTTGAAAAAGTTAGGTCGGTATTCTTTGGAGCAACGAAGGTTAAGGGGGGACTTGGGGGACTTGATTGAGGTCTTTAAAATGATGGAAAGGGATAGACAGAGTTGGACGTGGAAATGGATAAGCTTTTCCCTTTAAGGGTTGGGAAAGATTCAAACAAGAGGGCATGACATGCGAATTAAGGGACGGAAATTTAGGGGTATAGGTAACGTGAGGGGGAAGGGAACTTTTTATCAGGAGGGTGGTGGCTGTGTGGGAAGAGCTTCAGCAGAAGTGGTGGATGCCAGGATCGTGTTTAACATTTTAAAAGTTAAAGTGGGAAGGGGAATGGTGGGTGTATGGTCTGAGTGCAGGGTGATGGGACTAGGGGAAAAAACAATCTGGCGGCACGGACTGGAAGGGCCTGTGAGGGCTGTTTCCGTGACGTAAATGTTATATTAGTTATATGGTTATTAATATTAGGGTGCTTATGAACCTATGAAATGGGGGTATGAAATCTTTGACCAATTAAAAGCCTTAAATCAGTGACATTATTTTCTTACAAGAGACGCATCTGTAAATAATCAACCACAGATAATATGAAGGCAAATTGGATGATGGCCAAACATACTACTCTTTCATTAATATAAATCTTAGAGGCACGGCTTATTAGTCGTAAGGTATACCATTAAAGAATACCATTTCAGCAGTTAAGAGGGGAGGTACGGAGTCATTGTCACAGGAGAAATTTATTCTAACGCCACCTACTTTGATAAAATATTTATGCTCCTTAATTTTGAAAAACCATTCTTTAGTAAAATTTTGGATATAATTTCAGAACTTAATCATCAAAATGTGATATTAGGGCGGGGGAGTTTTGAAATGTTGTTTTAGATCGAATTTTTGGATAATCAGCAAAATAAAATAGGATTAAGATAAAATCTAAAACGAAGTGTGAACTACTAAAAATACATACATTGAATAATACTAATATAACAGTTGTAGGAGGATCGCTAACCAGTAGGTAGGGGAATATCATTTTATCAAACAGTACTCAAACATATTCAATTAATTGATTATTTCTTAGTGAACCCACAAAATAATTACTTATAATATAATTCTAAATTCTTAATAGTTTTATTTCTGATTATTCCCTCGGTTAAACATTTTCTTTAAAATTAGAAGGAAATAACCATATAACCATATAACAAATTACCAGCACGGAATACAGGGCCCCTTCAGGCCTTCCGTCCGTGCCGACCATTTGTTTTCCCCTGTCCCATCTACCTGCACTCAGACCTACCCTCCATTCCTTCTAGTCCATATTCAGATGCCAATTGTCACGGATTCTCCGTATTTTATCCGGCGAAATAACCTTTTTACGGTTGTTCCGGCAGCCAAAATGCTGTTATCGGAAACACCGCCGCGCCGGGGTGTTCCTCCAGTGGTGAACGCCGGCGCCATGTGTCCCCGGTTTGCCGGCCCTTCGCGATCAGCGGCACTTTTCGACGGGCCCTTGTGTACGGCCTGGCAGTTGGGGAGGGTTAGCCGGGCCACAGTGTCCGCGCTGACGCAGTTGGGGAGGGGTTGCCGGGCCCCAGTGGCCGCGCGTAGCTGTGGGGGAGGGTTGCCGGGCCAGTGGCCGCTGCGTGCGCAGTGGGGGAGGGGTGCCGGGCCTGGCGCCATTTCGAGCCACGCCACGCCCGGCACAGAGCCGGGCATAGGCGCCGGCCCCGCGGCGATCAGAGGCACTTTTGGCCGCCAGCCGGCCGCTCGCGGCAGCCCCATCACCGGGCCTCCCCCCCACCCCATACAAAGGGCGAATGCGCAGACCCGCGGCAACTTGCCAAGTGAGCTTTGTGGCACCGCACGCGGCCAGCCCGCCTGGCAGACCGCTGATCTGCTCCAGTGCGCAGCGCAGACCCGCCGGCAACAACCCCTAGTGTGTACGGGAGAGGATAATGCTATTTAACCCAATTTGTTTCGGACAAATGGGTTGAATGTTACTGGTGAACTAAATTCTAGGGTTGGCTTCTCTGCATATACCTTTCCACTTACTATTAAATGTTAAAATCGATCCTGCCTCACACTTCTGCTGAAGCTCTTCCCACACATGCCACCACCTCTGAGTAAAGAAGTTCCCCTCACGTTTCCCCGCAAACCTTGTCCCTTAATTCTCATGTCTTGCCCTCTTGTTTCAAAACTTCTTACCATCAATGGGAAAATAGTGATCCACGTATACTCTGTCTTTCCCTTTCATCTTTTAAAGACCTCAATCAAGGTTCCCCCATCAACATTTCTGAGCTCCAAAGAATAAAGACCTAACTTATGTTCATCCTTTCTCTGTAACTTAGTTGCTGGAACCCTGGAACATTCTAGTAAAATTCCTCTGTACTCTTCTCTATTTTAATGTTGGTCATCCTTCCTATAATAGGCGACCAAAATTGTACACCATACTCAAGAATTGGTTTACATTTGTCTGATTAACATAAAAATTCGTTTTGGAGGTTTAACCCCATATTTTATTTAATAATCAAGGTTCAACTATTTAAAAGAGCAGATGAATTCTTTCTTCGAGACAATTGCTACACCAGATATTTCTCCCTTCCTTATTATGGAAAACTTTTAAGGCTTTATTAGGGGGGGGAGGTACTATAATCTCATATCAAGCTTATAGACCTATTAGTTTGAGTCAGTGGTGGGCAAATTAATGGTAAAGGATACTTAGAGTTAATATCTATAAGATCTGGATAAACAGGTTGATCAGGAACAGTAAAACATGGATGTGTGCCTGGAAAAGGTCTGTTTGACAAACCTTCTTGAATTTTTGATGCGGGGTATCTAGGGTAAATTGATGAGGGTAAAGTTAAAGCAGTGGATGATGTCTATATGGATTTCAGTAAGGCCTTGACAGGTTCCCCATGGAAGGTGGTTAAGAAGGTTCAATCTTTGGGTGTTAAGGCGGAGTAGCAAGATGGAGTAAACAGTGGCTGTAATGGTGAGTGTCAGAGAGTATTGGTGTGATGGCTGTTTTGTCAGGGTTGGAAGCTGGTGACAGTGGGTGCCTCAGGGATCTGTTATGGGTCCACTGTTGTTTGGTCATGTCATCAATGAATACTGGATGATGGGGTGGAAATTTGGTATGTAAGTATGCCAGATGATACTAAGATAGGTGGTGTTGGGATAATGTGAGTGATTTGAAAGTCTACTAGAGATTTGGGCCATTTGGAAAAGTGGGATGAAAAGATGGCAGATGGAGTTTAATTGCTGATGTGTGAAGTAGCTTACTCTTGGCAGGACAATCAAAATAGGACGTACATGGTAAATGGTAGGGAGAATTGAGGAATGCTGTGGAACAGAGGGATCTAGGAATACGGTGCATAGTTCTGAGGTGGAATTGCATGTAGATAGGGTGGTAAAGAAAAGCCTTTGGATGTGATGGCTTATAAATCAGAGCATGAATATGGTGTAGGGAAGTAATGTTTTGATTTGTACAAGGCATTGGTAAGACCAATTTGGGAGTATGGTTGTACAAGTTTGGTTGCCTAATTATAGGAAGGATGTCATCAAAATAGAGAGAGTACAAAGGACGATTTACTAGAATGGTTGCCAGGGTATCCAGCAACTTCTGTTACTGAGAAAGGTGGAAAAGTTAGGTCTTTTTTCTTTGGAGAGCAGAAGGTTTTAGGGGGGGCTTGATTGAGGTCTTTAAAATGATGTAAGGGAT
The DNA here is from genome assembly GCA_035221665.1 of Okamejei kenojei. Classification (NCBI taxonomy): domain Eukaryota; kingdom Metazoa; phylum Chordata; class Chondrichthyes; order Rajiformes; family Rajidae; genus Okamejei; species Okamejei kenojei. Next base: position 1,238,694 of record CM069131.1, read on the forward strand.
AGGTTAGCAGAGTTGACGTATATACGTTTTTCCCATTGGGGGTAGGGAACATTCAAACAACGAGGGCATGACATGAGATTTAAGGGACAAAGTTTAGGGGTAACGTGAGGGGGAACTTCTTTTATCATTGTGGCTGTGTGGAATGAGTGCCCTTTCCAGCAGGGAGATAGTGGTGGAGGGCAGGATCTTTAGAAGGACATTTTGAAATAAAGTGGATAGGTATATGGACGTGAAGGGAATGGAGGGGTATGGTCTGAGTGCAGGTAGATGGGACTAGGGGAAAACAAATGGTCGGCACGGACTGGAATGGCCGAGAGGGCCTGTTTCCGTGCTGTAATTGTTATATGGTTATATGGCGCTGGAGATGGTGCTAAAGCTGGAGGAGCTGGAGACTGAGCTGAAGGGAGCAGGAACTGGAGATGGAGTTGGAACTGGAGTTGGAACTGGAGTTGGAGCTGGAGTTGGAGCTGGATCTTGAGTTGGAGCTAGAGCTAGAGCTGACGATTGAGATGGAGATGGAGTCTGATCTAGAGCTGGAGCTAGAATACAGCTAGAGTATTGATAGAGCTAGAATTAAAGTAGAGCTGGAGATGGAGATGGCGATGGAGGTGGAGATGGAGCTGGAGCTGGAGCTAGAGCTGGCGATTGAGATGGAGATGGAGCTTGTGGTGGATTGAAAGATGGAGTTAGAGCTAGGACCTGGAGATTTTGCTGTGGATGGAGGTGGAGATGGAGCTCATAGCTAGTAAGGCTGAAGATCGAGCTATAGATGGAGCTAGAGCTGGAGATTGAGCTGGAGATTCAGTTTGAGCTGGAACTGGAGATGTAGCTCAAGCTAGAGCTGGAGATGGAGTTGGAGATGGAGTCTGATCTAGAGCTGGAGCTAGAATACAGCTAGAGTATTGATAGAGCTAGAATTAAAGTAGAGCTGGAAATGGAGATGGAGATGGAGGTGGAGGTGGAGATGGAGCTGGAGCTAGAGCTAGAGCTGGCAACTGAGCTGGAGATTGAGTAGAGCTAGAGCTTGAGGGAGCGGGAGATGGAGCTAGAGCTGGAAATGAGCTAGAGATTAAGCTAAAGCAAGCTCGAGGGAGCTGGAGATAGAGATGGAGATGGAGGAGGAGCGAGAGCTGGAACTGGAGCTCGAGATGAAGCTAGAACTGGAGCTGGCGATTGAGATGGAGCTAGAGCTGGAGCTGAAGATGTAGCTCAAGCTGGAGCTGGAGATGGAGTTGGAGATGAAGATCTAGAGCTAGAATACAGCTAGACTGCTGATAGAGCTAGTTAAACTGGAGCTGGAGATAGAGCTGGAGATGGAGCTACAGCTGGAGCTGGCGATTGAGATGAAGATGGAGCTAGAGCTGGAGCTGAAGATTGAGGTAGAGCTGGAGCTGGAGATGGAGATGGAGCTAGAGCTGGAAACTGAGCTGGAGATGGTAGAGCAAGAGCTTGAGGGAGCGGGAGATGGAAATGGAGCTGGAGATTGAGCTAGAGATGAAGCTAAAGCTAGAGCTGGAGGGATCTGGAGATAGAGATGGAGATGGAGGAGGAGCGAGAGCTGGAACTGGAGCTCGAGATGGAGCTAGAACTGGCAATTGAGCTGGAGATTGAGCTAGAGCTGGAGCTGGTGTGGGTGCTAAAACTAGACCTGGAGGTAGAATTGGAGCTGATGCTGGAGCTAGAGTCGGAGATGAAGCTTGAGTTGTAGATGGAGCTGGAGATGGAGGTAGAGCTGGAGCTGGAGATGGAGATGGAGCTAGACCTGGAGTTGACGATGGAACTAGAGTTAGAGCTGGAGCTGGAGATGGAGCTAGAGCTGGAGATTGAGCTAGAGACGAAGCTAAAGCTAGAGCTGGATGGAGCTGGAGATAGAGATTGAGATGGAGGAGGAGCGAGAGCTGGAACTGGAGCTCGAGATGGAGCTGGAACTGGAGATTGAGCTAGAGCTGGAGCTGACGATGGAGCTAGAGTTAGAACTGGAGCTGGAGATGGGGATGGAGAGGAAACTGGAGATGGAACGGGATAGACTTGAAGCTGGAGCTGGAGATAGAGGTAGACATGGAGCTGGAGATGGAGCTAAAGCTAGAGATGAAGGGAGCCTGAGATAGTGATGGAGCTGGAGATGGATCTGGAGCTGGAACTTGAGCCGGAGTTGGCTGGAGATGGAGTTAGAGCTGGAGCTAAAGCTGGAGCTGGAGCTAAAGCTAGATCTGGAAATGGAGCTGGAGATGGAGCTAGGGCTAGAGCTGGAGCTAGAATTGGCACTGGAGCTAGAGCTGGAGATGAAGCTGGAGATGAGGCTGGAGATGGAACTGGAGATGGAGCTGTAGCCAGTACAGCTCGTAGAGCTACAGCTGGAGATTGAGCTGGAGATGGAGTTTGAGCTACATCTGGTGGATCTGGAGATGGAACTGGAGGTGGAGCTGGAGTTAAGAGCTGGAGATTGAGCTGGAGCTGGAGCTGGAGCTAGAGCTAGAGCTGACGATTGAGCTGGGGATGGTGCCAGAGCTGGAGCTGGAAATGGAGCTTGAGCTAGAACTGGAGATGGAGCTAGAACTAGAGCTGGAGATGCTGGAGATGGAGCTGGAGGTGGAGCTGTAGATGGAGCTAGAACTAGAGCTGGAGATGGAGATGGAAGTAGAGCTGGAGCTAGGCCTGGAGCTGGAGCTAGAGCTGGAGCTAGGCCTGGAGCTGGAGCTGGAGGAGATGAAACTGGAGATGGGCCTAGAGCTGGAGATGGACCTAGAGCTGGAGACGGGCCTAGAGCTGGAGATGGACCTAGATGGAAGTTGAGCTGGGGATGGAACTGGAGCTGGGGCTGGAGATGGAGGTGAACATGGGGCTCGAGCTGGAATTGGCGCTGGAGATGGAACTGGAGCTGGAGGGAGCTGGAAATAGAGATGGAGATGGAGATGGACCTAGAGCTGGAAGTGGAGCTGGAGATGGAGCTACATAGAAACATAGAAACGTAGAAATTAGGTGCAGGAGCAGGCCATTCGGCCCCTCGAGCCTGCACCGCCATTCAATATGATCATGGCTGATCATCCAACTCAGTATCCTGTACCTGCCTTCTCTCCATACCCCCTGATACCATCAGCCACAAGGGACCCTACATCCCATGTCCCTCTTAAATATGGACCAACACTGCGCCTCATCTACTTTCTGTGGCAGAGAATTCCACAGATTCACAACTCTCTGTGTGAAAAACGATTTTCTCATGTAGGTCCTAAAAGACTTCCCCTTATCCTTAAAACTGTGACCCCTTGTCCTGGACTTCCACACCATCGGGAACAATCTTCCTGCATCTAGCCTGTCCAACCTGTTAAGAAATTTTGTAAGTCTCTATGAGATCACCCCTCAATCTTTTAAATTCCAGCGAGTACAAGCCAAGTCTATCTGTCTTTCTTCCTATGGAAGTCGTTGCCATCCCAGGAATCAGTCTGGTGAATCTTCTCAGTACTCCCTCTATGCAAGAATGTTCTTTCCTCAATTAGAGACCAAAACTGCTACGCAATACTCCTGGTGTGCCTCACCAAGACCCTGTGTACAACTGCAGTAGAACCTCCTTTTTTTTTTGCTTTTTGCCTGCTCTTGTACCTCCAAATCCCTTATTGCTATGAATTCCAACATACCATTCACTTTCTTCACAGCCTGCTGCACCTGCATGCCTACTTCATGACTGGTGTACCATGACACCCAGAGTCTCCAGCTGCATCTCCCCTTTTCCTAATCGGTCACCATTCAAATAATAGTCCTAACCTTCCTGTTTTTTGCCATCCAAAGTGGAAACCTCACATTTATCCAATTATGACTGCATCTGCCAGCATTTGCCCACTCACCCAGTCATCCTGCAGCCTCCTAGCATCCTCCTCACAGCTAACACTGCCCGCAGCTTCGTGTCATCCGCAAACTTCGAGATTGCATTTAATTCCCATCGTCCAAATCATTAATTATATTGTGAAAAAGCTGGGTCCCAGGCACTGAGCCTTGCGGCACCCCACAGTCACTGTCTCCATCCTGAAAAGGACCCGTTCACTCCTACTCTTTGCTTCCTGTCTGCCAGCCATTCTCTATCCACATCTACATACTGAACCCCAATACCGAGTGCTATAAGTTTGTATACCAATCTCTTGTGTGGGACCTTGTCACAAAAGCCTTCTGAGGAAGTCCAGATACCAACGCATCCACTGCTTCACCCTTTTCCACTCTACAAGGTACATCCTCAAAAAATCAATAAGAGCGTCGACATGATTTACCCTTCGTAAATCCATGCTGACTTTGTCCAATGATTTCACACTTTCCAAATGCGCTGGGGGGTATCCCATCTTTAATAATTGACTCTAGCAGTTTCCCACTACGGATGTTAGACTAACTGGTCTGTAATGTCCCCGTTTTCTCTCTCCCTCCCTTTTTAAAAAAGTGTGGGTTTACATTAGCTACCCCCAATCCCAGATTCGACTCCAGAATCTAAAGAGTTTTGAAAAATTTATCACTAAGGCATCTGCTATTCTGGGGCTACTTCCTTTAAGTACCCGGGATGCAGCCTTTCTGCCCTGGGTATTTATCGCCTTTAATCCATCTCAATTTACCAACACCACTTCTGGCAAAACCCTGGATTTCCACTCATTTCCTCCAGCTCTTTGACCCCGATCCCCTGCTATTTCCCAAATTATTATGTTTCCTTAGTGAAGAACAGAAATCATCAGTAGTTTATTCAAGAGAGATTGGTCTGCCATGTCCTTGTTCCCCATGATCAATTCACCCGTTTCTGACTGCAAGGGACCTACAGTTGACTAATCTTTTGCGCTTCACATATCGATAAAAACTTTTGCAGTCAGTTTTTATGTTTCCTGCCAGTTTTCTTTCATACTCCATTTTCCCTTCCTAATTAAGCCCTTAGTCCTCCTCTGTTGGTCTCTGAATTTCTCCCAGTCCCCTGGTAGGCTGTTTTTTCTGGCTAATTTGTACGCTTCATCTTTTTCTTTGATACTATCCCTGATTTCCCTTGTTATCCACGGATGCGCCACCTTCCCTGATTTATTATTTTGCCATACTGGGATGAACAATTGTTGTAGTTCATCCATGCAGTCTTATTAAATGCCTTCCATTGGAAAAAACATATCCACCGTCAACCCTTCAAGAATCAATTGCCCAGTCCCAGCTTGGCCAATTCACGTCCCCATACCCTCAAAGTTACCTTTCTTTTAAGTTCAGGACCCGTGTTTCTGAATTAACAATGTCACTCTCCATCCTAATGAAGAACTCAACCATATTTATGGTCACTCTTGCCCAAGGGGCCACGTACAACAAGGCTGCTAACTAACCCTGCCTCATTACTCAATATCCAGCCTAGGAATAGCCTGCTCTCTCGTTGGTTCCTCCACATGTTGGTTTAGAATAACTATCGCATACATTCCAAGAAATCCTCTTCCTCAGCACTGCCAATTTGATTCACCCAATCTATATGTAGATTGAAGTCACCCATTTATGACGTTTTACCTTCGTTGCATGCATTTCTAATTTCCTGTTTGATGCCATCCCCAACTCCACTACTACAGTTAGGTGGCCTGTACACAACACCCACTAGCGGTTTTCTGCCCTTAGTGTTTCGCAGCTCCCACCCATATCGATTCCACATCCTCCAAGCTAATGTCATTCCTTTCTATTGCGTTAATCTTCTCTCTAACCAGCAACTCTACCCCACCTCCTTTCCTCTCTGTCTATCCTTCCTGAATATTGAATATGCCTGGATGTTCAGCTCCTAGCCGTGGTCACACCAGGAGCCACGTCTCCGTTATCCCAACTATATCATAATTATTAATAGCTATCTGCACATTCAACTCATCCAACCCTTATAACGAATGCTCCTCGCATTGCGACACAAAGCCTTCAGGCTTGTTTTTACAACACTCTTGGCCCTTTTACAATTATGTTGAAAAGTGGCCCTTTTAGATTTTTGCCCTGGATTTGTTTTCCTTGCCACTTTTCACCTCGCTACCTATTGCTCCTATCCTCATTTTACACCCCTCTGTCTCTCTGCTCACACATTTAAGAACAATAGGAATAAAAAGTCCCACTTCTTATTCTCCGTTTGTTATTTTTTTCTTCTTTCCTCCCTATGTGTTGCGTCTGCTTCTCTACTCTGCCTCCTGCCTCCTAGCTAGAGCTGGAGATGGAGCTAAAACTGGAGATGCAGCTAGAATGGACGCTGTAGCTAGAGCTGGAGATTAAGCTGAAGATGGAACTGGAGATGGAGGTAAAGCTGGAGCTGGAGATGGAGCTGGAGATGGAGCTAGGGCTAGAGCTGGAGCTAGAATTGGCGCTGGAGCTAGAGCTGCAGATGAAGCTGGAGTTGAGGCTGTAGATGGAACTGGAGATGGAGCTGTAGCCAGTACAGCTCGTAGAGCTACAGCTGGAGATTGAGCTGGAGATGGAGTTTGAGCTGCATCTGCTGATGGAGCTGAAGCTAGATCTGGAGATGGAGCTGGAGGTGGAGCTAGAGTTAGAGCTGGAGATTGAGCTGGAGATTGAGCTAGAGCTGGAGCTGGATATAGAGCTAGAGCTAGAGCTGACGATTGAGCTGGGGATGGTACCAGAGCTGGAGCTGGAAATGGAGCTTGAGCTAGAACTGGAGATGGAGCTGTAGATGGAGCTAGAGCTGGAGATGGAGGTGGAGCTGGAGCTAGGCCTGGAGCTAGAGCTGGAGCTGCAGCAGATAAAACTGGAGCTGGAGATGGGCCTAGAGCTGGAGATGGGCCTAGAGATGGACCTAGAGCTGGAGATGGACCTAGAGCTGGAGATGGACCTAGAACTGGAGCTGGAGATGGAGATGAAACATGGGGCTCGAGCTGGAATTGGCGCTGGAGCTGGAGGGAGCTGGAAATAGAGATGGAGATGGAGATGGACCTAGAGCTGGAAGTGGAGCTGGAGATGGAGCTGGAGATGGAGCTAGAGTTAGAGCTGGAGATGGAGATGGAGCTGGAGATATAGATGGAGCTGGAGATGTAGATGTAGGTAGAGATGGAGATAGAGCTGGAACTGGAGCTAAAGCTGGAGCAGGAGATGGAGCTAAAGTTAGATTTGGAGATGGAGGTGGAGATGAGCTAGGGCTAGAGCTGGAGCTAGAATTGGAGCTGGAGCTGGAGATGAAGCTGGAGATGGAACTTGAGATATAACTGGAGATGGAACTGTACCCAGTACAGCTCGATATGAGCTGCATCTGATGATGGAGCTAAAGCTAGATCTGGAGATGGAGATGGAGCTGGTGCTGGAGATGGAGCTGGAGATGGAGGTAGAGCTGGAGCTGGAGATGGAGATGGAGCTGGAGATGGAGCTAGAGCTGGAGATTGAGCTAGAGATGAAGCTAAAGCTAGAGCTGGATGGAGCTGGAGATAGAGATTGAGATGGAGGAGGAGCGAGAGCTGGAACTGGAGCTCGAGATGGAGCTGGAGCTCGAGATGGAGATAGAACCGGCGATTAAACTGGAGATTGAGCTGGAGCTGGAGATGGAGCTAGACCTGGAGCTGACGATGGAGCTACAGTTAGAGCTGGAGCTGGAGATGGAGATGGGGATGGAGAGGAAACTGGAGATGGAACTGGGGATGTACCTGAAGCTAGAGCTGGAGATAGAGGTGGAGCTGGAGATGGAGCTGGAACCTGAGCCAGTTGGCTGGAGATGGAGTTAGAGCTGGAGCTGGAGCAGGAGATGGAGCTAAAGCTAAATCTGGAGATGGAGCTGGAGATGGAGCTAGGGCTAGAGCTGGAGCTAGAATTGACGCTGGAGCTAGAAGCTGGAGATGAGGCTGGAGATGAAATTGGAGATGGAGCTGTAGCCAGTACAGCTCGTAGAGCTACAGCTGGAGATTGAGCTGGAAATGGAGTTTGAGCTGCATCTGGTGATGGAGCTGAAGCTAGATCTGGAGATGGAGCTAGGGTTAGAGCTGGAGAGTGAGCTGGAGATTGAGCTAAAGCTGGAGCTGGTGATGGAGCTGGAGCAAGAGCTAGAGGCGGAGCTAGAGCTGGATCTGGAGCTAGAGTTGGAGATGAAACTGGAGATAGAGTTGGAGATGGAGATGAAGCTGGAGCTGTAGATTGATCTGGAGATAGAGCTGGAGATGGAGCAGGAGATGGCGCTGGAGCTAGAGCTGGAGATGGAGCTGGTGATGGAGCTAAAGCTGGAGCTGGAACTAGAATTGGCGCTGTAGCTGGAGATGGAACTGGAGATGGAGGTAGAGCCGGAGCTGGAGATGGAGTTGACGATGGAGCTAGAGTTAGAGCTGGAGATTAAAATGGAGCTGGAGATATAGATGGAGCTGGAGATGTAGATGTAGATGGTGCTGGAGCTGGAGCTGTAGGGAGTTGGATATGGAGATGGAGATGGAGATGGACCTAGAGCTGGAACTGGAGCAGATGGAGCTAAAGTTAGATCTGGAGATGGAGGTGGAGATGAGCTAGGGCTAGAGCTGGAGCTAGAATTGACGCTGGAGCTAGAGCTGGAGATGGAGCTGGAGATGGATCTTGAGATGTAACTGGAGATGGAACTGTAGCCAGTACAGCTCGTAGCGCTAGAGCTGGAGATTGAGCTGGAGATGGCGTATGAGCTGCATCTGATGATGGAGCTAAAGCTAGATCTTGAGATGGAGATGGAGCTGGTGTTGGGGATGGAGCTGGAGATGGTGCTAGAGTTGGTGCTGAAAATTAAGCTTGAAATAGAGCTGGAGATGGAGCTAGAGCTGGAGCTGAAGATGGTGCTAAAACTGGAGCTGGAGCTGGAGCTAAAGCTGGAGGGAGCTGGAGACAGAAATGGAGATGGAGATGGAGCTGGAGATGGAGATGGAGATGGAGATGGAGATGAAGATAGAGATGGAGATGGAGCTAAAGCTAGATCTGGTGACGGAGCTGGAGATGGAACTGTAGCCAGTACAGCTCGTAGAGCTAGAGATGGAGTTTGAGCATTTTGTGATAGAGCTGAAGCTAGATCTGGAGATGGAGCTGGAGATGGAGCTAGAATTAGAGCTGGAGATTGGTGCTAGAGCTGGAGCTGGAAATGGAGCTTGGGCTAGAGCTGGTGATGGAGCTGTAGTTGGGGCCAGAAATAGAGCTGGAGATGGAGCTAGAGCTAGAGCTGGAGATAAAGCCGGAGATGAAGCTTGAGCTGGAGCATGAGTTAGAGCTAGAGCTAGAGCTTGAGTTGCAGCTAAAGTTAGAGATAGTGCTAGAGCTGGAGCTGGAAATTGATCTGGAAATATTGCTGGAGGTAGAGATGAAGCTAGAGATGGGACTGGAGATGGAGCTCTAGCCAGTACAGTTGGAGATGTAGCTGGATTTGGAGCTGGAGCTGCAAATTGAGCTGGAGATGGAGATGGAGATGGAGATGGAAATAGACCGGTGGGATGAGTTAGAGCTGGAGCTGGAGATGTAGCTAAATCTATAGCTGGATATGGAGTTGGAGATGGAGCCTGATTTAGAGCTGTGGACGGAGTTAAACTAGAGCTGGAGTGAGATGGAGCTGGAGATGGAGCTAGAGCTGGAGCTGAAGATGGAGCTAGAGCTAGAGCTGGAGATGGAGCTGAAGCTAGGGCTGGAGGAGCTGGAGACTGAGCTGGAGATGGAGTAGAGCTGGAGCTTGAGGGAGCTGGAACTCAAGATGGAGATGGCGATGGAGCTGGAGATGGGGATGGAGATGGAGATGGCGGTAAGGCTAAAGCCAAAGCTAGAGCTAGAGCTGGAGGGAGTTGGAGGTGGAACTGGAGATGGAGCTGTAGCTAGTACAGCTCGTAGAGCTAGAGCTGGAGATTGAGCTGGAGATGGAGTTTGAGCTGCATCTGATGATGGAGCTAGAGCTGACAATTGAGCTGGAGATTGTGGTAGAGCTTCTGCTGGAAATGGAGCATGAGCTAGAACTGGAGATGGAGCTAGAGATGGAGATAGAGTTGGAGCTGGAGATAGAGCTGGAGTTTGAGCTAGCGCTTTAGATAGAGCTTGAGCTAGAGCTGCAGATGAAACTGTGGATGCAGTTAGAGTTATAGATAGAGCTAGAGCTAGAGCTGGAAATTGAGCTTGAGCTGGAGGTAGAGCTAGAGCTAGAACTGGAGATAGAGATGGAGTTAGAGCTGTAGATGGAGCTGTAGATAGAACTGGAGATGGAACTGGAGATGGAGCTAGAACAAGAGCTTTAGATGAAGATGTAGATAGAGTAGGTATGTTGTGCGCGACTTTGGCGCCTTTGAGAGGGGGGGGGGGGGGGGGTTAAAATGTGGTTTTCTACTGCCTTCCGGAGTTATATTTTCTCGGGGTGTGAGGTTTTGCTGGAGATTCGTTCCAACTGCCGATATGTGAAAAACATTTTTTAAATTGCCCGACTATTTCAGCGACCTGGAAGTAAAATAAAAATGGGAGCTTCTAATGCCGTGAACCGCCGACAAATGGGATGGATTCACTATGTAGGGGTAGGTAAAGGAAAGCTGTTTATTTTTTCATATAAAATTGCTTATTAAGATGACCTTAATCAACATTTCATATTGTGAAATGGTGATTCATTCCCCATACGAACCGGCAGTATTTTTCCTGCCAATATGGGGGTTTTTTTTTTTTTTTTGATTTTTTTTTTAATTCATCGCAACCGTAACGTTCCAATCCATCGTGTTCCATAAAATCCCACTCGCAAGTTGATTTAAATGGTCATTAATTTACAGGCGTTAAACACTAAATTCCTTCAATTTGGCCTATACATTCATCATAATGAGATTTAAAAATCATGTTTTATTGTGAATTCTTGTGTGAACATTATTTGGACTCTTATGCTTTTTTAATATTTTCTTAAGAAATGGATAGATGTTTAGATCTAGTAATTGAATTTTATAATTAGCTACAATTGGGTAACTAACTAATTATATGTTTTCATTTCAGGTCATTCAAGTAAGATTGTTTCATATTTGTTTCAGAATGCTTCAATCTGTAATAACTGAACATTTCTTTCAGTCTCTTAATTTTTAAGAAAGTTATGGGCTTTTGACTGCCCTCGATCTCAACTTTTGTGTTAAGTCAATGGAAAAGCAATTGAGGAGATGGAGATTGAGCTGCAGATGTAGCTGGAGCTGGAGATGGAGCTGGAGTGTGTAGCTGGGGATGCAGTTGGGGATGGACGTTGGGCTAGAGCTAGACATAGAGCTGGAGCTAAATTTGGAGATGGAGCTGGGTCTAGAGCTGGAGATGGAGCTGGAGATGGAGCTGGGGCTAGAACTGGAGATTGAGATGGATCTAAAGTTGGAGATGGAGATGGAGCTGGAGCTGGAGCAGGTGCAGGAGATGGAGATGGGGCTGGAGATGGAGCTAGAGATTGAGCTGGGAATTGAGCTGGAGAAGGAGCTGGAGAAGGGGGTAGAGCTAGAGCTTGAGCTGGAGATACTGAATATGGAGCTGGGGATGGAGCTAGAGCTGGTTAATGAGCTACAGCTAGAGCTGGAGATGCTGGAGATTGAGCTGCCCTTGGTGCTCGAGCTGAAGCTGGAGATAGAACTAGATCTACAGCTGGAGATGGAGCTCGAGGGAGCTGGGGATGGACCTAGTGCTATACCTGGAGCTAGATTCGGAGATGGAGCTGGGGCTAGAGCTAGAGCTGGATCTGAAGATGGAGATGGAGCTGGAGCTGGATATGGAGCTATAACTGGAGATTGAGATGGAGTTATTTGGAGATGGAGCTGGAGCTACAGATGGAGCTGGAGCTGCAGATGGAGGTGGAGATGGAGGTTGAGGGAGAGCTGGAGCTGGAGCTGAAAATGGAGCTGGAGCAGGAGCAGGAGCTGGAGATGAAGCTGGAGATGAAGCCGGAGGGACCTGAAGCTGTTGATGGAGCTGGAAATGGAGCGGGAGCTAGAGTTGGAGATGCAGCTGTAGATGGAGCTAGAGCTAGAGCGGGAGTTTGAGCTGGAGATTGAGCCGGGGCTAGAGCTGAAGATGGAACTAGAGATGGAGATGCAGATGGAGCTGAAGATGGAGCTGGAGCATGTAGAGCTGGAGATGGAGCTAGAGCTAGACCTGGAGATACAACTGGAAAAAGAGCTGGAGCTGGAGAGGGAGCTGGATCTGGAGCTAGAGTTGGAGCTAGAGCTGGTGATTGGGATGGAGATGGAAATGAAACTGGAGATGGAGCTCTAGCTAGTTGGAGATGGAGCTGGAGATGGAGCAAGAGCTTGAGTTGGAGATTGAGTTAGAGATGGAGTTACAGCTGGAGCTGGAGATGGAGGAAAAGCTAGAGCTGGAGATGGAGCTGTTGATGGGGCTGGAGATGGAATGTTGGAGCTGGAATGGAGAAGGAGAAAGAATGGGAGATGGAGCTGGAGATGGAGCAAGAGCTGGAGATGGAGCAGGGGCTAGAGTTAGAAGTGCAGCTGGAGATGGAGCTAGAGATTGAGCTGGAGATTGAGTCGGGGATTGAGATGGGGCTAGAGCTGAAAATGGAGCTCGAGATGGAGATGCAGCTAGAGCTAGAGCTGGTGGTAGATTTGGAGCTGCACTTGGAGCTAGAGGTGGAGATGGGGCTGAAGATGGAGCTGGGGCTAGTAGAACTGGAGATGGAGCTAGAGCTAGACCTGGAGATACAACTGGACATGGAGCTAGAGATGGAGAGGGAGCTGGATCTGGAGCTAGAGTTGGAGCTAGAGCTGGTGATTGGGATGGACCTGGAGCTAGAGATGGGGCTGGAGCTGAAGATGGAGCTAGAGCTAGTGCTGGAGCTAGTTGGAGCTAGAGTTGGAGCTAGAACTTGAGATGGAGATGGCACAGGAGCTGGAGTTGGTGCTGGATTTGGAGCTGGAGATTGAGCCAGTACTGGAGATGAAGAAGTTTTATACTGTGTTATGGGGTGTTATTATTATATTATACTCGAGATAGAGCTCGAGGTAGAGATAGAGCTCGAGGTGGACATAGAGCTCGAGGTGGACATAGAGCTCGAGCTGGACATAGAGCTCGAGATAGAGATAGAGCTCGAAATAGAGATAGAGCTCGAAATAGAGATAGAGCTCGAAATAGAGATAGTTCGAGATAGAGATATATAGAGCTCGAGATAGAGATAGAGATAACTCTAGAAATAGAGATACTCGAGAGAGACCGAGATAGAGCTCGAGAGAGAAAATGGAGCTCGAGATAGATAAAGCTCGATATATATAGACAATTGTGATAAAGGTATATAGAGCTCGAGTTAGAGCACAGGATAGAGGTAGAGATGGAGCTCAAGATAGAGAGAGAGAGAGCTCGAGTTAGAGATGCTCGAGATAGAGATATTCGAGATAGAGCTACTCGAGAGTGATAGAGCTCGAGGAGTGTGCTCGGCATAAGTAGAGATAGATGGAGCTCAAGGGAGATAGAGCTCTAGATAGAGCTATTGCTAGAGAAAGAGAGATCGTGATAGAGATACTTGATGTAGATTGAGTTCGAGACAGAGATCAAGCTGGAGATAATAGAGCTCATGATAGAGAGAGTTCGACATAAAGAGGTCGAGAGAGATAGAGAGCAAGATATAATTACTCGAGATACACGAGATAAAGATTGAGCTCGAGAGAAATAGAGCTCGGGATAGAGATAGAGGAGATACTTGAACTAGAGATTCCAGATAAAGAGCTCGAGATTGAGAGAGCTTGAAATAGAGAGAGCCTGATAAAGATGTCGAGATAGAGATACTCGAGATAGAGCTCAAGATACTGGAGATATAGATAGAGAATGAGAGAGCTTGAGCTACAGATAGTGATAGAGATAGAGATATAAAGATAGCGATACAAAGAGAGAGGTAGAGATATAGACAGATGGGGCTAGAGATAAAGAGAGATAATGGAGTAGAAGAAGGAGCTAGAGATGGAGATGGAGCTGAAGACAGAGCTGCAGATGATACATATCGATATAGAGATAGATAAAGATATATAGATCGATAGAGAGAGATATATAGATGGATGGAGATAGTGATTGAGCTAGTGAAAAAGATACACTAAATTATAATACACTATTATACACTAATACTATAATGCTATAACACATTATAATATACTTTATAATACACTAACATAATATAATATACATTATAATACACACAACATAAACACACACAACACTATAATACTAACGTTATAACATTATAATACATAGTACGAAACACACTAATACTATAATATATAATACGATAACACACTAATACTATAATATACTAAAACACATTACAATATAACACTTTATAATACAGTTTAACACTAAAACATTATAATATGCATTATGATACCTATAACAGAGTATAACACACTACAAACGCTAGAATACACTAACACGCTATTACATTATAATACATTATACTATAACACACTCTGTCTCTATCTCGCTCTATGATTTATATACACTATACACTAAATACGATACACTATTATAAACATAACTTACTATAATAAAATACATGAAAATACAGGAAAATACACTATAAAACAGTATCACATGGTACATAGAAATTAGGTGCAGGAGCAGGCCATTCATAATACACATGGTACATAATACACTATAACACACCATAAAGATGTGGTAAGGTTTAAAATCAAGCGCGGGGCTTGTTTTTTCAGAGGCCCACAGGAGCCGTTGGAAGAGGAGGAGGGGGAGGAGCGACACCCGACCGGTAAGCTATAAAATCAAGCGCGGGGCTTGTTTTTTCAGAGGCCCACAGGAGCCGTTGGAAGAGGAGGAGGAGGGGGAGGAGCGACACCCGACCGGTAAGGTTTAAAATATAGCGCGGGGCTTGTTTTTTCAGAGGCCCACAGGAGCCGTTGGAAGAGGAGGAGGGGGAGGAGCGACACCCGACCGGTAAGCTATAAAATCAAGCGCGGGGCTTGTTTTTTCAGAGGCCCACAGGAACCGTTGGAAGAGGAGGAGCGACACCCGACCGGTAAGCTATAAAATCAAGCGCGGGGCTTGTTTTTTCAGAGGCCCACAGGAGCCGTTGGAAGAGGAGGAGCGACACCCGACCGGTAAGCTATAAAATCAAGCGCGGGGCTTGTTTTTTCAGAGGCCCACAGGAACCGTTGGAAGAGGAGGAGCGAACACCCGACCGGTAAGCTATAAAATCAAGCGCGGGGCTTGTTTTTTCAGAGGCCCACAGGAGCCGTTGGGAAGAGGAGGAGCGACACCCGACCGGTAAGCTATAAAATCAAGCGCGGGGCTTGTTTTTTCAGAGGCCCACAGGAGCCGTTGGAAGAGGAGGAGCGACACCCGACCGGTAAGCTATAAAATCAAGCGCGGGGCTTGTTTTTTCAGAGGCCCACAGGAGCCGTTGGAAGAGGAGGAGGGGGAGGAGCGACACCCGGCCGGTAAGGTTTAAAATCAAGCGCGGGGCTTGTTTTTTCAGAGGCCCACAGGAGCCGTTGGAAGAGGAGGAGGGGGAGGAGCGACACCCGGCCGGTAAGGTTTAAAATCAAGCGCGGGGCTTGTTTTTTTCAGAGGCCCACAGGAGCCGTTGGAAGAGGAGGAGGGGGAGGAGCGACACCCGGCCGGTAAGGTTTAAAATCAAGCGCGGGGCTTGTTTTTTTTCAGAGGCCCACAGGAGCCGTTGGAAGAGGAGGAGGGGGAGGAGCGACACCCGGCCGGTAAGGTTTAAAATCAAGCGCGGGGCTTGTTTTTTCAGAGGCCCACAGGAGCCGTTGGAAGAGGAGGAGGGGGAGGAGCGACACCCGGCCGGTAAGGTTTAAAATCAAGCGCGGGGCTTGTTTTTTCAGAGGCCCACAGGAGCCGTTGGAAGAGGAGGAGGGGGAGGAGCGACACCCGGCCGGTAAGGTTTAAAATCAAGCGCGGGGCTTGTTTTTTTTCAGAGGCCCACAGGAGCCGTTGGAAGAGGAGGAGGGGGAGGAGCGACACCCGCCGGTAAGGTTTTAAAATCAGCGCGGGGGCTTGTTTTTTTCAGAGGCCCACAGGAGCCGTTGGAAGAGGAGGAGGGGGGAAGGACAACAAAGGAGCCCGCCGTAAAGTTTAAAATCAAGCGCGGGCTTGTTTTTTCAGAGGCCCACAGGAGCCGTTGGAAGAGGAGGAGGGGGAGGAGCGACACCCGGCCGGTAAGCTATAAAATCAAGCGCGGGGCTTGTTTTTTCAGAGGCTTACCAAAATCCATAACATTCCATTTGGAGAAGTGGGTTTTTTTTGAGGAAGCCGCTGATTGGTGGGAAGTGGACTAGGGAAAGCAGCTGATTGGCAGTCAGATCCCAGTAGTTTGTTGTATCCTGTGTAAGGGGGGCAGTATGAAGGCCAGGGCAGTGTACTGTTCTGGATGTCAGATGTGGGAGGTCAGGGAATCTGATAGCCCTCCAGACGTCCACATCAGCGCCTGGTGTGTCGAGATGGGGCTCCTAAAGGACTGTGTTAGGAACCTGGAGCAGCAGCTCGATGACCTCCGTCTGGTCAGGGAGAGTGAGGAGGTCATAGAGAGGAGCTACAGGGAGGCAGTCACTCCCAGACCACAGGACGCAGACAAGTGGGTCACGGTTAGGAAGGGCAAGGGGCAGAGGCAGGGGCTAGAGAGTACCCCTGTGACCGTGCAAATGGAAAATAGGTACTCGGGTTTGAGTACGATTGGAGGGGACAGCCTAGCTGGGGGCAGCAACAGCGGCCGGGCCTCCGGCACAGAGACCGCCCTGATGCTCAGAAGGGTAGCAAAAAGAGGAGGGCAATTGTAATAGGGGACTCTATAGTTAGGGGGTCGGATAGGCGATTCTGTGGACGCAGTCGGGAGACCCGGATGGTAGTTTGCCTCCCTGGTGCCAGGGTCTCGCATGTGTCAGAACGTGTTCAAAAGATTCTGATAAGGGAGGGAGAGGAGCCTGATGTTGTGGTACACATAGGTACCAATGACATAGGCAAAAAACGTGACGAGGTCCTGAAGGGAGAATTTAGGGAGTTGGGGGGAAAGTTAAAGAGAAGGACCAAAAGGGTAACGATTTCAGGATTACTGCCTGTGCCGCGTGACAGTGAGAGTAGGAATGAAATGAGGTGGAGGCTAAATGCGTGGCTGAGGGACTGGTGCAGTGGGCAGCGATTCAAGTTTTCTTGATCACTGGGACCTCTTTTGGGGAAGGCCTGATCTGTATGCAGAGGACGGGTTGCACTTGAACCCGAGGGGGACCAATATCCTGGCAGGGAGATTTGCAAAGGCTACTGGGGAGACTTTAAACTAGAAAGGCTGGGGGAGGGACTCGGGTAGAGGGGGCTAGGGGACAGGGTGTGGGGCAAGAGGCAGAGAAGGGAAGCACTCGGACCCAAAATGTAGGCGAGAAAGATGAAAAAGATAATAGACAGAGAATAAAGTATGGTGGGTTTATAAAATGTGTATATTTTAATGCTAGGAGCATTGTAAGTAAGGTGGATGAACTTAGAGCCTGGATTGACACCTGGAAATATGATGTTGTGGCAATCAGTGAAACATGGTTGCAGGAGGGCTGTGATTGGAAACTAAATATTCCAGGATTTCGTTGCTTCCGGGGTGATAGAATTGGAGGGACCAGAGGTGGAGGTGTTGCATTGCTTGTCAGAGAGGATATTACAGCAGTGCTTTGGCAGGATAGATTAGAGGGTTCGTCTAGGGAGGCTATTTGGGTGGAACTGAGAAGTGGGAACGGTGTAGCGACACTTTTAGGGGTGTACTATAGACCGCCAAATGGGGAGCGAGAAATGGAAGAGCAAATATGTAAGGAGATAGCAGATATTAGTAGTAAGCATAAGGTAGTGATTGTGGGAGATTTCAATTTCCCAAAAATAGACTGGGAAACACATTCTGTAAATGGGCTGGATGGTTTGGAGTTTGTAAAATGTGTGCAGGATAGTTTTTTGCAGCAGTACATAGAGGTACCGACCAGAGAAGGGGCAGTGCTGGACCTCCTGTTAGGAAATGAGGCAGGACAGGTGACGGAAGTATGCGTTGGTGAGCACTTCGGGACCAGTGATCACAATACCATTAGTTTCAATATAATTATGGAGCGAGTCAGAACAGGACCTAGAGTGGAGATTTTTGATTGGAGAAAGGCTAAGGGAATGCGTGAGGATTTTAAAGGAGTGAATTGGGACACTTTGTTTCATGGGAAGGATGTAGAAGAGAAATGGAGGACATTTAAAAGGGGAAATTGTAAGAGTACAGAATCTTTATGTCCCTGTTAGGTTGAAAGGAAATAGTAAAAATTGGAAAGAGCCATGGTTTTCCAGGGAAATTAGACACTTGTTTCGAAAAAAGAGAGATATCTACAATAATTATAGGAGGCATGGAGTAAATGAGGTGCTAGAGGAGTATAAAGAATGTAAAAAGAATCTTAAGAAAGAAATTAGGAAGGCTAAAAGAAGATATGAGGTTGCTTTGGCAAGAAAGGTGAAAGTAAATCCAAAGGGTTTCTACAGCTATATTAATAGCAAAAGGATAACGAGGGATAAAATTGGACCATTTGCTATATTTAAGAGTGAGTTGGATGTGGCCCTTGTGGCTAAGGGGATCAGAGGGTATGGAGAGAAGGCAGGTACGGGATACTGAGTTGGATGATCAGCCATGATCATATTGAATGGCGGTGCAGGCTCGAAGGGCTGAATGGCCTACTCCTGCACCTAATTTCTATGTTTCTATGTTTCTATTAGAGAACCAGAATGGACAGCTATCTGCAGAGCCAAAAGAGATGGGGGAGATATTGAACAATTTCTTTTCTTCGGTATTCACCAAGGAGAAGGATATTGAACTCTGTGAGGTAAGGGAAAAAAGTAGAGTAGCTATGGAAACGATGAGATTCAAAGAGGAGGAAGTACTGACACTTTTGAAAAATATAAAGGTGGATAAGTCTCCAGGTCCTGACAGGATATTCCCTAGGACATTGAGGGAAGTTAGTGTAGAAATAGCAGGAGCTATGACAGAAATATTTCAAATGTCATTAGAAACGGGAATAGTGCCGGAGGATTGCATACCTGCCAACCATTCCGATTTGGGCGGAATTCTTCCGATTTTTCCATCCCAATTCCGAATTCCGATTTTTTTCCTCAATATTCCGAAAAAAATTGGAATTCGGAACTGGGATGGAAGCGTGCATGCGACCCATGGCGGCGGCGGCGGCGAGGAGACAGAGAGAGAGCGCACCGCGCCTGCGCCGCTTATGGGGGCACGCACGGGTGTACGTCAGCATGCAGCCGCATGACCCCGCCCAGCCACGGTGGCGTTCGGCGTCACTTGCCCCCCCCCCCCCCGCACTGAGGTGACGTTCCCGCCCTCACTGACGCCACGTAACCCGCCCCTTACTGACGTCACGTGCCCCGCCCCTTACTGACGTCACGTGCCCCGCCCCTTACTGACGTCAAGTGCCCCGCCCCTTACTGACGTCAGACTAATAGGATTCCGATTTTTCATTCTCACAAGTTGGCAGGTATGGGATTGGCGTACTGCGCATGTTGTTCCATTGTTTAAAAAGGGTTCAAAGAATAAACCTAGCAATTATAGACCTATTAGTTTGACGTCAGTGGTGGGCAAATTAATGGAAAGGATACTTAGAGATAATATATATAAGCATCTGGATAAACAGGGTCTGATCAGGAACAGTCAACATGGATTTGTGCCTGGAAGGTCATGTTTGACAAACCTTCTTGAAATTTTTGAAGCGGTAACTAGGGAAATTGATGAGGGTAAAGCAGTGGATGTTGTCTATATGGATTTCAGTAAGGCCTTTGACAAGGTTCCCCATGGAAGGTTGGTTCAGAAGGTTCAATCTTTGGTGTAAATGGCGGAGTAGCAAGATGGATTCAACAGTGGCTGAATGGGAGATGTCAGAGAGTAATGGTGGATGGCTGTTTGTCAGGTTGGAAGCCGGTGACCAGTGGGGTGCCTCAGGGATCTGTGTTGGGTCCACTGTTGTTTGTCATGTACATCAATGATCTGGATGATGGGGTGGAAAATTGGATAAGTAAGTATGCAGATGATACTAAGATAGGTGGTATTGTGGATAATGAAGTAGATTCTCAAAGTCTCCAGAGAGATTTGGGCCATTTGGAAAAGTGGGCTGAAAGATGGCAGATGGAGTTTAATGCTGATAAGTGTGAAGTGCTGCATCTTGGGCAGGACAAATCAAAATAGGACGTACATGGTAAATGGTAGGGAATTGAGGAATGCTGTGGAGCAGAGGGATCTAGGAATAACTGTGCATAGTTCCCTGAAGGTGGAATCACATGTAGATAGGGTGGTAAAGAAAGCCTTTGGTGTGCTGGCCTTTATAAATCAGAGCATTGAATATAGGAGTAGGGAAGTAATGTTAAAATTGTACAAGGCATTGGTAAGACCAATTCTGGAGTATGGTGTACAATTTTGGTCGCCTAGTTATAGGAAGGATGTCAACAAAATAGAGGATGTCAACAAAATAGAACAGAGGAGATTTACTAGAATGTTGCCAGGGTTCCAGCAACTATGTTACAGAGAAAGGTTGAACAAGTTAGGTCTTTATTCTTTGGAGCGCAGAAGGTTAAGGGGGGACTTGATTGAGGTCTTTAAAATGATGAAAGGGATAGACAGAGTTGACGTGGATAAGCTTTTCCCATTGAGGGTAGGGAAGATTCAAACAAGAGGGCATGACATGAGAATTAAGGGACAGAAGTTTAGGGGTAACGTGAGGGGGAACTTCTTTACTCAGAGGGTGGTGGCTGTGTGGATTGAGCTTCCAGCAG
Source organism: Okamejei kenojei (assembly GCA_035221665.1). NCBI lineage: Eukaryota > Metazoa > Chordata > Chondrichthyes > Rajiformes > Rajidae > Okamejei > Okamejei kenojei. The sequence continues at coordinate 1,259,385 of CM069131.1, forward strand.
AGGTGGTGGAGGCAGGATCGATTTTAACATTTAAAAGTAAAGTGGATAGGTATATGGACGTGAAGGGAATGGAGGGGTATGGTCTGAGTGCAGGTAGATGGGACTAGGGGAAAACAAATGGTCGGCACGGACTGGAAGGGCCGAGATGGCCTGTCTCCGTGCTGTAATTGTTATATGGTTATATGGTTATAAAGATGACAACAATACAACACAACATATTATAATACACTGTAACACATTATGACACACTATATCACTATAATAGAATAACACACTATAACACTACAATACCCTAAAATATAGAATATCACACTATAAACTATAAACCATATAATATCACTATTAACTATAAACTATAACCCACTAACAGTGTGTTATTGTTTATAGTGTCATATTGTATATTTTAGGGTATTGTAGTGATATAGTGTGTTATTCTATTATAGAAGAGATAAATATAGATGGAGTAGAGATTGAGCTAGAGATAAAGATATGCGATAATAAAATATAATACAGTATTACACACTAATAAAATTAGTGTGTAATAGTCTCGACACCCGACTAAGTGGCAGCCGTTGGGTCCCAGCATCACACGGGAGGGCTGGTCACCCAACACAATATTCCACCTCCACCAATTCCAATTTTGGTGGCCAGTGATGGGGGGGGGGGGGGGGGGGGGGGGGGGCTCTTTGGAGTGCTAGTATGGGTGTTGTGGGATGAAGGGACTGGTTTCCAGAGGGCTAGTATGGACATTGTGGGCCGAATGTATTCTTGGGCTGGCGGCTCAGTCACTCAAGCCTGTTGTGCTGGCAGCTCACTCACTCACGGCTGGTGGGCTGGCAGTTGACTCACGGCTATTCCTTGAAATTCCATTTCAAGCAGGGTGCAATGCCACCGAATTCAAGTGCAGTTTCTTACCACTTAAAGCTGCGTGCAAGGCTACCAAATTCAAGTGCAGTTTCATACCATTTCAAGCAGGATGCAAGGCCACTAAAGACAGCGAGACGTGACCTCTCCCTCCTCCATCTTGCAGAGACTGAGCCACGCCCACACTTCTGGGTTTTATAGTCCCTCCCCTCGCTCCAGAAGGGGCATGGCCTTCATGGCTTGATTGACAGGAGAGAGAATCTCAACATTTTAAAAACACTAATAACTCTTATTTTTCTTCGATCGGAAAAATCCTCAGCACCTGAGTAAGATGGCCAAAAATCACAGTCGTACGTGGTAGCGTTTTTTTTCTAAAATCAATATAAAGCGCAAACAGGAAGTGGTCAAGATTAGACTTTTAATTATGTAGAAGGCATGGCAACTTTAATTAGGCAGGGCAACTTTAATTAGGCAAGGCAACTTTAATTAGGCAAGGGAACTTTAATTACGCAAGGCAACTTTAATTACGCAACACAGCTTTAGCATTTCCAAACCAAAGGCAACACAGCTTTAGCATTTCCAAACCAAAGGCAACACAGCTGTAGCATTCAGTCTGAAGAAGGTCTCGACCCGAAACGTCGCCTATCTCCTTCGCTCCTTAGATGCTTAGCTGCACCCGCTGAGTTTCTCCAGCTTTTTGTGTACCCACAGCTGTAGCATTTCCAATCCAAACGCAACACAGCTTTAGCAGTTCCAAACCAAAGGTAACACAGCTTTAGCATTTCCAAACCAAAGGCAACACACATTTAGCATTTCCAAACAATATTTTCAAACCATATTAAGAGCACTGACAGGTCAGTAAAACCACTCACAGTTTAATAGACATGTGTTCAGTGTTATTTACATCTCAGACTGAGAGATGCGACACTCTCGCTCACTCATCTTGCAGAGACTGACTGAGGCACACAACACTTCTGGGTTTTATAGTCCCTCCGGAAGGGGCGTGGCCTTCAGGAGAGAGAATCTCAACATTTTTTAAACACTAATAACTCTTTTATTTTTCATCTGAGTAAGATGGCCAAAAATCACAGCCATAAGTGGCAGCGTTCTTTCTTTTTGTAAAATATTTTTATTAGAAGTAAATACATATTAAGAAGGAATAACATAAAATAAGAAGAAAGAGACATATTATTTGTCACATACATTCTTAATATTTTTAAAGTTTACAATCATTTTTCTATACTTCTATATTTTTCTTCTATACTTCTATACTTTTTATTATTTTATAACAGAAAGAAGATAGTAAAGAGAAATAATAAAGAAAAATAAAATAAAAGTAGAAAATCAATAATATGAGTGGAGTATTAAGCAGGCTATTCTTCATTGGAGATATATCAGTGGTCTATTATATATAGTTCTTCATCTATTCCTTCATTCAGGTTTCAGTCAGGCCCTCGAACCGGACCACCTTGACCCTTTAAATATTCAATAAATGGAGACCATATTCCTCTGAACTGATCTAGCTTGTCCAAAAGGACAAGTTTTAATCTTTCCAGATGAAGTGTCTCCGACATTTCTGTAATCCACATTTTGATTGTGGGGGATGTAGGACCTTTCCAAAATCTTAATATTAATTTTTTACCAATTATTAAACTATAATCGATAAAAAATATTTGCTCTGTTGTTAGTAGTTGGTCCGTTTCTAATATTCCTAATATGATTCATTTTGAGTCTGGAGTCAGATTTGCATTAACTACATTTGAGTTTATCTTAAACATTTCTATCCAAAAGTTAGTAATTTTTATACTTTTTGTGAATGAGTGCGTTAGATTAGCTTCTAAATGCTGACATTTATCACATATAGCAGAAACATTTGAAAAAATTCGGTTTAATTTGGATTTTGAAAAGTGTAATCTATGTAAAACTTTAAATTGTATCAAAGAGTGTCTGGCATTTAATCAGTGGTGTATATGTTGTAAACTTTCATTCCCTACTTCTAGACTAATTGTTTGACCTAATTTGTGTTCCCATACTTGCCTATATATTTCCGACATTGATAAATCATTTTCCAATAAAATATTATAAATATATATTAATTTTTCTGTGTTCGGATATTTATTTAGACATTCTGTCTTTCTATTTCTAAAATCTATCCAATTTTATCCAACTTTCCAATTTTAATGTTTTCCTTAATTGTTTCCAGATACGTATCCCACTTTCTATTATTGGATTTCCTCTATAAACTTTCTTACGTATTTTAGCATTGGCAAATAAAATCGAGCTAATTTCGAAAGATGAACAATCTTCCTTTTCCACTTTTAACCAGTTTGGCTGTTTATCTAATTCTTCCAACCAAAAATTCATATTTTTAATATTAACTGCCCAGTAGTAAAACATAAAATTAGGCAGTGCAAAACCTCTATTTATTTTTGATTTACATAGATGTTTTTTATTTATTCTATGGCTCTTATAATCCCAAATAAAATTGGTAACTATAGAGTCCACATTCTTAAAAACATTTTTAGGAAGATATATCGGAATCAGTTGAAACGGGTATAATAATTGCGGAAGAAAAATCATTTTTATCGCATTAATTCTACCTAGCATTGAAATAGGTAATGTTTTCCAATATAGGATATTCTTAAATTAGGGTTGGGATATTAGATTTAAATAAAGAATCATATCTTTTTGTTACATAAATTCCGAGATATTTGATTTTTTCATTTGCTATCTTAAAAGGAAATTGTTGTAGTATATGTGGGTTATTTCCCACTATTGGCATAAGTTTACTTTTATTCCAATTAATTCTGTATCCTGAAAACAAGCCAAATTGAGTTATTAAATCTAATAAGTTAGGGATACTAGTTTCAGGTTTTGTAATATAAAATAATACATCATCTGCATATAAAGAGATTTTATTTTCAGTATCTTTGGTTTCATGGTAAATGGTAAATGGTAGGGAATTGAGGAATGCTGTGGAACAGAGGGATCTAGGAATAACTGTGCATAGTTCCCTGAAGGAGGAATCGCATGTAGATAGGGTGGTAAAGAAAGCCTTTGGTGTGCTGGCCTTTATAAATCAGAGCATTGAATATAGGAGTAGGGAAGTAATGTTAAAATTGTACAAGACTTTGGTAAGACCAATTCTGGAGTATGGTGTACAATTTTGGTGTACAAAATTGTACACCATAACCATTGCAGCACGGAAACAGGCCCTTCCGGTCCGTGCCGACCATTTGTTATCCCCTAGTCCCATCTACCTGCACTCAGACCATACCCCCTCCATTCCCTTCCCGTCGATATACCTATCCTCTTTACTTTAAAATGTTAAAATCGATCCTGCCTCCACCACTTCTGCTGGAAGCTCATTCCACACAGCCACCACCCTCTGAGTAAAGAAGTTCCCCCTCACGTTACCCCTAAACTTCCGTCCCTTAATTCGCATGTCATGCCCTCTTGTTTGAATCATCCCTACCCTTAATGGGAAAAGCTTATCCACGTCAACTCTGTCTATCCCTTTCATCAGTTTAAAGACCTCAATCAAGTCCCCCTTAACCTTCTGCGCTCCAAAGAATAAAGACCTAACTTGTTCAACCTTTCTCTGTAACATAGTTGCTGGATCCCAGGCAACATTCTAGTAAATCTCCTCTGTACTCTCTCTATTTTGTTGACATCCTTCCTATAATTAGGCGACCAAAATTGTACACCATACTCCAGAATTGGTCTCACCAATGCCTTGTACAATTTTAACATTACTTCCCTGCTCCTATATTCAATGCTCTGATTTATAAAGGCCAGCACACCAAAGGCTTTCTTTACCACCCCATCTACATGCGATTCCACCTTCAGGTAACTATGCACAGTTATTCCTGGATCTCTCTGTTCCACAACATTCCTCAATTCCCTACCATTTACCATGTACGTCCTATTTTGATTTGTCCTGCCAAGATGTAGCACTTCACACTTATCAGCATTAAACTCCATCTGCCATCTTTCAGCCCATTTTTCCATATGGCCCAAATCTCTCTGTAGACTTTGAAAATCTACTTCATTATCCACAACACCAACTGCATACTTACTTATCCAATTTTCCACCCCATCATCCAGATCATTGATGTACATGACAAACAACAGTGGACCCAACACAGATCCTTGAGGGACCCCACTGGTCACCGGCTTCCAACCTGACAAACAGCCATCCACCATTACTCTCTGACATCTCCCATTCAGCCACTGTTGAATCCATCTTGCTACTCCACCATTAACACCCAAAGATTGAACCTTCTTAACCAACCTTCCATGGGGAACCTTGTCAAATGCCTTACTGAAATCCATATAGACAACATCCACTGCTTTACCCTCATCAATTTCCCTAGTAACCGCTTCAAGAAATTCAAGAAGGTTTGTCAAACATGACCTTCCAGGCACAAATCCATGTTGGCTATTCCTGATCAGACCCTGTATATCCAGATATTGGATAATCGTCTCAGGTTATATGAGGAGTATCGTTTTGGTATAAATCATATAGCCATAAAACCATATAACAATTACAGCACGGAAACAGGCCCTCTCGGCCCTTCCAGTCCGTGCCGACAATTTGTTTTCCCCTAGTCCCATCTACCTGCACTCAGACCATACCCCTCCATTCCCTTCGCGTCCATATACCTAACCACTTTACTTTTAAATGTTAAAATTGATCCTGCCTCCACCACTTCTGCTGGAAGCTCATTCCACACAGCCACCACCCTCTGAGTAAAGAAGTTCCCCCTCACGTTACCCCTAAACCTCTGTCCCTTAACCAACCTTCCATGGGGAATCCTGTTTGATCCGAATGAATTACTTTATTAATCACTGTATTTAGTCTTTGTGCTAGTATTTTGGTTAATATTTTTTGATCAGTATTTAAAAGAGCTATGGCTCTATACGACCCTGGATCATCCAGATCTTTATCTAATTTAGGTATAAGCATTATAATAGATTCATTTAATGTTTCTGGTAATTTCTGTTGTGCATAAATATATTCATAAAGTGTCTTCAAACGTGGTGCTATCAGATCATAGAATGTTTTATAAAATTCCGAACCAATACCATCCGGTCCTGGAGTTTTACCATTTTTTAATGACCTAATAGATTCTTCGATTTCTTTAGTAGTTATTTCAGTGTTTAGTGATTCTCTATTTTCTAAATCCAGTCCTTTTAGATTACAATTATTTTTAAATGTTTCAATTCCTGTCCGATTTTCTGTCGTTTTGGCGGAATATAAATTTTTATAATATTGCAAAAATCTCTCATTTATCGGACTAGTAATTCACCTTTGTCTGATTTAATCCTATGGATTAATTTTTCTCCCTCCAATTTTCATAATTGACGAGCCAATAATTTTTGTGGTTTATCTCTTAATTGGTTCATTAACATTTAACATTCCAGCTACAAAACGTTATTTCTCCATTTCCCGTATTTGTTTTTAAGTCTTGCATCTTTTATCTAAGGAGGTATGTATGTAATTGAGCAAATGGTTCAGCTCGACATACCCGACTTTACACCCGAACTCCGAATAGATGAATTTCAAGACCCTTGGGTATCTCTCACGTATATATCTCCTTTGTATTAATTTATAACTCCAATCAAATATAAAATAATAATAACAAAGAATAATATTTAAAAAAAAGATAGATTAAGAGATTAATAGGGTGCACAAAGAGAGAAAAAACGACATCTAATATTAGTGTAGTTAGTGTTAGCCATACTACCATGGCTAGCAATCTACCGACTTCTGTAGTCGATGTTACAAACTTATCCATCTCCATGGTTCCTTAAAATTGTTATTCCATAAAAATATTTAACCGGGAATATTAAACTCTGATGTCTACAGGATCCATTGGTCAAGTATATGATAATATCTATACTTAATACATATTAAAAGATATAATTTTTAAATAAAATTAATAAAGGGAGGAAAATAAAAAATGTTTTTTTAAAGTGCCAGGGGGAATAAATGAAGTCAAACTTTATATTCTGTGTACACAAAAAGCTGGAGAAACTCAGCGGGTGCAGCAGCATCTAAGGAGCGAAGGAGATATTTTCGAAGGCGACGTTTCGGGTCGAGACCCTTCTTCAGACTGGTCAGGGATCAGGGAAACGAGAGATATAGACGGTGATGTGGAGAGATAAGGAACAATGAATGAAAGATGCAAAAAAGTATCGATGATAAAGGGAACAAGCTATTGTAAGCTGTTTGTGGTGTGAAAATGAGAAGCTGGTGCGACTGGGGTGGGGGAGGGAGATAGAGATAGAGGGAATGCCAGGGCCCGAGGGCTGAGGGAGAGGTGGGAAGGGAGGAGGACAGCAAGGGTTAACAGAATTGAGAAAATTCAATGTTCAAGCCCAAAGGATGCAGACTCCCCAAGCGGAATATGAGGTGCTGTTCCTCCAGCTTGCGGTGTTGCTCACTCTGGCCGTGGAGGAGGCCCAGGACCGAGAGGTCGGATGCGGAATGGGAGGGAGAGTTGAAGTGCTGAGCCACCGGGAGGTCGGGTTGGTTATTGCGGACCGAGCGGAGGTGTTCGGCGAAGCGATCGCCAAGCCTCCGCTTGCTCTCACCGATATAGATCATCTGGCATCTGGAGCAGCGGATGCAGTAGATGAGGTTGGAGGTGCAGGTGAACCTCTGTCGGACCTGGAAGGACTGCTTGGGTCCCTGAAAGGAGTGGAGGGGGGAGGTGAAGGGACAAGTGTTGCATTTCTTGCGGTTGCAAGGGAAGGGGTAGAGCGGGAGGGGAGGGAAGAATTGACAAGGGAGTTGCGGAGGGAGCGGTCTTTGCGGAAGGCAGACGGGGGGAAATGGGAAGATGTGGCGGGTGGAGGGGTCACGTTGGAGGTGGCGAAACTGGCGGAGGACTATGTTGTATTTGCCGGCTGGTGGGGTGAAAGGTGAGGACCAGGGGGACTCTGCCCTGTTTGCGAGTGGGGGAATGGGGAGCGAGGGCAGTGTTGCGGGGTATGGAGGAGACCCTGGTGCGAGCCTCATCAATAGTGGGGGAGGGGAATCCCCGTTCTCTGAAGAATGAGGCCATTTGTGATGACCTGGTGTGGAACACCTCATCCTGGGAGCAGATGCGGCGTAGACGGATGAATTGGGAATAGGGGATGGTATTCTGTGTGATTATATTTACTGTTTAACTAATTCTAAGTAAATCAACTATAATTAGATGTTAATCATTAATTGGTAGTTATCAGCTTTAATTAATAATAATACCGCTGTATGAATTTTAGTATTTGGTAGTTATTAATATTAGTAGTGTTATTATTCTAATTGTTAGTATCCATAGGCGAGTCTCCAATCGCACCGCCATATCTCCCCCTTAGCCAACGGGCCACATCCAAGACTCCAATCCGCATCCTTTTCTTTAGGTGCCACAAGTTCATAGTCCACTCCAATCCTGAAAATACAATTTATTTGTTGGTATAGTTCATCTTTGAAGATTTCAACTGAAGTCAGTATGAAAGCTTCCTCTCGTTCCTTAATCCCCTGGGCAAGTTCATTGCATCCCAAAACATTTGCTCACCCAGGGTTTTTGAAATAATGTTCTTCCTGGTTTGTAGCTGACTCAGGGTGGAAAAAGACTTTACTCCTACTCTTTGGGTACCTCAGACTTCAAATTCTTCACTTCCTTCAAAATTCTTTTGGTCTCCCTGAACGCACTTCGTTTCTTGGAGACCTCTGCTGGGTGGTCTCGAAAAATGCTGATCAAATCTTCTTAGTATGTAAGATTTCTACTTTTTACAATTTTGTTCATCGTCTCCTCCAGGACATGATCATACAGGACTTTTACTATAATTTGTCTTGGAGGGGCGTCTTGCTTTGTATAACGTCTCATGACTCTGTGTGCTCGGGCTAGTAAAGGCTTTTGTTCCAGAGATAAAACCTTTTGCAATGAGTTTGCAGTAAACGCTCGGGTATCTTGATTCTTTTCCCTTCTCGAATACCCACGATCCTTAGGTTCTGTCTTCTCTGGCATCCTTCCAACTCGGTACATTTATCAGTTATTTTGCCCAGTAAATCAGATAGACGTTGAATTTCTTTGAGGAGTGTTTTCATAGTCTGAGCACTTGTTTCGGCTAAATCTTCCAGGTTCTTTATGGCTGTTGACTGCTCCTTGAGTTCTTCCTCCACAGGTTCCAGCTCTGTTTCCATTTTATTTTTGATTTTATCATTCATCTCTACTACTATATTTGCAGCTTGATCCGTTAATATTTCTGCAATTTCCTTTCGCAATGTGTCAGATAATTCCGTAGCCAAGATATTGATTTCAGACTTTAACGCTTTCATCTCTTCCTTGATTTTTTCTATTTCTTCCTTAAAATTCATTTTTGCCAGTTCAGTTTTTAATTCCAAGTTTATTTCTTTCTTTAACTCTGCCATTTCTTGTACAAAAAAAAACTTTAAGTTCTGCAATTTCCGATTTTTTCTTCGATTTTTTTCGACACATCTTCTTGAGATAGTGTCCTACCTGACCCCGGGGCTTCAGTCGGGCCTTGCTCTTGTTCTGACGTTTTTTGTCCTGTATACCGAAGTTTTGATTTATCCACGGGTGGGCTGCGCTGTGTTGCCATTACGAGTCGCACGCCCGATGACGTCACTCACGACAGTGGGTGCAGAAACAGCAGGCAGCAGGTAGGTCTTTTCTCCCCGGTTTTTTCCACAGAGCTATCTGGCATTACTCTCTAGCCCTCCATGGCGCCACCGAAAGCAGCGTTCTTTCTAAAATCAATATACAGAACAACATGGTCAAGATAAGACTTTTAGTAATATAGATTTTACTTCGGAGTCACGTGAGTGATTCCGTGAAGAAGACCCGTCAGGCCGCATGCACACCAGTACGTCAGCCGCATTGACACACAGAGGTAGCAACTAACGGAGCTCCTCCAGCGGTAAGTGTGCAGACACCAGGTAAGTTAAAAACTTTTCATTGGAGTTCGAATCCGTGCTGGCTGGTACGCTATACCGAGTGCTGGCATGGAAAAAACAGGGAGGGGAAAGCGGCGAGTTAACAACCATCCGCGGCAGTTCAGGCTTGGAAGCCCTGCCTCATACCCCTGTACAGTCACTAGCTACAGAGTTAGCGACTGCAGACTTAGTGCTACACAGCACAGAGCCGTCGCCATTAGGGCGCAAGGCAATTGATAAGTCTGCTAGGTCCACGGAATCGGGGGATGATTCCTCACCGGGGCTGGATAGACTGTGTACACGCCTATCCCAAGTGGAGGAGCTGTTGCATACAGTCCTCCAATGAACTTCACTCCAAGAGAAGGAGTGGGGGATGCTGCCAGAGGCTGGAGTCAGCACGGTGCACCAGTTACCAGAGAGGTACGTAGACCTGGTTCTCATAAAAACATATAAATGGTACTCAGAGAAAGAAGCGCCAGCAGCAACAGTGCTGCCAGAGAACCCTTTTAATTTTGAAAGGAGTCCGATGGGTCAGATCAGTCCTGAGCCCGAATCTGATGGGGAATTTCAGCCAGGAGAAACAGTGGAGTTACCAGATGTTCCACCACTGGCACTTCCATTTGCTGCCCCATCAGGAGCAGGGAAGCCGCTAGGTGAAGAGCTGGCTACCACAATCAATTACATGGTTTCTCATCAGCTCCAGGAGCTTACTATGTATGGGACAGCCAAAAAACTTGAGCCTCGAAGCAACTGTGAGTTGTTAAGAGTTCCAACTGTGAATCAAGTTATATGGGGTCAAATAGGACCTGGCATGCGAAGCCAGGAGATTAAAGTGCAGAGAATTTAAAAGTTATTGGCTGCTGGTATTACAGCATTGGCAAGAACAATGGATGGTGGTTTTGTGACCATAATACAACAAGAGTCTCTAGGGTTGTTATGCAACACCCATTATGAGATCAATTTTCTCAGGATAAGGGCTATAAGGCCCACCATTAATTCCAGATATGCAACGCTTTGCAAGCCAGCAAATATCCAACCACCGGATCAGCTGTTTGGCGCAGATCTTACCAAACAGGTCAAAGAAATAAATGAAGATGCAAAAACAATGAGCTTGATGAGACCAACGATGCCCGGCAGACAGCTGAAGAGAAAGTATCCCCACAGAACCACCTCAGCGTCCGGGGCTGCTCCAGGGACGTCGGTCCTCAGCACAGGGACGTGGATGGTTTCCCTCGGCTGGAGCACGAGCAACCATGGGGGATGCTGCCAGAGGCTGGAGTCAGCAGGGTGCACCAGTTACCAGAGAGGTACGTAGACCTGGTTCTCATAAAAACATATAAATGGTACACAAGAAAAAATTGGTGGTAGATTACGGCTTTTTTTATAACGAATGGAAGCCGCTTACTTCAGATCTATTTATCAGGAGTGTAATTCAAGGGTTGAATTTTGGATTGAATTATTCCAAATGGTGTTTTACCTCTCCAACATGTTTCTAGCACAACATTTTATTTTTCACAAACAGAGGTAATGGAGGTTCAAGCTGAACTCACAAAATTATGTAACAAAGGTGTAATTGAAAAGATGGTTCATCGTCCATCAATTTGTGTCAAATATTTTTCCCCGTCCCAAAAAGGATGAAGGATGCAGAATCATTTTGGATCTGACAAAATTAAATCCATTTGTACTTTACAGACACTTCAAAATGGAAACATTGGTTACGGCCAAGCAACTGATTTCCAGAGGTTGTTATCTGGCAACAATAGATCTGAAAGACGCTTATTATTCAGTGCCTGTACATTGCGAGCACAGAAGGTATTTGTAGTTCATTTGGATGAATCAATTATGGCAGCATAAGGCACTGCCAAATGGATTAACCTCAGCTCCTAGAGTATTCACTAAATTGCTAAAACCAATTTTGGGGCAACTTAGAGGTCAGGGCCATGTAATTATGGCCTATTTGGATGATATTTTAATAATTGGGCAAAGGTATTAGCTGAAACATCAGTGGCAATTGTCAAATCCACACTTGAAAAACTGGGGTTTGTCATTCATTTGGGAAAATCTAAATTGACACCAATTACCACAATTGATTATTTGGGGTTCTCAATTGACTCAATAAAAATGGTAATTACTTTGCCCAGGGAGAAAAGTACAGAGCTAATTGAGGATTGTGTAAAGCTTTTAAACAAGCATCAACCTTCAATTAGACAAGTGGCAAGTCTGCTTGGGAAAATGGTAGCAGCCTTTCCAGCAGTCCAATTTGGGCCTTTGCATTATCAGCAATTACAAAGAGCAAGGGAACTGCACACAAGGTAGAATTGGGGCATTATGCTAGGCCCATGCAATTATCAGCGGAAGCAATTACTGATATTTTATGGTGGATCCAACATGTCTCCAGTAGTTTCAGCACAGTAGTGCTGGAACAACCTTCCATGGTCTTGCAGACTGATGTCAGTGCACTTGGGTGGGGTGCCATGGACACGATTTCAAGTTGTGGAGGAAGATGGAGTATGGAAGAAGCGTTGCTTCTGCAGACATGGGGAATTAACCATTTAGAGCGTTTAGGAGCATTTTATGGGCTCAAAGCTTATTGTTCTAACAAGGGCAGTCAACATGTTTAGCTGCCAATTGATAACACCATGGCAGTCGCATATGTCAATCACATGGGTGGTATCAAGTCGGTATCTTGTGACAGACTGGCAAACCAAATCTGGATCTGGTGCATTGATAAACACATTTGGCTCTTAGCTATTTATCTGCCAGGAAAATTCAATACAGTGGCAGACACCAGGTCACGGAAGTTCCATGACAACATAGAGTGGATGTTGAATCAGAATGTGTTCAAAGAGATCATTGTCAAATATGGAACACTAGATGTCGACTTGTTTGCATCAAGACTAAACCACCAGTTTCCCAAATATGTGTCATGGAAACCAGATCCTGGGGCAGTAGCGATTGACGCTTTCTCGCTGAATTGGGGTGGTATGTATATTTATACATTTCCACCGTTCTCTCATAAATTGATGTCTGCTTAAAATCAAGCAGGACAATGCTTCAGGGGTACTTGTGATACCCGACTGGCCTACCCAGCCATGGTACCCTTTGATCCTACAGCTGATGACACAACCTCTGATGGCTGTTCCTAAACAAAGGGATTTATTGGTGCATCCGGTAACTGGCGAATGCCATCCATTGCATGACCATATTGATTTGTTAATTTGAAGATTCTAAGAAGGCCATATCTGGAGCATGGATTGTCGGGTTGAACTGTGGACATGCTTACTGCATCTTGGAGATCGAGTACTCAAAAGCAGTATTTTTGTTATGTAAAGAAATGGGAAGTTTACTGTGTACAAAATGATATTGATTATTGTACAGCACGTATTTCACATGTTCTGTAGTGTCTGTCAACCCTCTACTATGATGAAGGTCTAAGTTATAGTGCAATCAATACAGCAAGAAGTGCTTTGTCATCATTTAGTGATGAAGTCAGACAAACATTAAATTGGATCTTGCCCTCTTGTTGTTCGATTAATGAAGGGCATTTTTAATTCCAGACCTCCCAAACCTAGATATATGGCTATTTGGGATGTGAGTATGGTCCTTAGAAAGCTATGTGAGTGGTTTCCTATCTCATCTTTGTCTTTGACCAAAATCACCATGAAGATGGCCATGCTTATGGCGTTGGTTTCAGCACAAAGGGTACAGACGTTACAAATATTACAGTTAGATAGAATGGAAACTGCTGCAGACAATGTTACGTTTTACATTTATGACCTCCTCAAACAAAGCAGGCCAGGTGTCACAGGGTTTAAAATAGTATTTTCAGCATATCCTATGGATCCATCCTTATGCGTAAAAATACATTTGATGCAATACATTGCAGCTACAGAGAGCGTACGTAACATGGAGACAGGATTTATCAGTTATAAAAAACCACATAAAAGAGTGTCAGTTAACACTATTTCGAGATGGCTGAAACAAGTCTTGATTGTTGCAGGTATTAACACAGAAGTGTTTACATCTCATTCCACTAGGGCAGCAGCTACGTCGGCGGCCAAGGTGAGGGACGTGCCCATCGACCATGTTATGGCGGCCGTCGGATGGGCAAATGAGCAGATGTTTCAGAATTTTTATTGTCGGCCGATTGTCGATCCAGGGCTGTTTGCCAATGCCATTTTAAGTTCTGTATAAGTGCCCTGGGATTAAGGGGTACTGTCGTTTGTTTATAATGTTAAATAAACCCTATTAGTACATTGAATGCAATGTTACTACTAATGCATTATTTCTCATTCGAGTCAATCAATGCAGTGGGATGCCGAGTTTGTAATCTGCGGCATGAAATCACAAAGCTTTGAACTCTTCACGGAATCACTCACGTGACTCCGAAGTAAAATAGTAAGATTAGTTTTTTACTATTTTACCATTACTACGAGAACTTACCAGTTTGAAGTTTGATCTTGATTTTATGAGGAGTTACGTTGGTGATTACGTGCCCGCCTCGCCCAACTCTCTCTCATAAAGGATCATATGGTAGTTCTCGAGTCACGCATCTTACTATGTCACTTCAGTGTTGTTATTTGTGATTTCATACCCTGGCGGGTCTTCTTCACGTAATCACCAACGGAACTCCTCATAAAATCAAGATCAAACTTCAAACTGGCAAGTTCTCATTTAATCTTACTAATATAATACATAATAGTGTTGCACTACAACACACTATATCATACTATATTATGCAATGTATATAATTAATGTATATCATGGAACAGTAATACATTATAAACACACTATAATACACTATTACTCACTTTAATACACCTTAATACACTATAACATACTATAACTATAAAACATTATAATAAACAGTGACACTAATGCACTGTAACAGTATAACACATAATTCTATAATACCGTATAACTTATCCCTTCTCTATCTCCTTCGTCTCCACCTGCAGGAGCGTCCCACAGTTTGGTCCGATGACGGTGCATGTCCCACATGCACCGTCATCGGACCAAACCTTCACACCAGGGTGACACCCCCTTCTCTCTCCCTTCTCTCTCTCCCTTCTCTCTCTCCTCCGTCTCCACCCATTCTTCAGAGTGCGTCTGAAAGGTCTCGACCCGAAACGCCACCCATTCCTTCTCTCTAGAGATGCTGCCTGTTTTGTGCATGGGAATCGCCCTGGTGTGGCTGCGGTCAGTGACTGTGGGTCGCTACCGTGGGTGGAGACAGAGGGGAGAGAGAGAAGGGAGGGAGAGGGCGGAGAGGAGAGGAGAAGAGAGAGAAGGGAGGGAGAGAGGTGGGGGAAGAGAAGGGGAGAGAAGGGGGGGAAGAGAGAGAGAGAGAGAGAAGAGAGAGAGGAAGAGAGAGAGAAGAGGAGAGAGAGAGAGGAGGAGAGAGAGAGGAGGAGAGAGAGAGAAGAGGGGAGAGAGGAGGAGAGAGAAGGGAAAGAAGAGGGGAGAGAGAAGGGGGAGATGGGAGCGTGGAGTTCATTTTCCCCACACAAGCCATAGGTGACTGGGCAATCTGAACCCAAGCACCAAGTTGAAAGCGGCTGAGGGTGTACAGTCCCCACTCTCCTACGGCCAGCCTCTGCGGGTTGGGTGAAGCGGAGGTTTGGGACAATGTTCATGCCTTTACAATAACGTGATGGACGCGGGGGTCTGGACCAATCGCTGACAAGTCCCGCCCCCGAGCACCGTCAAGTCCGTTATTGGACTTTTCTGTTGAGCGTCCGTCGGTCCTTTGGCTTGTAGACGCCGCTGCCTTTCGGGTAGGTGGCGTATTGACTGAGCTGCCATTCGGTAAGTTTGCTATTAGGTGACGCAGCTTTTCGGTTCGTTGGCTTTTAGGCGTCCCACCCTTTCGGTTAATTTGCATTTAAGCGTCCCATCCTTTCGGTTAGTAGGTATTTCGCCTTTCGGTTTATTGGCATTTCAGCCTCGTTTCCATTCGGTTCTTTGGCTTCAACTTCTCGTGTGTCGGCGCCACGTCCAGGTTCCCACCAGGAGTCACCCTCATCCATGTGGTCTACGTCTGCAGGAGGGTCGGCGCCCTGCCTCCTGTCCCATCGCCTCGGCATGGTGTCGCTCAATCGCTTGTGCCGCCAGATCTTGGGGATAGTCAGTATGTCTTCCTCTACCATGACAACCACAGGTCGCCCTTACAGCGCCCATATGAAGGTCATTTTCGGGTGTTACAGCACGGACCCACGACTTTTGTATTGGACATGGGGGGTCGGCAAAGACCATGTCGGTGGCTCGCCTAAAGCTGACCCATTTGGACTTGAGCGAGCCAGTCCAGGTGGCCCAGCCTCGCCGTCGAGGGCATCCACATCTTGGGTCCCACGTAACATGTCCTTATAGGGCAAAGAACCTTTGCGTGGGGACGTATGTACGAGTTCCGGCCACCTTGTACGGCTGCCCGTCCATACGCAGTGTTCATAACCTGCGGTTCTGGGTTGGGGGGGGGGGGGGGTGGTCACGTGTCCCGGTGACGAAAGTAGGGGTCCCGTAGTGGTCACGTGTGCCCCTGGGTGTTATTTAAGATGATAATCTCGCGCGCATGGTGTGGGACTTAGGAGACTTGTAGTAGCAACTAGACTAAGTGGGACCCATTGGGTCCCAGTCACAGGGGAGGCCTGGTCCCCCAAAGCAACCAATTTCCCAACGTAATATTCCACCACTCATCTGCTCCCCCAACGGAAAGGTGGTAGCATTCTGTAGCCGGGGGACAGGGACGGCTTCAGCTGGGGAGTGTCCTACAGCCAGGGAAGGGGGAACGGCTTTCGGTGGGGCCTGTTGGGGGGCGGTGGGGATGTGGGGGAAGGGGGGGGTGGGGGAGGGGAGGGTGTGTGTGTGGGGTGGTGTGTGGGGTGGGTGTGTGGGGGAGAGGCGTGTGTGTGCGGGGGAGGGGTGAATGTGGTGGCGCGGGGGTTTGCGGGGGAGGACGGTGTGTGTGGGAGGGGGAGGGCGGTGTGTGGGCGAGGGTTTGTGATGTGGGAAGGGGTGAAGAAGGGTCAGGGGGTTTTGTGGGTTGGGGCTCTCGGCTCCGGCTCCGACCGCGCACACTGGCTCCAAGACCCGGCTTCGGACTCACTCATCGACTCCCATCTCCGGCGCCTGTCGCACTCAGCGGCTCTCAGCCCCGGCTGCACACACCGGTTCCCGGCTCGTGGTGGTGGTCGCCAACGCCAGCGAACACCGGCGAATATAGCCGCCGCCCACGCTTATTCAGTTTTTTCTCGCCGCCGGTGAATGACAACGGGTGCCGGAAGGGGCGTCGTCTTCCCGGTGAATAACAGACCTTTAACTTTTCTAATACCTCACGGTTTGGAATAAAACTTGATGCACTTGCATCACAGGAGAATTGCGAATAAGTTGGCGAAAAATCGTAGTGTTATCGGATACCTTTTTTTGCGTAAAATTGAAAGCGACGAAAACATGAAGAGGATAAGGTGAGAGTTTTATAAGTATATAGATAAAGAATCTTGAGTTTGGAAAAACTTCGTGTCCTGCCTCGTTATTTGACGGAGAGCTCCGTGTCCGTTACCATGTAATCTATTCCCTAACTGCATGGGGGGACACGATTTGGGGTCGATATTTATTGGTGGCCGCGCGCACGCGCACGCGCACGCAGACACACACACGGGAGGCTTCGGCCGTGGACCCTGTGGACAGTAACATCGAGAGCTGATCTGGTTGGTGACCGATTCCGAACTCCAGCAATAGCGGCTTCGTCCGCCCCGAATCGGCCCATTTGTGGGGCCTTTCATCGCCCGGCGCGTCTTGAAATCGGCTGGGTGGGCTTCAACATCGGGAGCCGCGAAAGCCTCGACACAGCAGTTTGATTTTAAGCCGCGCCGGGCGACGAAAGGCCTCGCGAATGGGTCGATTCAACCCCTAGAAAACGTCTGATACTCGCTCGAATCTTTCAAAAGCTACAATGTGATAAATAACACTAAAGCAAATAAAACTGTAGCAAACAGAAGAACCAACTTTGGAGGGGGGAGAGAGAGAGAGATGGAGAAAAAATACAAAATCACGTGAGTGACCGTGAATGAGGGACTTACCTGCAACGCAGCCAGGAAACCCGTTTTCCATCCACCAACACATGCAATTAGTTCAAATCGTAATGGTACCCGCATCAGACAGCTTTAAGAAATCCCCCGTGAATACCGTCAGTAATACTTGAAGGTCAAAACACTATTGGTGACACGTCATGTTAATACAATGTTAATAGGGACATTTAACAAGCGCTTAATAGGGACACTCCCACAGTCTCGCGGAAAGCGGAGATTTTAACAGATTTGTTCTCACCGAACTTCAAAATCCGGATTACAAAACATGGGGGGGGGGGGGGGGGGGCATTTCCACCACTTCTTAAAACGTGGGGGGGGGGGGGGGGCGTCCCCCCGGGATTTCCATTCATTCTGCAAACGACATTGTGGTATTCACTTGGTCAGATCTCGAACTTTCTTAACATATCTTAAGACTGCTGGCACCTCTTCAGTTATACTGGTTAAAAGACGGGCAGGAATGTTAACTCATAATCCCGGAGAACAAAATCCAAATCTTATGGTGAAACAGATGGGTGAGGTGGAGTATGGAGAAGAAGGGGCACTCTTACACTGTTCATAACTGAATGTCTTTTTTCAATATTGTGGGATACATATAGGAAGGCACTTCAGATGTATAGATCCGCCTGGAGTAAAATGTATGTTTCACGAGGATGTAATTGCATCACAAGCCTCTCAAGGGTTCCCATGAGATAGATGAATAGTGGGCGCGCAAGCAGCAGAGAGATTTCATTAAAATAATATGGTTTTCGAATTTGGAGATTTCAGTTGCTCAAATAAAGCTTTCATTACTGTAGAGTTATCTATTTAGCATTGAAGGAGCGCAATTTCTGAACGTGTTTTCACGTATTATGTAGAGACAAAGAGGTAAGGCTAATTATTTTGCTGCATTTTGAGTGAAATAGCTGATCAGGGCCTACGTGTAGTGACAGCTCTGAAATCGTGACCAGAACTTTGTTATTTCAATATAGTTATTGAAAAACAAGGATTTGATCAGGAACAATTGGTTTAAAAATGGTCAGGCATACCCACTTATAACAATGAAGGGTCTAGCAGAGTGTTATTGACGTCATGTTCTTGCACGGAGTTATACATCTGCATAGTGGGGAGCATCAAAGCATAACATACTCAGGATCAACGTGTATTTGGGACGGTGAAGCGTGGGTCGTAACAAATACCGGGATCCTGTGTATCGAACACCATTTAAGGTTAGTGAAAGAATAAAACAGGCAAGTAATACCTGCAGAAATTAATGAATGCGCTGTAGAAGAGGGTAAGACCATAAATGACTGCCGGGCGAATCTTAAAATGAAACCAGGAAGGACAAGGTGAGTGACGAAGTGCCCAATCACTGACGGGACTCAGATAAATCCGAAGGTCTAAATTATATTAGGGGCAAATGTGTAATTAGATGAAGAAATGGACCAGTAGGCACAAAATGAATTATCTGTTTGAGGAGCCGGAAGATATATGCCAGGTCTTTAATGAATGGACAGACCGAGAGATCTCCTCGGTTGTGACGGTTTGAACTGAGTGACTCAGAGGCTGAAGCAGTCTAATTTAAAAGTATAGTCGTCAAGAAAAAGAAAACATTGTTTTGGAAATCTATACAATTCAGAGTATATAGATTTGGTATATGTTTAAACACAAAAAAAGCAATATACAATTAATTACAGTGTGGATACCTCCAACTGTCTTCGATAGACAAAAATGCTGGGGAAACTCAGCGGGCGAGGCAGCATCTATGGAGCGAAGGAATAGGTGACGTTTCGGGTCGAGACCCTTCTCAGACAATTATCTTCTTTCCTTGAACATTTTTAGTAGAGTCAAGTAGCTTTACCGAATTGCGCATTTTCAATGAAAACATATTATAGCTGCCAAAGCATCGCTGAATATACAAGTAACGTTCGCTGGGACGGATAAATTAATTGCGATCACTTCAAAATCTTCTGGGAGCAGAGAACCAAGACGCTAAAACTTAAGCCCTTGTCCCACTTAGGAAACCTGAACGGAAACCTCTGGCGACCTTGCCCGTGATCCAAGGTTTTTATGAGGTCACCAGAGGTTTTGGTCATTCTCCCTAATGGTCAAAAGTGGTTTCTGCTTGGTCGAGGCTTCTTCTAGATTGCTTCGATTGTTTCAACATGATCAAAACCGGCCTCGACTAAAAATAGGTTGCCGTTTGGTCGAAGCCAGTGGAGGGGGGTCACTATTTACTTACAGGCAGTCGAATGTCATCTCGTTCACTGACCGGCCATTTTGATTGGCCCATTGGAGTTTCACGACCTAGAAGACCCACCGGTAGGTAAATTGCCCGCTAAACTTTATTAAACTTCTTAAAACTGTCTCCACTCCTTCACCCCCCCCCCCTTCTCTCCCCTTCTCCTCCTCTTCTCTCCCCTTCTCCCCACTTCTCTCCACCTACTCCCCCCTTCTCTCTACATTCTCTCTCTCCTTCTCTCTGCTTCTCTCTACTTCTCTCCCCCCCCCCCCCCCCCCGCGCTACCGTGCTCTGTGGCAACCGTTTATGGTCCCCACCTTCGCGATGTGTTTGTGTGTGTGTGGTGTGGTGTGTGTGTGTGTGCGTGCGGTCGGTCGATCGATCCAGCTCAAGGCTTTCCAGGCGAGTGACCAAAACCTCCGGCGAACTCATGGAAACCTTGGGTCGCGGGCAAGGTCGCCAGAGGTTTCCGTTCAGGTTTCCTAAGTGGGACAGGGGCTTTAGTCTTGTCAGGGTTAACCCTCTTGAGAACACCAAAACCCCAAGTATTCACGGATAGCCAAATATGCCAATGGTCGTACCTGATTTGCAAGATGACAAAATGAGTCTGATCTCGTAGATTCCTTCCTCCCTATCATATCGGTGAGAAACATCTTAAGTAGATGATTTCTGGTTTGATTTAGGTTTAACATACCCATTGTCTTACATTGGACAGGCGTACAGTACGGTGAAGAGTGCTTCGCACGCATTTCTTCAATAGGAATAGTACTGAGTACAAACGTTGACTCATCATGATACAGAGGTGAGAATACACAGTGTGCTTTGATCATGTCTGGTTAATGAGCTATAATGCGTGAGCCTGCAGCCTTAAGTTATACGGACAGGTTGGGATGGTTGGGTCATTTTTCTTCAGAGCATAGACGGCTCGGGATCACGTTATTGGTGACCAACAATACAATTAGGGGCATAGATCAAGTGAATACTCGCTATTCTAGAGCATCTATACTATTACTAAAACTCTCATCTTGACCACTTTCGGTCTGCGTTGTAATTAAATGTGCGCTAAAAGGCCACCCTATATTGCTTGGACCTTTTCACCACCTTACTCGGCTATCTCCTCTGCTCCAGGGCCATAAGTTTTGTTCCAATCGATGAAATGTGAGAACATTTATGAAGGTTTAAAAATCGTGTGATCAGCAGATTGGTCTTCTCGCCTGTCAGTCACCATGAAGGTAACGCCCCTTCCGGAACTCGCTTTAGAATAAAATCCCGGAGGCGGGGCTGAGTAAACAAGCCGTGCTGATTGAGTCCATTGTGGACTCGGGAAAGCCGCTGTGTGGACTCGGGAAAGCCGCTGTGTGGAGTCGGGTAAGCCTCTGTGTGGAGTCAGCAGGTGCTGTGTGGTGCCGCGGCCGGTGGCCATTGAGTGGAGTGCCTGCCACCCGCACACAGCCCCCTCCACCCCCCCCCCTCATATCGCCCTTCCTCCCTCCCTCCTTCCCCCCGCCCTCTGCTCCCCACACATCCACTTCGCCCTTCCCCTTCTCCCTCCCACCTTCCCCCCTCCTCACCCCACACCCCCCTCCCCTACACACCCACAAACCCCCCTTTACCCCTCCCCCGTTCATCCCCTTTCCCCCACCCCCACACTACTCCATCACCCCCACACCACCCAATCCCTCCAACACCATCCCACAACACCCCACCCCTCACACCACCCCCACCCACGTTCCCCCCTCACCCCCACCCCCTTCTCCTTCGACTTCCCCCTCTCCATTCCTCCTCCCCTCCTCTCCCCTTCCCATCCACCCCCTCCTCTCCACACCCCCCACACACCATTTTACCCCTCCATTGCTACCACCTTCCCCCACCCCCCAAACAACCCCACCCCGCACCACACCACCTCCCCTCCCCCACACCGCCCTTCCCCCTCCCCCTTTTCCTCTCCCCTCCTCCCCACACAGCCCCACTTCCCACCCCCCCCCACACCCCACCCAACCCCTCCCACACCACCCACCACCCCGAACAACCCCACCCTCTCACACCACCTCCACACCTCCTCCCCCTCCCACCTTACCCCCTCCCCCCATCCCCACACACACACTCCCTTCCACTTCCCACTCCCCTTTTTCCCCACTTCCCCCTCCTCCGTACCCCCCCAATGCACACCCACACACCCCTTTACCCCTCCCCGTCCTCCTCCCCCACACCCCCTCCCCCACACCCCTCCACAACACCCCTCCCCCACACCCTCTCCCGCACACCGCCTCCCCCTCCCGCACACCGCCTCCCCCTCCCCTGCCCCACACCGCCTCCCCCTCCCCTGCCCCACACCGCCTCCCCTCCCCCCTGCCCCACACCGCCTCCCCCCCTCCCCCTGCCCACACCGCCTCCCCCTCCCCTGCCCCACACCGCCTCCCCCTCCCCTGCCCCACACCGCCTCCCCCTCCCCTGCCCCACACCGCCTCCCCCTCCCCCTGCCCCACACCGCCTCCCCCTGCCCCACACGGCCTCCCCCTCCCCCTGCCCCACACGGCCTCCCCCTGCCCCACACGGCCTCCCCCTGCCCCACACGGCCTCCCCCTGCCCCACACGGCCTCCCCCTGCCCCACACGGCCTCCCCCTCCCCCACACGGCCTCCCCCTCCCCCACACCGCCTCCCCCTACATGTCTCCTTTTTAAAAGTCAGTTGGTCAGATGCAGGGTGTGAAGTTAAGAAGGCTGTGGATAATTGCAGCGATTGGTAAATGAGACTAGCTCAGTAGGCCCACTTGATCTCACCTGCACAAAGTGGGCTGAAGGGCATGTGTTCATGCTGTATAACCCTAAGACGTTGATTGAAAAGGTGCCTGAGAAATACAGTTAAAAATGTTGTACGTCGGTAAACGGGAAGATACCAAACTAATCTATATTAACGGAAATTAATGCAGAAATATAGAAAATTAAGCTCTTGCCATCAGCCAAGCGTGAATTGGAAGAGCAAATATGTAAGGCGATAGCAGATATTAGTAGTAAGCACAAGGTAGTGATTGTGGGAGATTTCAATTTTCCAAAAATAGACTGGGAAACACATTCTGTAAATGGGCTGGATGGTTTGGAGTTTGTAAAATGTGTGCAGGACAGTTTTTGCAGCAGTACATAGAGGTATCGACCAGAGAAGGGGCAGTGCTGGACCTCCTGTTAGGAAATGAGGCAGGTCAGGTGACGGAGGTATGCGTTGGTGAGCACTGCGGGACCAGTGATCACAATACCATTAGTTTCAATATAATTATGGAGAGAGTCAGAACTGGACCTAGGGTGGAGATTTTTGATTGGAGAAAGGCTAACTTTGAGGGAATGCGTACGGATTTTAAAGGAGTGAATTGGGACACTTTGTTTCATGGGAAGGATGTAGAAGAGAAATGGAGGACATTTAAAGGGGAAATTGTAAGAGTACAGAATCTTTATGTCCCTGTTAGGATGAAAGGAAATAGTAAAAATTGAAAAGAGCCATGGTTTTCAAGGGAAATTGGACACTTGTTTCGAAAAAAGAGAGATATCTACAATAATTATAGGAGGCATGGAGTAAATGAGGTGCTAGAGGAGTATAAAGAATGTAAAAAGAATCTTAAGAAAGAAATTAGGAAGGCTAAAAGAAGATTTTAGCAAGAAAGGTGAAAATAAACCCAAAGGGTTTCTACAGCTATATTAATAGCAAAAGGATAACGAGGGATAAAATTGGACCATTAGAGAACCAGAATGGACAGCTATCTGCAGAGCCAAAAGAGATGGGGGGAGATATTGAACAATTTCTTTTCTTCGGTATTCACCAAGGAGAAGGATATTGAACTCTGTGAGTTAAGGGGAAAAAGTAGAGTAGCTATGGAAACTATGAGATTCAAAGAGGAGGAAGTACTGACACTTTTGAAAAATATAAAAGTGGATAAGTCTCCATGTCCTGACAGGATATTCCTAGGACATTGAGGTAAGTTAGTGTAGAAATAGCAGGAGCTATGACAGAAATATTTCAAATGTCATTAGAAACGGGAATAGTGCCGGAGGATTGGCGTACTGCGCATGTTGTTCCATTGTTTAAAAAGGGTTCAAAGAATAAACCTAGCAATTATAGACCTATTAGTTTGACGTCAGTGGTGGGCAAATTAATGGAAAGGATACTTAGAGATAATATATATAAGCATCTGGATAAACAGGGTCTGATCAGGAACAGTCAACATGGATTTGTGCCTGGAAGGTCATGTTTGACAAACCTTCTTGAATTTTTTGAAGCGGTAACTAGGGAAATTGATGAAGGTAAAAGCAGTGGATGTTGTCTATATGGATTTCAGTAAGGCGTTTGACAAGGTTCCCCATGGAAGGTTGGTTAAGAAGGTTCAATCTTTGGGTGTTAATGGCGGAGTAGCAAGATGGATTCAACAGTGGCTGAATGGGAGATGTCAGAGAGTAATGGTGGATGGCTGTTTGTCAGGTTGGAAGCCGTGTGACCAGTGGGGGTGCCTCAGGGATCTGTGTTGGGTCCACTGTTGTTTGTCATGTACATCAATGATCTGGATGATGGGGTGGAAAATTGGATAAGTAAGTATGCAGATGATACTAAGATAGGTGGTGTTGTGGATAATGAAGTAGATTTTCAAAGTCTACAGAGAGATTTGGGCCATTTGGAAAAGTGGGCTGAAAGATGGCAGATGGAGTTTAATGCTGATAAGTATGAAGTGCTACATCTTGGCAGGACAAATCAAAATAGGACGTACATGGTAAATGGTAGGGAATTGAGGAATGCTGTGGAACAGAGGGATCTAGGAATAACTGTGCATAGTTCCCTGAAGGTGGAATCGCATGTAGATAGGGTGGTAAAGAAAGCCTTTGGTGTGCTGGCCTTTATAAATCAGAGCATTGAATATAGGAGTAGGGAAGTAATGTTAAAAATTGTACAAGGCATTGGTAAGACCAATTCTGGAGTATGGTGTACAATTTTGGTCGCCTAGTTATAGGAAGGATGTCAACAAAATAGAGAGAGTACAGAGGAGATTTACTAGAATGTTGCCAGGGTTCCAGCAACTATGTTACAGAGAAAGGTTGAACAAGTTAGGTCTTTATTCTTTGGAGCGCAGAAGGTTAAGGGGGGACTTCATTGAGGTCTTTAAAATGATGAAAGGGATAGACAGAGTTGACGTGGATATGTTTTTCCCATTGAGGGTAGGGAAGATTCAAACAAGAGGGCATGACATGAGAATTAAGGGACAGAGGTTTCGGGGTAACGTGAGGGGGAACCCCACTCGTCACTGCCTGCCATTCTCAAAAAGGAGCCGTTACTTCTTGCACTCTGCTTCCTGTCTGTTTGGTCCGTTTCCCCCGCCACGGGTACCATGTAATCCCATGCTACCTGCTCCATGGTCGGATAGTCAGCGACTAAACCGTCTCTCCCACTTGCTTTGCCAGGTGAGGAGGGGGCTCTGGGCCCCCAGTAGGACCGAAAACAAGACCTGTCAAAGGGCGGATGAGCTCCTAGTGAGCCAACGGCCATCCACACTTCAGTAGAAGTTGCAATCACAGTGGTACACGGCACTGTAAGGCACCAAGTGCCCGTTGATGTTTTCAACGATGATGCAGTATATGTATAGGAGTCTGACGTAGGAGTCCTTCTTATCCAGGTGTTCCAAGGATGATTGCAGGGCTGCGGAATGTGATCAGCCCTGGACTTGTGGCGGCACATTATTACAATAACGCCATCCACAGTGGGAAGTCTAAGGGAAAGTGTATAACATTTAGTCCAAGTAAAGTCCAATCAACTCCGAAAAATATGTCGTTTAAAAGTCTCAAGTAAAGTAGATTGGATGTCAGGACCGCAGCTGATCTGAAGAGAGGACCGTCAAGTTGTCTGATATGCGCAGAGAAGAAACTGTCCCTTAGTCCGGAGATAAACGTTTTGAAATTTCTGCACATCTTGTCTGACGGGAATGGGTAGAAAAGTGAGTGACCGGGGTGAGGCTGTTCACTGATTATGCTAGTTGTCTGGTCGAGGGAGCGTGAAATATAGATGGTGTCAATGGAGGGAAGTTGTTTTTCCTTGAGCGTATGAGCAACGTCCACAACGCTGCAATTTATTCCGTCCTTAAATGGAACTGTTCACATACTATAAATGGTCACAGAAAGGTGGAATAACTCAATGGGTCAAACAGCATCTCTGGAGAAAAGGAATAGGTAAAGTTTTGGGTCGAGACCCTACCTAAGACTAAGAGTCAGGAGAAAGAGAAACGAGAGATATAGAGGGCGATGTAGAGAGATGTAACACAAATAAATGAAAGATATGGAAACACGTAACGATGATAAAGGAAACAGGCCATTGTTACCTGCAGTCTCGTGGAAAACGAGAATAGACAATGAGACAGAACAAGACGACTTTGAAGCTGATGCGACTTAGGTGGGCGAGTGATGGACAGAGGAAGGGGGTGCAAGGGTTACTTGAAATTAATAAACATTAATTTATCTGTGTTGTAAGCTTTCCAAGCGAAATATGAGATGCTGTTCCTCCAATTTGCGTTTGATCACACTCTGACAATGGAAGAGGCCTAGTACAGATATGTCAGTGTGGGAATAGGAAGTAAAATTAAAGTGTTTGGCAACTGTGAGTTCAGGTAGGTCGAGGCGGACTGAACGAATGTGTTTAGCAAAACGAAAGTAGCAGTCAAACAAATCATGCTGTAATGCATCCTCGTGAAATCGTTTCCACTGTGCACCGGTAGAGGATGGGGATATGCCGCAATTTCTAAGCATTCCGAGGAAGTGGAGGCATCGGTAGGCTATATTGGCCATAGGTTCGACGTGCTAATTTTCTGTTCAAATTCGTTGCTCTTCAACCTTGATAGAAACCCCAACAAGTTTGATGAAACGGATGCAATGTGTTCATCGAAGTGCATTCCAAATGTTGATGTATTTAGAGTTTAGTATATGGTGACAATTCTGTGCTACATCTCATCCACGTGCACGTAAAGGTCAGAACGTTCAATTCGACAGAAATTCAGGAGATCGCTTTGAATTATCCGATCCAGGCAGACACTACCTCATTTAACCCAACAAAGTAATACCCCTTCCTTAGTTTTGCAAGTGCCACTATTTATAGGTAATTGCACTTGTCAAAAGTGATACTCGTCCTAAAATAAATTACATTCACTTTTCAATGTCCCTGAATAAAATCTGGGCTTACAATATTGCCGTCTGAGTGGAGTCACAAGAAATCAAAAAAACAGATTTTTTTTGCGTCATCCCTTGAGGTGCCAACTTCATTGTACAATGATGCAATCAGCGCAAATTGTTTACGGGTTCTTTGTTCACTGGACTGTGACTGAAGTGACGGTCGCACTAATTGTCACCGTCGATGTGCCCTGATTGTATAATAGGTCGCGAAACCAAACACCAGTGGATGAGAGGAGTTAGGGCATTTTCCAAATTCGCTGCTTCGGATAGAAAATGGGATATCCAGCTATTTACTACATCGCGAGCATATACTATCCTGCTCTTGCCGCGATTGGTATACCGGGTAAGAAATAGAAGCTGACTATTTTGGTGTGGTTCTTTCTCTTGTTACCCCTGGTGTATGTTAAAACGTCGACCGTTATGTCCATCACATATGCTTTCTCGCATCATTTTCACGTTTGAAGCTTTTAGAGTCTTTTTAAATCAGATTTTCTCGCACTGTTCACTCTTCGATGTAGATATTTTGTCCGTTCAAACAATTAACTGACTATCTCTAGTGTTTTTTGTGGCCAACATTTTATCCCGCTACAATTTCAAAATCATTACTGGTGCATTTTTGATGTTGACAAAATATGCAGGGTAGATAGTCAGAACACGTTTCATTGTGGGTGAAAGTGTCAAATAAAAGATGGCATAGACTTAATTTGAGAGGAGTACATTTTAAGTAAGATGTGCGAGGTAGGCTTTTGCACAGTGAATGCCGAGTACTTAGAATGCGCTGCCAAAGCTCTGATGGTACAATATTTGATGGCCGCTTCTAAACGACTTTTAGATTGGCACATGAATATGGAGGGATTGAAGACATATAGATCACGTACATGCAAAGGATATTAGTTTATATTTAGCATCGTACGACACAGACCTCGAGGGCTGACGCGCTGTATGTGTAATTCAAGGTCCAATGTCATGTGCACTATACTTCGTTAGACTTTTACAGCAGGAAGGGACAAATAGCCGGACGCTCAATTATTTTCCATTCTACGTATTGAATTTTAATCATTTATGTACCAAACGTTGTAAGAATTCTTCATTCTTTCATAGATATGAATAATTAAAATATTCTAATCGCGTGTTATTTAATTCATGTGATGGTAATAATATGTGCAATGCTCTGGATTTCGCATGTTTCAAACAAATCCTTCCAAGTCCAATGGACTACCACAGAAGGACGGCTCCATGTGAGCCACGCCTCTTGTTAAAGATAATCGGGACATATCCTCGTTGTGACCTTTATATATGGCTACGGACGCACGGTCGCTTCCGAGGCCTCACTACGCTTTGATGTTCATCTCCACGTCGGGCGAGCCGATTATAGATGTAAAGCGATGAGCGAAGTTCCCAAACCTTTTTAATTTAATGACAACATCTTGTCTGTCTGAGGTAAGAAACTGGAATATATTTCTCGCCACTCTCCTCTGATAGCCGACCCATGTTACCGACATTTTAATGTATTTCTGATTTGGAATATTTACCAAATGCTAGCAAAATGTTATTTGTAATTTCATACCTAAGTTAAAAAAAATCATGGTTACTTTCTGTGACCTGTTTGACTAATTCAAGCAGCCGGATGGAGAAAATGTGTTCATAAGACATTGGCCATTATCATTCCCAGGTTATTTAACTGATAACAGAGCCCGAGGCATATTCGTGGCCGTTTTATTGCGATCGCCAGCTCCCTACCCTTGCGGAAATATTTTCTTTACTTTTAATCATATTACATTATTTAAAATGCACTGCTCTTCCATATCTTCTGATGTATGTCAACTCGATTACTGAACCAAACGATGTAACCGAGCTATTAGTGATGTTAGTATTTCTTAACAACCATTTTCCCAACGTGTGAGAATTTTAAATTGAACACGTTCATTATCGTTCGGATCCGTTATTTATTTGGCAGAAACATATTGCATCCGGTGGTCGTTGCAATTAGCTCCAGGATGGGAATCGATTTCACCACGGTTGGGACGTGCACACTGAAAAGAGCCGATGAGATTGGCTGCGTTTGCAACGAGGTTTCCTTTATCACGATTGTTCCCCTTGTTTCCATGTAGTTAACTTAATGGCAATCGTGATCCTCTCCCGTGGAAAATGCGGTCTTTCCAAATGCATCACTCGTTACCTGGTGGGAATGGCGGCGGCAGACCTCATGGTAGTTATCGTCGTTGCAATAGTGGAGCAGACAAATGTTATCTATGTGTATTCCAGTACATTGCTCATCACACCAATATGCGCTCTGACACTTGTTTTGAGGGTTGCAACCACGGACTGTTCCGTTTGGCTCACGGTGGGTTTCACCTTCGATCGCTTCATCGCAATTTGCTGCCAAAAGTTTCAGATACGGTATTGCAGTGAAAGAACTGCGACGGTGGTGATAGTAGTCGTGACAATTCTGAGCTGTGCGAGATGTGTTCCGTTTTACTTTGCAATAGAGCCTTACACCATCATCGACAACGTGCCATGGCGATGCATCTTTATAGGAGGATACTCCACTTCATCTGTGTGGAAAGCGTACGAGTTAATTGACAGTATCATAACACCATTATTACCAATTGCGTTAATTCTACTGTTTAATGGGTTGACAGTGAGGTACATAATTGCGGCAAATAGGGTCCGCCAAGGATTGCGGAACAACAGCGAGAATCAGAAGGATCCAGAAGTGGAAAACAGGAGAAAGTCAATGGTTTTGCTGTTCACTCTATCAGCCAATTTCATATTATTATGGATGCCTTATGTGATTTCTTCTATGAACTGGCAAACGCAAAATTATTTTTACACAGACAAATATATGAGTAACCCAATATATATCCTGCAGCAATTTGGGTTTATGTTTAAATTCCTCAGCACCTGCACCAACACATGTATCTATACACTGTCACAGAGAAAATTCCGAGAGGAGCTGAAGAATGGAGTGAAATCTCTACTTGCACTGAATGGACATCTTTGTAAATAGCACGCTAATCTAATGTAAAATCCGTTGGGCGGCCGAATAAAAGTTAATGGAACTCCGATGTCTTTTTCTAAATGTATCAGGAATGCATGTGACAGTCAGTAGCTTTGTGCTTCCACGTGAGGCAACACGATCATTTCGAATAAATACTTGAAACTGAGCCAACATATTAAACACCGATGGCATAATGTTTATGTCGGGAAACATGCTTTCCAAACCATTTGTTTATTGATGCTTGGTGATTCTTTTTAATATCATTGAATGTAAGTAGCCAAGCATATCTATTTGCAAATTAATTGAAAGGTAAAAACATCGAAAATCTTCGTTGTTCTCGCAGAGTTGGTAACTGTTTTTGCACCGAAGACAGCATTCAGATTACAGACATTTAATAAATTGGGCAGACGATTGAAATACTCATGGAATGATTATAAAAGCATTAAATCACTGGATTGCTGAGATAAGGTATGATTGCGATGTACTGAGATAAGGTATGACGACAGAATGCTGCTATGCTTGCCTATGCGCGCCCTTCGAGTTGTTGAGCATCGACTCATAGAGAAGTACAACATAGTATCAGGCCATTCGAAACAAATTACACACGTCGAACAGATTGGGATTTGGACTGAAGATAGAGACTAAATGCTGGAGTAACTCAGCGGATCAGACAGCATCTCCGGAGCAAAGGAATAGGCGACGTTAACGGTCGGAACCCTACCTAGACTGGTCCAATTTGTCTGTAGTTGGAGGATATATGGGCAAAATATCTATAAACTGTAGAAACGTATCTTATCAAATATCTTGTTAATGTTCACACTGACCATTCCTCACGCCACCCCACCCCCAATCTACTTGTCAGACCGTGTCGAAACAATCATTTTTTAGACTAAATCGTCCACGAAAAATCCATGCAAAATATGGCTAGTCAAATGTTGCGTTTCAAAGTGTCCCTAAGGAAACCATGAATTTCAAATACAAATACATCGTGTCCTTTAGAATCATCCCCAGTATCTTTCAAGTCGTTAATATCAGCTTCAGTAGTCAGTAAATCCATTAATTCAGATTGCAACCCTTGTTAAATGAAAGTACAGTTATGTGATGTTCTCGTCTTCCGATACCATTCCCGTGGAGTAGAAATGTAGATTTGTTTCCACGACCTCGGTAGTCTCCACGATTGCTGCCCAAGTCTACTAGTTTACACCAGGTCAGTTCATGAGCTTTATCAAATGTTATGCGCTCAACAACACCCGCACGTCCTTCACCGCCACGTTGATATATGCTTCAGGGCATAACTTTTTGCTTTCCTGAAATCAACGGCATCCGTGTTTTTTTCCATGGTAAATATAGCATTTTATAAAAGGAATGGACCGTTGGAAATGTGTTTTATCCACCCGATGCATAATTAATATATTCTAATTTATTGCTAAATTCAAAAATTGCACCAAGGAACGCAGCGCTGACAATTGATTATCGCAGTAATATAATTCCGCAGCAACGGGTTATTGATGCCTGGGGCACGAGTGCAACACTTTCTGTGGTAACTGTAGAATTTGGCACAACTTTTTTTAACTGGTGTCAGATAAAGTGAATTGGAATTCAATGATTTGCATAGAAACAGGGGAAAAATGTCGACTCGAGCTGCCTCAGCGAGAAATCCCTCTCCATCAAATACACAAATGAATTACACAATAGCTTGTAAAAGAAAACTTCGTCTTTCACGAAAGTGGTGCAAATTTACAGTTTATCTTGCAGTATAGCATGGGAGGAGGCTGGTTTCTGAAATGTGGTCGGCTGTGATAACCCGATGTTCGTTCTTGCAATGTGGCATTACTGATTAACGCTGCAGTGGGTGAAATTATCACATCGAAGCGAGTTTACCTCAGGGACACC
The DNA here is from genome assembly GCA_035221665.1 of Okamejei kenojei. Taxonomy (NCBI): domain Eukaryota; kingdom Metazoa; phylum Chordata; class Chondrichthyes; order Rajiformes; family Rajidae; genus Okamejei; species Okamejei kenojei. The sequence continues at coordinate 1,291,583 of CM069131.1, forward strand.
ATGCATCAGAGCCGAAAATAGTGTCTGAACGTTGTGCACAACCGCGCCTCTCGATCATTTGCTTTGCCTGTTCTTCCATTCGCGCCTTTCTGCACCCTTTAAATTCTCACAAAAAAAAATGAAGACATTCGTTGAATTAATTACTTACATTTGAAGTTGTTTCAGCCCTTTAGAAAATAGACACAAAACGCCGGAGTAACTCATTGCGTCTGGAAGCATCTCTCGAGAGAAGGAATGGGTGAAGTTTCGACACGCTTTTCCAGACTGAAGAAATTATCCAAAGAAGGGTCTCGACCCGAAACATCACTCGTTCCTTCTCTCCAGAGATATAGCCTGTCCCGCAGAGTTACTCCAGCTTTTTTGTGTCTATCTTCGGTTTAAACCAGCAACTGCAGTTCCTTCAAACACATCTTTAGAAATAACTTCCATTTGACTAAATATGGAAATATGAGCGATCAAACCGATGCCATAGATTTGACCATGGTACTTCGACCATTAGCAAATTTGCAGATGACACAAAGCTGGGTGGCAGTGTGAACTGTGAGGAGGATGGTATGAGAATGCAGGGTGACTTGGACAGGTTGGGAAACTAGGCAGATGCATGGCAGATAAAGTTTAATGTGGATAAATGTGAAGTCCAAAAACAGGAAGGCATATTACTATCTAAATGGCGTCAAGTTGGGAAAAGGGGAAGTACAACGGGATCTGGGGGTCCTCGTTCATCAGCCTATGAAAGTAAGCATGCAGGTACTGCAGCAGTGAAGAAAGCGAATGACAGGTTGGCCTTTATAACAAGAGGAGTCGAGTGAAGGAGCAAAGAGGTTCTTATGCAGTTGTACTGAGCCCTAGTGAGACCGCACCTGGAGTATTGTGTGCAGTTTTGGTCCGCTAATTTGAGGAAGGACATTCTTCCTATTGAGGGAGTGCAGCGTATGTTTACAAGGTTAATTCATGGGATGGCGGGTCTGTCATATGCGGAGAGAATGGAACGGCTGGGCTTGTACACTATGGAGTTTAGAAGGTTGAAAGGGATATTATTGAAACATATAAGATTGTTAAGGGGTTGGACGCACTAGAGGCAGGAAACATGTTCCCGATGTTGGGGGAGTCTAGAACCAGAGGCCACAGTTTAAGAATAAGGGGTAAGCCATTTAGAACGGAGATGATGAAACACCTTTTCTCACAGAGAGTTGTGAGTCTGTGGAATTATCTGCCTCAGTGGAGGCCGGTTCTCTGGATACTTTCAAGAGAGAGCTAGATAAAGCTCTTAAAGATAGCGAAGTCGGGGGATATGGGGAGAAGGCAGGAACGGGGTACTGATTGGGAATGATCAGCCATGATCACATTGAATGGCGGTGCTGGCTCGAAGGGCAAAATGGCCTATTCGTGCACCTATTGTCTATTGTCTATGTCTATTGAAACCAGAAATGTATTTCTCTCGCCATTGGTGTTGTGAGGCATGAACGATTCCAAAACTTTAATGTTTTTATGTCATTTTATGACTTTTCCGCTTAAGACATATCATTTTTTATATATCACTTTGCTTTTCTTGTTGGAAAACTCTTCTGTATCCAGGGTGAGGACTCATGTTTCGAAAAGAACAATAATAGAAGTAGATGGAATACTTTATTGTCACATGTGTCAAGGCATCAGAGTCGCCACAAAAGCGGTGCTGACAAAGATACCAAATACCACCCCCGCTCCTCCTCTCCGACCCTCCTGGCAGTCTCACCATGATGGTAGCTCCATTGTTCATTGTTGTCACCCTCCCCCACTTAATGGGGATGGGAGTATAGTCGTGCAATCGGGATGATGCTGAGGTGGTGCTGGTTCATTCACAAGCAGGATGTGCCATCTATTGCTATCTGCAGGTGACGCCGTCAGCTCTGGCCAGATATGAGAGGCTTTTCAGAAGACAGAAAAGCCGGAAATCTCCAGAACCGGACAATGTTTCCCCTTTCTACTCCCAAGCTCTGTGCCGAACAACTGGCATCGGTCTTCACAGGCATCTTCAACCAGTCCCTGCAAACGTATACTGGCCCTGCTTGCTTCAAAGCCTCCACTATTGTCCCTGTAACCAAAACAGCAAGGATTACTGGTGTTAATGACTACAGGCCTGTCACAATGACCTCTGTAGTCATAAAGGCCCTTGAAAGACTTGTGCTGGCCAAGATGAAGAATATCACGAACCCCCTGCTGGACCCTCTGCAGTTTGCATATCAGGCCAATAGATCTGTGGATGACGCAGTCAACCTGGGGCTGCACTTCATCCTCCAGCACCTAGACCGCCAGGGGACATATGCGAGGATTTAGTTTGTTGATTTTAGCTCTGCATTCAACACCATTGTGCCAGAGCTACTACACTCCAAACACTGTGAGTTGACTGTGCGTTAACCCCTCTGTCGGTGGATCACCAGCATCCTGACAGACATGAAGCAGCATGCGAGGCTGGGAAGCACATCTCAGACCCGCAAACGCTCAGCATAGGAGCATCCATGGCCGACCGAAGGGGGGGGGGGGGGGCGGGGGGCGTTGGGTGCGGTCGCACCCCTTTTTCCCCCAGAATAAAAACAAATCCCGAGAAAAAATATTTGCGACCTGCACAGTTCGGGGAAGCTGGTGACGCGGTAGCGACGTAAAATGACTCCGTCGCTCCGATGATTCGGGGCCGCGGTGTCTCCCAGCATGGTGCATCGCCTCCATCCGCGGCGTCGGAGCCTCGCCGCCGGTGAACCTGGTGGCCATGGAGCGGGTCTGCTGCCGGCGGGCTGTCGGGGAGACCGTTCTCCCGTCTCCGTGCGGGAAGCGGGACGGACTGACTCTGAACAGTGCTGGCAGCGGCCGTGACCCGTCACCCGTCACCAGGCGCTGCTGCGGCCGCGTCCCCCCGCCGGTCCCTCGCGCCCCCCCCCGCCGGTCCCTCGCCCCCCACCCGCCGGTCCCTCGCCCCCCCCCCCCCACCGGTCCCTCATCCCCCCCGCCCGCCCCTGTAGCCCCCCCGCCCATCCTTGTCGCCCCCCGCCGGTCCCTCGCCCCCCCCCCAGCCGGTTCCCCTCCCGGCCGCGGGCTCTCGGTTTGGTCGGCGGCGGCGGCGGAGGCTGTAGTGCGGGGTGACCGAGGATCGGAGCGAATGTCGGGCCTCGCGCAGCAGCAGTAGCGGCGATGGCGGAGCCGCCCGCCCTCATAGCGGTCGCTATGTGCCCCTGCGGAGAAGAGGAGGTGGCGAAGAGATCCCACCTGCCTCACCTTTGGCAGCGGCACTTAGTGGTGGACAGGGACGGCCAAGGCCAATGCCGGTCTTGTCCGAGGAGCGCTGACCTGCCTTCTTCCCCACCACCTCTGCCCCTCCCCCCCCCTCTCTCTTGTACGCCCAACCTCCACCTCCCTTATCTTGGGACGCCTCTTTTCACGTCACTTATTTCTTTCCTCCAGAGATGTTGCCTGACCCGCTGATCCCCATTCCCGCCTCTATTCAGTCCTGACAGACATCCCATGTTCTCCCCTCCCCATCTAACCCCCACCCCCGATCTATTCATCCTGCTCCGATCTCCTTATCCACCTCACATTGATTCTCCTGCCATCCCCATCCATCCTACACTGGTCCCCCAATTCATCCTGCACTAACCCCTTTTCCCATCCATCCTGTACTGCTAGTCCCATTCATCCCGTACTGACCCGCCTCCATTTATCCTGCACTGGTCTCCCAATCCATCCTGTACTGCCCCTCCTCCATTTATCCTACGCTGTAATGAACTACCCATTCATCCTGCACTGATATTCCATTCATCATGCACTGATCCCCCAATTCATCTCCCCATTAATCCTGTACTGATACCCCCATCGATCCTGCACTGATTCCCCCATCCTGTACTGTCCCCCCATCCATCCTGTTCTAATCCCCCCCATTCATTCTGTACTGTCCCCCCATTCATCCTGTACTGTCCCCCATCCATCCTGTTCTAACCCCCTCCCCATTCTTCCTGTATTGTCCCCCCATTCTTCCTGTATGGCCCGCCCATTCATCCTGCACTGATCCCCCATCCATTCTGTACTGATCCTCCCCCATCCATCATGTACTGATTGCCACTGAAATCCCCCGCGCTCTCCCCTCACAATTTTACCTACTCCAACCGACACACACTAATTCCCCTGCCTCAATCCACCCATTCCGCACCGATTGCAGAATTCATTTTAACGGCAAATCAATGCACTTAACATGGAGTATCAGTACTGTAGTTATTTATTGAGCAACATTCACAACTATACGTGTTAAAGAAGGAACTGCAGATGCTGGAGAATCGAGGGTTACACAAAAAGCTGGAGAAACTCAGTGGCACAGAGACCGGCCCTGATGCTCAGAAGGGTAACAAAAAGAGGAGGGCAATTGTAATAGGGGACTCTACAGTTAGGGGGTCGGATAGGCGATTCTGTGGACGCAGTCGGGAGACCCGGATGGTAGTTTGCCTCCCTGGTGCCAGGGTCTCGCATGTGTCAGAACGTGTCCAAAAGATTCTGAAAAGGGAGGGAGAGGAGCCTGATGTTGTGGTACACATAGGTACCAATGACATAGACAGAAAAAGTGACGAGGTCCTGAAGGGAGAATTTAGGGAGTTGGGGGGAAAGTTAAGGAGAAGGACCAAAAGGGTAACAATTTCAGGATTACTGCCTGTGCCGCGTGACAGTGATAGTAGGAATGAAATGAGGTGGAGGTTAAATGCGTGGCTGAGGTACTGGTGCAGTGGGCAGGGATTCACGTTTCTTGATCACTGGGACCTCTTTTGGGGAAGGCATGATCTGTACACAAAGGACGGGTTGCACTTGAGCCTGAGGGGGACCAATATCCTGGCAGGGAGATTTGCAAAGGCTACTGGGGAGACTTTAAACTAGAAAGGCTGGGGGGAGGGACTCGGGTAGAGGGGGCTAGGGGTCAGGGTGTGGGGCAAGAGGCAGAGAAGGGACGCACTCGGATCCAAAATATAGGCGAGAAAGATGAAAAAGATAATAGACAGAGAATAAGGGATGGTGGGTTTCTAAAATGTGTATATTTTAATGCTAGGAGCATTATAAAATATAAGCTAAGGTGGACGAACTTAGAGCCTGGATTGACACCTGGAAATATGATGTTGTGGCAATCAGTGAAACATGGTTGCAGGAGGGCTGTGATTGGAAACTAAATATTCCAGGATTTCGTTGCTTCAGGTGTGATATAATTGGAGGGACCAGAGGGGGAGGTGTTGCATTGCTTGTCAGAGAAGATATTACAGCAGTGCTTTGGCAGGATAGATTAGAGGGCTCGTCTAGGGAGGCTATTTGGGTGGAATTGAGAAGTGGGAACGGTGTAGCAACACTTTTAGGGGTGTATTATAGACCGCCAAATGGGGAGCGTGAATTGGAAGAGCAAATATGTAAGGAGATAGCAGATATTAGTAGTAAGCACAAGGTAGTGATTGTGGGAGATTTCAATTTTCCAAAAATAGACTGGGAAACACATTCTGTAAATGGGCTGGATGGTTTGGAGTTTGTAAAATGTGTGCAGGATAGTTTTTTGCAGCAGTACATAGAGGTATCGACCAGAGAAGGGGCAGTGCTGGACCTCCTGTTAGGAAATTAGGCAGGTCAGGTGACGGAGGTATGCGTTGGTGAGCACTTCGGGACCAGTGATCACAATACCATTAGTTTCAATATAATTATGGAGAGAGTCAGAACTGGACCTAGGGTGGAGATTTTTGATTGGAGAAAGGCTAACTTTGAGGGAATGCGTAAGGAAGTTAAAGGAGTGAATTGGGACACTTTGTTTCATGGGAAGGATGTAGAAGAGAAATGGAGGACATTTAAAGGGGAAATTGTAAGAGTACAGAATCTTTATGTCCCTGTTAGGTTGAAAGGAAATAGTAAAAAATTGGAAAGAGCCATGGTTTTCAAGGGAAATTGGACACTTGTTTCGAAAAAAGAGAGATATCTACAATAATTATAGGAGGCATGGAGTAAATGAGGTGCTAGAGGAGTATAAAGAATGTAAAAAGAATCTTAAGAAAGAAATTAGGAAGGCTAAAAGAAGATATGCGGTTGCTTTGGCAAGAAAGGTGAAAGTAAACCCAAAGGGTTTCTACAGCTATATTAATAGCAAAAGGATAACGAGGGATAAAATTGGACCATTAGAGAACCAGAATGGACAGCTATCTGCAGAGCCAAAAGAGATGGGGGAGATATTGAACAATTTCTTTTCTTCGGTATTCACCAAGGAGAAGGATATTGAACTCCGTGAGTTAAGGGGAAAAAGTAGAGTAGCTATGGAAACTATGAGATTCAAAGAGGAGGAAGTACTGACACTTTTGAAAAATATAAAAGTGGATAAGTCTCCAGGTCCTGACAGGATATTCCCTAGGACATTGAGGGAAGTTAGTGTAGAAATAGCAGGAGCTATGACAGAAATATTTCAAATGTCATTAGAAATGGGAATAGTGCCGGAGGATTGGCGTACTGCGCATGTTGTTCCATTGTTTAAAAAGGGTTCAAAGAATAAACCTAGCAATTATAGACCTATTAGTTTGACGTCAGTGGTGGGCAAATTAATGGAAAGGATACTTAGAGATAATATATATAAGCATCTGGATAAACAGGGTCTGATCAGGAACAGTCAACATTTATTTGTGCCTGGAAGGTCATGTTTGACAAACCTTCTTGAATTTTTTTGAAGCGGTAACTAGGGAAATTGATGAGAGTAAAGCAGTGGATGTTGTCTATATGGATTTTAGTAAGGCCTTTGACAAGGTTCCCCATGGAAGGTTGGTTAAGAATGTTCAATTTTGGGGTGTTAATGGCGGAGGAGCAAGATGGATTCAACAGTGGCTGAATGGGAGATGTCAGAGAGTAATGGTGGATGGCTGTTTGTCAGGCTGGAAGACGGTGACCAGTGGGGTGCCTCAGGGATCTGTGTTGGGTCCACTGTTGTTTGTCATGTACATCAATGATCTGGATGATGGGGTGGAAAATTGGATAAGTAAGTATGCAGATGATACTAAGATAGGTGGTGTTGTGGATAATGAAGTAGATTTTCAAAGTCTACAGAGAGATTTGGGCCATTTGGAAAAGTGGGCTGAAAGATGGCAGATGGAGTTTAAAGCTGATAAGTGTGAAGTGCTACATCGTGGCAGGACAAATCACAATAGGACGTATATGGTAAATGGTAGGGAATTGAGGAATGCTGTGGAACAGAGGGATCTAGGTATAACTGTGCATAGTTCCCTGAAGGTGGAATCGCATGTAGATAGGGTGGTAAAGAAAGCCTTTGGTGTGCTGGCCTTTATCAATCAGAGCATTGAATATAGGAGTAGGGAAGTAATGTTAAAATTGTACAAGGCATTGGTAAGACCAATTCTGGAGTATGGTGTACAATTTTGGTCGCCTAGTTATTGGAAGGATGTCAACAAAATAGAGAGAGTACAGAGGAGATTTACTAGAATGTTGCCAGGGTTCCAGCAACTATGTTACAGAGAAAGGTTGAACGTTAGGTCTTTATTCTTTGGAGCGCAGAGGTTAAGGGGGGACTTGATTGAGGTCTTTAAAATGATGAAAGGGATAGACAGAGTTGACGTGGATACGTTTTTCCCATTGAGGGTAGGGAAGATTCAAACAAGAGGGCATGACATGAGAATTAAGGGACAGAAGTTTCGGGGGAAAATGAGGGGGAACTTCTTTACTCAGAGGGTGATGGCTGTGTGGAATGAGCTTCCAGCAGAAGTGGTGGAGGCAGGATCGATTTTAACATTTAAGAGTAAAGTGGATAGGTATATGGACGTGAAGGGCATGGAGGGGTATGGTCTGAGTGCAGGTAGATGGGACTAGGGTAAAACAAATGGTCGGCACGGACTGGAAGGGCCGAGAGGGCCTGTTTCCGTGCTGTAATTGTTATATGGTTATATGGTTATGGGTGCAGCAGCATCTAAGGAGCGAAGGAGATAGGCGACGTTTCGGGTCGAGACCCTTCTTCAGACTGGTCAGGGATCAGGGAAACGAGAGATATAGACGGTGATGTGGAGTGATAAAGAACAATGAATGAAAGATATGCAAAAAAGGATCGATGATAAAGGGAACAAGCCATTGTAAGCTGTTTGTGGTGTGAAAATGAGAAGCTAGTGCGGCTAGGGTGGGGGAGGGAGATAGAGATAGAGGGAATGCCAGGGCCCAAGGGCTGAGGGAGAGGTGGGAAGGGGAGGAGGCAGCAAGGGTTAACAGAATTGAGAAAATTCAATGTTCAAGCCCAAAGGATGCAGACTCCCCAAGCGGAATATGAGGTGCTTGTTCCTCCAACTTGCGGTGTTGCTGTACCCCTTCCCCGGGCACTTTCCCTTGCAACCGCAAGAAATGCAACACTTGTCCGTTCACCTCCCCCCTCCACTCCTTTCATGGACCCAAGCAGTCCTTCCAGGTCTGACAGAGGTTCACCTGCACTTCCTCCAACCTCATCTACTGCATCCGCTGCTCCAGATGCCAGATGATCTATATCGGTGAGACCAAGCGGAGGCTTGGCGATCGTTTCGCCGAACACCTCCGCTCGGTCCGCAAAAACCAACCCGACCTCCCGGTGGCTCAGCACTTCAACTCCCCCTCCCATTCCGTATCCGACCTCTCGGTCCTGGGCCTCCTCCACGGCCGGTGAGCAACACCGCAAGTTGGAGGAACAGCACCTCATATTCCGCTTGGGGAGTCTGCATCCTTTGGGCTTGAACATTGAATTTTCTCAATTCTGTTAACCCTTGCTGTCTCCTCCCCTTCCCACCTCTCCCTCAGCCCTCAGGCCCTGGCATTCCCTCTATCTCTATCTCCCTCTCCCACCCTAGTCGCACTAGCTTCTCATTTCCACACCACAAACAGCTTACAATGGCCTGTTCCCTTTATCATCGATACTTTTTCGCATATCTTTCATTCATCTCTCCACGTCACCGTCTATATCTCTCGTTTCCCTGATCCCTGACCAGTCTGAAGAAGGGTCTCGACCCGAAACGTCGCCTATCTCCTTCGCTCCTTAGATGCTGCTGCATCCGCTGAGTTTCTCCAGCTTTTTGTGTAATTCACAACTATACATTGGATTTATCCAGGTTTTACTTCTACAGTCGCTCATATACATCACAAATTTGGTCAGGAATATTTCAGTTGAATATTCCAAAATCTAAGGACGACAGAGAGTCAACGTGCGTCACTACGCATCGCATCGCGTCACGACCCGACCACGACGCGACAACCTCTTTTCAGGCTGTCGCCGAAAATATCACCCAAGTGCGACAGGCCTTTCACTCTGCGAAACTTGAGGGCAACGCTTTCGAAGGCAGCGTTGGCGGCAAACCTCTCCATGGCCAGGTTGTCGATCACATGGGCTCGAGTCCGCAGTGCTCGAAGAAACTGTCCAAGCCCGAGCAGGCTTGGGAGAAGCGGCAGCTGATGTCGGAGTACGAGCACCATAATCCACCTTCATCAACCTACCGCTTGAGCGGCTCCTTGGGATGACCTGTTGCTGATTCTCGTGAAGCTGCTGGCGTGGTTACCTGTGCACCCTGGGATGCTGTGGTGGCTGGTGCTTCCTTGGGTGCTGCTGGAGTGGTTAGGTGTGCACGCTTGGGTGCTGCTGGTGTGCCCATCGCAAGGCTGCATACTCTCCCCCCTCCTCAACTCTCTCTACACCAATGACTGCACCTCCACTGACTCCTCTGGAAAGCTTGTCAAGTTTGCGGACGACACAACCCTGATTGGACTGATCCGGGATGGGGAGGAATCTGCCTACAGACACGAAGTGTCACATCTGACATCCTGGTGCCATCGCAATAACCTAGAGCTCAACGCTCTTAAGACAGTGGAATTGATTGTAGACTTTAGGAGAGCTCACCCTACCCTCAACCCACTCACCATCAACAACACCACCGTCACATCTGTGGAGTCCTTTAAGTTCCTGGGAACCATCATCTCCAAGGACCTTAAGTGGGGGACTACGATCGATTCCACAGTCAAAAAGGCACAACAGAGGATGTACTTCCTGAGGCAGCTGAGAAAGCACAATGTACCACAAGTGATGATGGTCCAATTCTATACGGCCATCGTAGAATCTGTCCTCACCTTCTCCATCATGGTCTGGTTTGGCTCAGCCACCAAGCACGACACCCGGAGGCTGCAGCGAATCGTCCGATCAGCTGAGAAGGTCATTGGCTGCAACCTTCTCTCCATTGACGAACTGTACACTGCAAGGGCCAGGATGCGAGCGGGCAAGATCATCTCTGACCCCTCACATTGGCCACCAACTCTTCGAATCACTTCCCTCTGGAAGGCGACTCCGGACTGTCAAAGCTGCCCCAGCCAGACATAAAAACAGCTTTTTTCCACGAGCAGTAGCTCTACTCAATAACCAAAAATCCGTAGCCTCCTTTTGCTCTGGTATTTTATTTAATTCACATGTTTAATCAATAATGTTTTATTAGTAATGTTTAATGTTTTATGTGTCATTATTAACTGTCACTGTATGTCATGTTGTCACTAACGGGCGGAACACCAAGGCAAATTCCTTGTATGTGAATACTTGGCCAATAAACTTATTCAAATTCAAACTTATTCAAATGAACGTGGCTTGGGAGCAGTTCCAGATGTTACACTGAGGCGGTCCTGACCCTTTTTGTTTTTGGCTAGTGGTGGTAGTGTCTGCTCGTCTTTTACCATCTTTTTTGAACGAATCGGTTTTTTTGCAGCTTGGGGTGGATTTCGGATGGTGTTCGAACTTGCGGTACTAGGCAGTGTGGCTCGGGGTCTGCCTTAACATCAGTCGCTGGGGGGTGGGGGGGGGGGGACACCCAGCACTGCTTCACGGGAGATGATGCGCAGGTTCAGCAAGTCGAGGTAGACGTCCGATGCTACTCTGTGGGATCGTTCCATCACTTGTTTGGCACTCCTGATGGCACGTTCAGCCCGCCCGTTTGACTGTGAGTATTCTGGGCTGCTGGTGATATGACCAAAGTTCCAATGTTTAGCAAAGTTTTTGAAGTACTGGCTGGTAAATTGACTGCCATTTTCATATAGTAATTGATACCGAGACCCGTGGACAGAAAAATGATGTTCCAGCTTCTGGACTACCGCCGCGGAGGTGTGGCTACGGAGTAGGTCAATTTCAAACCATCCGAAATAAGAGTCGACTAGAACCAGGTATTGTTAGCCATGCCGATTAAAAATGTCGGTTGCCACTGTGGACCATGGGAGGTCGGGAACCAGGTGGGAGAGAAATGGCTGCTATTGTTGATGTGGTGCCAAACTGGTGCATGCCGCAGAGGACTCTACTTTCTCACGAATATAGTAAGGCCAGAAAAAAACATGATTTTCGCTCGTAGAATGGTTGCCTCTGCGCCTGGATGTCCCCCATGGACAGCATCGAAGTACTTCCTGCGTAGGGAGGCAGGAATTACAGTTTTGTGGCACTTTCCGATAATGCCATCTTGTAGTACTAGTTCGTCACCAACGGAAAAGAAGGGCCGGATTGGGAATGGTAGTCTGTATTGCTTGTCTGGTCACCCGTGCTGTGTGACAAAGGAGGGCAATCGTATGGTATCATCAGCAGCAGGTCTTCCAAACAGAACGAGGGAATATAGGCCCGTCTGCTGTAAAAATCTGTCCCCTCACTATGCGTATGATGTTTCCAGGTCTGCGTTCCAGAGCAATGCAGGGATTGCTCAGCTCTGTGGAAAAAAGGTAGCATTGCTTTCAATCTTTGCACTGATATTAGAGACCAACGATTTGTTTTGACAATTGCCTTGGTCTGGCAGCTCCGGGGGGTGGGGGTGGCAGCATTTCATCCACCGGGTCCGTGCTGGGTACTGCTACAATAATGTAATTAGTCTCATTCCCTGATCTTTCCCCACAACTCTTCAGGCTATTTCTCCTGAAAGATCTGTCCAATTCCCAAGAAGAATTGCCAGTTAAAACATTTCCACACGTTTCCCCAGAAGAAGCACAGGAATTTCCCATTCATCAGCAGTGGTGAATTTTGATTTGCCGCACGTCTTCGTATCCAAAATTGAGTCTTGGTGTTTGCCCAGAATGCTCAGTAAAATATTGTTTCCTCACTTGAAACAGCTTATGTATATTTTTGCAAATCCACCTATCAGTTGAATTTGAATGGGATTAGGTGGAATAATTTTATTAAATACATATTAAGCAAGGTAATGTAGTTGTAGTAACTCCATTAGAGGAAGCATGTGAAGGATTTGGATAGGGTACGGCAGACGTTTCGCTGAAGGCTTACTTAATTAGATGGCAATAGCCTCAAGGAAGGGTTGGGAACATTTGTGCTGTTCTCTGTGAAATGCCGGATGTCGAGAGGACACCTGAGAGTAATATATAGAATTGTGACGGGTATAGATAGCGACGACTGAATGATTATTTTCCCAGCGCGGAATTGTCAAAATTCGAAGGCATTGCAAGGTGAGAGGGGCAAGGTTTAACAGAGTTATGGATGCCTGGGATGAATTTCCAGGTGTGATGGTGGGGGGAGACAAAATACTGCCGTTTTTAATGTTTTGCATAAAAACATTTTGTCAAGCGGGCAATAGAGGTACACGATCATATGCAGGGAGATGAGATTCGTGTATATTGGTACTGTTTATAGCGCAGACACTTGGGGGCGAAAGGCCGGTTCTTCCGATGCGTTCTGGGTTTATATTTTTGAAAGTGCTGTCTTTGGGGAGGTTAAAATCAACCTTGAGGCCACTATTGAAATAGCAGCGTGTGCCAAACACTGCAAAAATATGAGCAAAATGTTGAGATATTTGCAGAAATAGAATGTGAAATAGTGTTCTTCAGCTCCATAACGTTACGACGGATCATCACTCGTCAGCTCTTACGTTTGATAGTTGCAGTAGTCCGAGGAGACATTAGTCTGAAGAAGGGGTTCGGCCCGAAACGTTGCCTATTTCCTTCGCTCCAGAGATGCTGCCTCACTCGCTGAGTTTCTCCAGCATTTATGTCTACCTCTGACATTATTATTTGTTCGTCCAGTAGGGTATGCGCGTGCAGCTGAGAAATAAAAAGCGATGTTCATCTTGCTGGGAGTGTACTGCAGGCCCCGAACTCGTCACGATAAATGAGAAAAACACAAATGCCAAGAGGATGCTTGCAGCTGCGAGACAATTGGGATTGTGAAGGTAGGGGGTTTTATAATCCTAAAATAGAGTGGGATTATCATGGAGCCACTGTTTGCGGTTGAGTGTCTTAGAGTGCATGCACGGGTCATATATAAGGGCCTTCCAGAGAAAGGGCTAAATTTGATATATTCCGAGGAAATTAAGAAGGGTCAGTAACTGAAATGTTGCGGGCGAGACTTTCGGACCAGCGATCACATTCTATTAGTATTAAAATAGTTATATAAGAGGGATAAAATTGGACCATTAGAGAACCAGAATGGACAGCTATCTGCAGAGCCAAAAGAGATGGGGGAGATATTGAACAATTTCTTTTCTTCGGTATTCACCAAGGAGAAGGATATTGAACTCGGTGAGTTAAGGGGAAAGAGTAGAGTAGCTATGGAAACTATGAGATTCAAAGAGGAGGAAGTACTGACACTTTTGAAAAATACAACAGTGGATAAGTCTCCAGGTCCTGACAGGATATTCCCTAGGACATTGAGGGAAGTTAGTGTAGAAATAGCAGGAGCTATGACAGAAATATTTCAAATGTCATTAGAAACGGGAACAGTGCCGGAGGATTGGCGTACTGCGCATGTTGTTCCATTGTTTAAAAAGGGTTCAAAGAATAAACCTAGCAATTATAGACCTATTAGTTTGACGTCAGTGGTGGGCAAATTAATGGAAAGGATACTTAGAGATAATATATATAAGCATCTGGATAAACAGGGTCTGATCAGGAACATGGATTTGTGCCTGGAAGGTCATGTTTGACAAACCTTCTTGAATGTTTTGAAGCGGTAACTAGGGAAATTGATGAGGGTAAAGCAGTGGATGTTGTCTATATGGATCTCAGTAAGGCCTTTGACAAGGTTCCCCATGGAAGGTTGGTTAAGAAGGTTCAATCTTTGGGTGTTAATGGCGGAGTAGCAAGATGGATTCAACAGTGGCTGAATGGGAGATGTCAGAGAGTAATGGTGGATGGCTGTTTGTCAGGTTGGAAGCCGGTGACCAGTGGGGTGCCTCAGGGATCTGTGTTGGGTCCACTGTTGTTTGTCATGTACATCAATGATCTGGATGATGGGGTGGAAAATTGGATAAGTAAGTATGCAGATGATACTAAGATAGGTGGTGTTGTGGATAATGAAGTAGATTTTCAAAGTCTACAGAGAGATTTGGGCCATTTGGAAAAGTGGGTAGCTATGGAGTAGCTATGGAAACTATGAGATTCAAAGAGGAGGAAGTACTGACACTTTTAAAAAATACAAAAGTGGATAAGTCTCCAGGTCCTGACAGGATATTCCCTAGGACATTGAGGGAAGTTAGTGTAGAAATAGCAGGAGCTATGACAGAAATATTTCAAATGTCATTAGAAACGGGAACAGTGCCGGAGGATTGGCGTACTGCGCATGTTGTTCCATTGTTTAAAAAGGGTTCAAAGAATAAACCTAGCAATTATAGACCTATTAGTTTGACGTCAGTGGTGGGCAAATTAATGGAAAGGATACTTAGAGATAATATATATAAGCATCTGGATAAACAGGGTCTGATCAGGAACATGGATTTGTGCCTGGAAGGTCATGTTTGACAAACCTTCTTGAATGTTTTGAAGCGGTAACTAGGGAAATTGATGAGGGTAAAGCAGTGGATGTTGTCTATATGGATCTCAGTAAGGCCTTTGACAAGGTTCCCCATGGAAGGTTGGTTAAGAAGGTTCAATCTTTGGGTGTTAATGGCGGAGTAGCAAGATGGATTCAACAGTGGCTGAATGGGAGATGTCAGAGAGTAATGGTGGATGGCTGTTTGTCAGGTTGGAAGCCGGTGACCAGTGGGGTGCCTCAGGGATCTGTGTTGGGTCCACTGTTGTTTGTCATGTACATCAATGATCTGGATGATGGGGTGGAAAATTGGATAAGTAAGTATGCAGATGATACTAAGATAGGTGGTGTTGTGGATAATGAAGTAGATTTTCAAAGTCTACAGAGAGATTTGGGCCATTTGGAAAAGTGGGCTGAAAGATGGCAGATGGAGTTTAATGCTGATAAGTGTGAAGTGCTACATCTTGGCAGGACAAATCAAAATAGGACGTACATGGTAAATGGTAGGGAATTGAGGAATGCTGTGGAACAGAGGGATCTAGGAATAACTGTGCATAGTTCCCTGAAGGTGGAATCGCATGTAGATAGGGTGGTAAAGAAAGCCTTTGGTGTGCTGGCCTTTATAAATCAGAGCATTGAATATAGGAGTAGGGAAGTAATGTTAAAATTGTTCAAGGCATTGGTAAGACCAATTCTGGAGTATGGTGTACAATTTTGGTCGCCTAGTTATAGGAAGGATGTCAACAAAATAGAGAGAGTACAGAGGAGATTTACTAGAATGTTGCCAGGGTTCCAGCAACTATGTTACAGAGAAAGGTTGAACAAGTTAGGTCTTTATTCTTTGGAGCGCAGAAGGCTAAGGGGGGACTTGATTGAGGTCTTTAAAATGATGAAAGGGATAGACAGAGTTGACGTGGATACGTTTTTCCCATTGAGGGTAGGGAAGATTCAAACAAGAGGGCATGACATGAGAATTAAGGGACAGAGGTTTCGGGGTAACGTGAGGGGGAACTTCTTTACTCAGAGGGTGGTGGCTGTATGGAATCAGCTTCCAGCAGAAGTGGTGGAGGCAGGATCGATTTTAACATTTAAGAGTAAAGTGGATAGGTATATGGACGTGAAGGGAATGGAGGGGTATGGTCTGAGTGCAGGTAGATGGGACTAGGGGAAAACAAATGGTCGGCAAGGACTGGAAGGGCCGAGAGGGCCTGTTTCCGTGCTGTAATTGTTATATGGTTATATGGTTATAGTTATGGATAATGAATGGGCGGGCCGATCAGTTAGATTTCTAAGTTGTGGCTAGGTCAATTTTGACGGTATTTAGCAGGAACGTGCTACAGGAGATTAGAGCATGTTGCTTGCTGGCAAGGGAATGTCCGGAAAGAGGAATGCTTTTGAACGAGTTATGGCAGGAGGTAAGTCATAAAGTAATTGGGTGATTAACTGTGGAAGCATGCCCTTCGGCCCAACTTGCCCACACCGGCCAAAATGTCCCAGCTACACTCTGCGCACCTGCCCGCATTCGATCCATATCCCTCAAATCCTGTCCTATTCATGTACATGTCTAACTGTTTCTTAAATGCTGGGATAGTTCCTTCCTCAACTACTTCCTCTGGAAGCTCGTTCCATACACCCACCGCTATTAAGAATGAAATAATGGATCGAATGGGCTAACATTCACTGGAAGTTAGGTGGATGAGAGGGGATCTAGGAGAAACATATAAAATTATTAAAGGATTGACCAGGCTACATGCAGGAAAAATGTTCCCGATGTTGGGGGAGTCCAGAACCAGGAGTCACAGTTTAAGAATAAGCAGTAGTCCATTTATGACTGAGATGTGAATCGCAGGAATTCTCTGCCACAGTGGAAGCTAACTTACTGGATTGTTTCCCAAAGAGTGTTAGATATAGCTCTTAGGGCGAAAGTAATCAAGGGACAGGGGAGAAACACTCCTATACCTATTTTCTAAGTTTGTGTCAGCATGTCTGTTACACGTCATATATGCCCATATGTATGTCAACACTCCGCCGCGCTCATCGTATTCCATTCATTTTAGTCCTCATCGATATTTGTTGTGTTATTACAATGTTGACCTAGATCGCTCTCCTTCCCCCTCTCTATTTCTAATTTCTCTCTATCCTGCTCTCTATATCCCAGTCTCCCACATTCAATGACTGTATCATTTATTCTCTCTTTCCCGCAACACATTTTAACATTCAGCTTCTCTTTATTACTCCATTGTGTCCTGATTCTGCAACCTCCCCGCAGTGGTTCTCTTTTATTTAAGAGGTTCTAACGTACCAATTACTGGCGGGGTTGGTAACGGCCAATGTTAATTCAATGAACACAATTCAACGGTTGTATCAGTCATGGCATACTACTACAAAGTCTCTGTGCAGATTCATCTGTTCCATTGCAAATAGCAAATAACACTGCTTAACCAATGTATCCCCATCGCTAGAAGGTTCAAGAGCCATACAAACAAGAGCAATGTCACAATAAAACATCGCCGCGTCTTGCTACGTACAATTTCATTGTCCGCATTCCGGCATCAATCAGTCAGAGCAATTTACGGAACTTGAGTATAATAATATGTATTAACCATTAGCCATCGGATAAAATCACCATTCCCATGAACTGACACATATGTTGGGTATGTGTCAGTTTGTCTGTCTCAGATAGACGTGTAGCACATCATGTTTAACTGAGATCCTCTAATACTTGCTCTTTTTACATTCTCTTTTTACCGCCCCTTCATGCGAATTATCGACATAATCTGTCACTAAAATATCGGCCGCCGAGCCAGTTTCTGAAGGAGACAGGCATAACTGAGAATTCAGTTACTTTAGGCTCCAACCCCATAACCCTGGTTGTAAATCATCTCTAAATCTGATAATGGACGGGACGGTTACTGTCAACAGAACCATGTATTTGTGCAGATCGATTGCACCCTCGGACATTACTGAGGCTTCAAAGAGGGTGCTGCTTTAGAAAGACTCGGTCCCCCCCCCCCCCCCCCCCCATTTCTAACACCTCAATGGGCCCGGTCTGGCGCTAACGCATCCAGCCCCTCGTCTCGGTCCCTTAATTACACTCTTCCGGTCGTTCTGCTCATTCCGGGATATTATTCGCGTGTGAAATGCTTACTTTAAGTGTCTTCATTGAAATAAAGTAATTGAATTAGAGAATAACTTTCCAGGAACTGAGAACGTGGAGGGAAAGGAACATTGCAATACGCGTCACCAAAATTCTTGAAGAAACGTATGATTCATGCATTGATGTTAAAGTAATAATAATAAGTGCATATAGCTCACAACAGCGAGAGTGGGGTCAATGTACAACGCAACTGCTGCCTCTGTGTTGACAGCGTGACCCTTGAAGCTCAGACTAATATTTTATATTCTGCGGCAGTCTATGTCAAATTAGTAATCCTCGAAGAAAGTCACAAATTATGATACGATCCATGGTAACCTATTATTTGGCTCTTTCCTGCATCGAATGTTGAGGATTATCATTTGAACTAGAAGGAATTCAAGCCTCCATTGAGGAGGGGAAGGGGTGAGCAACGCCAGAGCAAATAGACCAATACCACTGTTAAACGATAGGTTGAATATTCTCTAGGTGGACGGACATCCTTATGGACATACATCCATTGGAAGATGTTGAGAACCCTGTGGCACAATGCCAAGGCAACAACCTATCTCTCAATGTCAGGAAGACAAAGGAAACTGGCATTGATTCCAGAAAGCGAAGCAGTACACACAGGTCGACAGACACAGATATCAGCGAACTTTATATGGTCGAAAGTTTCAAGTTCCTGGATATAAATGTTATCAGAAATTAGCCCTGAACCAGCCACATTCTAGCTACGGCCAAATAAATAATACACGAACGATTCTACTTCCTTTGAAAGATGGGGAGGTTCGGCATGTCCCCGAAAACCTTCACCAACGTTTACAGATGTGATATAGAAATCAACTAATCGGGAAGCATCGCAGCTTCGTTTGGGAACAGCTTCATCAAAGACCGTAAACACGACAGGGCCTCGTGGACCTAGCCCAGACCATCGCGCGAACGAACCTCCCTTTTATCGACTCCTTCTATACTTCCTGCTGTCCCGGCAAGGCTATCAGCATTCTCAAGGACCAGTCTCACGATAGTCATTCCCTCTTTTCACCTCTCCCACGAGGCAAGAGGTGCAGAAGTGCGCAAGCGTATACCTCCAGATGCAGCGACTGTTTCTTCCCAGCTGTTATCAGAATACTACTGTCGTCCCAGCGGGCAGCGTGCGGTCCTACCCTCCTACCATACTCATTGAAGACCTGTGATTAATCTTTAATCGGACTTTATCGGCGTTTATATTGCACTAATTACCGTTCCATTTATATTTTAACTGTACATTGTGGACGGTGTGATTGTAATTATGACAAATATTTTATTAGACGAGTAAATATTTTTTTCCACTGTAGATTGGTGTGCGCGGCAAAAACAAAGTAATCTAAAACTAAACTCAAACTTGTTAAAAAAAAACGTCCGTGACGGAGAATACGATAGAGGAGAGCTTTGCAGAGGCAGATATATTCATATCCGGAAATACAAGTCTGCTTGGCCTAACTTCCTCCATGTGCCGCTGCCGTTGGGTCGCTCTTCTTCGAGTAACATCCCACATTTATCATTCAGATCCTGGATTCCAACCCATCAACACTACACCCTGTTATGTCCAATCAAAAGTTTCGACATTCGCATCAGGTGTCGCGCAGTAAAATCCTGCGTATCACTTCCGGAATAAAGCCGGCATCTGATTCAGGTACAAAACCATTAACAAATTGACGGAAATGCAGCACAATGCACCGCATGGGGAGTGTGAACTATGGCTGGAATATGGGGGACACAAAAAGCTGGAGAAACTCAGCGGGTGCAGCAGCATCTAAGGAGCGAAGGAGGTAGGCAACGTTTCGGGTCGAGACCCTTCTTCAGACTGATGAGAGTTTTATGACGACCGAGTGACAATAGATAATAGACAATAGGTGCAGGCTTAGGCCATTCGGCCCATTGAGCCAGCACCGCCATTCAATGTGTTCAAACTGATCATCCCCTACCAGTACCCTATTTCTGCCTTCTCCTATGTCCCTTGACACCGCTGTCTTGAAGAGCTCTGTCGAGCTCTCTCTTGGAAGCATCCAGAGAACCAGCCACCACCTCCCTCTGAGGCAGAGAATTCCACAGACTCACAACTCTCTGTGTGAAAAGGTTTTTCTTCATCTCCGTTCTAAATGGCCTACACATTCTTAAACTGTGGCCCCTGTTTCTGGACTCCCTCAATTCCGGAAACGTCCATATGAAGTATTATAAATTCCGGGAACTTCCATGTGAAGTATTTTTAATGCCTCTCTTTCTGCATGAATTATATCATATATGGGCAAGTTGTGTGTTAATTATCGAGATAATTATGGTGGTGGCTATGCGGTATGAACTTCCAGCAGATGTGGTGGAGGCAGGATCGATTTTAACATTTAAAAGTAAAGTGGATCGGTATATGGACAAAAAGGGAATGGAGGGGTATGGTCTGAGTGCAGGTAGATGGGACCAGGGGAAAACAAATTGTCGGCACGGCTTGGAAGGGCCGAGAGGGCCTGTTTCCGTGCTGTAATTGTTATATGGTTTTATATGGTTATTTGCCTCGCTGAAGTTAAAGGAATGGTCGATGGGGTAAATGTGGTGTAATTATGCTATTTAAGGGAACAACAACATGGATATTAAAAAAAATGATTGTAAGCAAAGAAGACTTTGATTACGTTTTTCAAGTAAATGTGAAAGAGGGACTTCATATTGTGTTAATAAGTTGGTCTTGCAAATGACCAATACCAGTGAAACTAGTTCTCAAGAAGGAAACAAGCAAGTGGTCGTAATTTATATCAGATTTGACATATTGTCACATGCAAATAATTGGTTCTTCTTGCGAAATCGTGAGGTGAGTAATGGGCGTGTACTGGAACTAAAATGGAATAAATAAACACGTGTGTCAATACTGGTTAAATGGGGAGAAATTTGTAATAAATTTACCACTGAAGGTATTCCTCTGGTTGACTAGGATGACATGGAGGGGTGAGCTGTGTTATGCAGGATGCTCAGAAGTTTGAGGCGTATCATCCTCTCCAAGACTAACTCGCATGAATGCAACTCCGGCCCCAGGAATCAGCCAGCCTCCATGATGAGTTTGTTAATCATATTTAGCGTCCGTGATCTTCGCTCTGCAGCCTCAGCACACGGCAATGAAGAAGATGCCACTGGGTACTATCGATTGATAGAACATCTGCAACATCTTATTGCAGACGTTGAAAGGGCGGAGCATTCTCAAACAGTACAGTCGTCTATGCTTCTTCTTGTACAGGGCCTAATCGTTCCTGGACCAGTCCAGTTTACTGCCCCGGTACTCTCACGGGTAATTGTACCTCCTGGTAAACTGCACACCCACACCATTGATTGAGCAAGACATGGGTGTCCTTCTCCTTCTGAAGTCCACCATTAACAACCTACTCTTGTCGGTGGTGAGCTGCAGGTGATTCAGCCCACACCACTCTAAAACCCTATGAACCCATCTAAACCCCTCTAAAGCCCTACAAACCTCTCTAAACCCCTCTAAACTACTCAAAGGTCTTCTAATCCCCTCTGAACCCCTCTAAACCCATCTGAACACCTCTAAACACCTGTAACCCTCTCAAAACAACTAAACTCCTCTAAACCCTTCTGATCTCCTCTAAACCCCCTATCTAAACACCTCTGAAGGTACACAGCAATGCTGGAGAAACTCAGCAGGTGCAGCAGCATCTATGGAGTGAAGGAAATAGGCAACGTTTCAGGCTGAAATGTTGCTTATTTCCTTCGTTCCACAGATACCGCCGCACCCGCTGAGCTTCTCCAGCATTTTTGTGTACCCTCGATTTTCCAGCATCTGCAGTTCCTTTTTAAACACCTCTGAACCCCTCTGAATGCCTGTAAACCCATCTAAACACCTCTAAACGCCTCTGAACCCTTTTGAATCCATCTGAACCACTCTGAACCCGTCTAACCCCCTTCAAACCACTCCAAACCTCTCTCAACCCCTCTAAAGTTCTCAAAACCCCCCTAAACACCTCTAAATGCCTCTAACACCCTTAAAAGCCTTCTAATCCCCCTCTGAACTCCTCTAAACCGCTATGAACCCCTCTGCACCCAAACCCCTCTAACCCTCATTCAACCCCTCAAGAAGGTAGCAAGAGGGAGAGAGAGGGGTAGAGTGAGCAAAGGGGAGATGGGGTGGGAGTAAAAGGGAAAGCAGGTGGAGCAGAGAGAGGGGTACAGAGGGGGTAGCAAGAGATGATTGAGATGGTATGATGGAAAGATTGAGGTGAGAGAGGACGATAAGAGAAATGGAAGAGAGTGTGTAAGACAACAAGATTGAGAGACATATGAAGTGAAGGCGGGTGGACATAAGTGAGAGGGAGGTGGGAGAGGCAGGATTGGGATTGATTGAGAGTGGGCAGAGGGAAGAATAAGGGTTGATTGACAGAGAGCGGAGGCGAGGGAGAAATTGAAACAGAGCAACAAAGAAAGGAAGGGAACGGTGGGGAGTGTGTGGGTGAGTATGTAGAGGAATGTGGAGGAAGAGTGGGGGGCAGAGAGAGGGAGAGTGAGGGGGCAGAGAGAGGGAGAGTAGGAGGGGCAGGGAGGGAGAGTAAGGGGGAGCAGAGAGAGGGAGAGTGAGGGGACAGGGAGAGGGAGAGTGAGTGAGGGGGCAGAGAGAGGGAGAGTGAGGGGGCAGAGAGAGAGAGAGTGGGGGGGGCAGAGAGAGGGAGAGTGAGGGGGCAGGGAGAGGGAGAGTGGGGGGCAGGGAGAGGGAGAGTGAGGGGCAGAGAGAGGGAGAGTGAGGGGGGGGGCAGAGAGAGGGGAGAGTGAGGGGGCAGAGAGAGGGGGAGTGCGTGGGGGGGCAGGGGGAGAGTGAGGGGGCAGAGAGAGGGAGGGTGAGGGGGCAGAGAGAGGGGGTGGACAGAGCAGCAAGGTGAACACTGCTGAAAACATGGCATATGTGGCCTCGCAAACGCCTTGTACAACTGCAACATAACGTCCCAACAGCAAGACTCCATTCCCAGGCTGACAAAGATCAATCTTTACCACCGTATCTACCCGTGCCGGCACTTTCAGGGAACTACAGTGGCTTGCAAAAGTATTCATACCCCTTGAACTTTTTCACATTTTGTCACGTTACAACCACAAACGTAAATGTATTTTATTGGGATTTTATGTGATAGACCAACACAAAGTGGCACATAATTGTGAAGTGGAAGGAAAATGATACATGGTTTTCAATTTTTTTTACAAATAAAAAACTGAAAAGTGTGGCGTGCAAAAGTATTGATACCCCTAAATAAAATCCAGTGCAACCAATTGCCTTTAGAAGTCACCTAATTAGTAAATAGAGTCCACTTGTGTGTAATCTAATCTCAGTGTAAATACAGCTGTTCTGTGAAGGCCTCAGAGGTTTGTTAGAGAACATTAGTGAACAAACAATGTTCCTTGGGCATCATGAAGCCCAAGGAACACACCAGACAGGTCAGGGATAAAGTTGTGGAGAAGCTTAAAGCAGGGTTAGGTTATAAAAAAATATCCCAAGCTTTGAACATCTCACAGAGCACTGTTCAATCCATCATCCAAAAATGGAAAGAGCATGGCACAACTGCAAACCTACCAAGACATGGCTGCCCACCTGTGAGGGATAAAGTGATTAAACCCTATTAAAGAAAGGAGTTTTAAAGAGAATTCAAACAGAGAGGGGCTGGAGAGAGGATTCTGACACAGCAGTGTCTGAAGGTTGCCAGACCCATCCTTGAGGCCTTGAGTAAGAAGAGATAGCTTTGTATAGCTAGAGAAGGGGGTGATGTAGAGAGATCCCTATCAGTGGAAAGGAGTGATGGATGGGACCCTTGTCACTATAGCTTAGCTTTAGTACTGATATAGGAAAACTGAGAGGGTTCACTAGCAGGTGAGTAAAACTGGGCCAGGTCATGAGCAATTGAGCATGCTTAATAGAATAAATGAATATTACAACACACCTCTGGTCAAGAAATTGCTCATTACCATGAACATGTTTGAACATGCAATGTATGATATGGGAGGTGCGAGGGGATGTACGGTGGGAGGTACCCACAGATTGTGCACCTCCGACCCTGATTGGAGAAAGGTCCGGAGGGGAGATTGAATGTAAGATTTTGTGTATAAAGGGGGATGATCTCTCTGGCTTCAGTGTGTCTCGAGTTGGAGAGGCACCCGGTCTGCAGACTCGTAAAATAAAGAAATCTCTTGCTTCCAGGATTTAGTCGTTGAGTATTAATTGTGAGCATAAAGGGTATCTCACACCACCTAAACTGAGAAGCAGCCATGGTCACTCTGGAGGAGCTGCAGAGTTCCACAGCTCAGGTGGGAGAATCTGTCCACAGGACTATTAGTCGTGCACTCCACAAATCGAGCCTTTATGGAAGAGTGGCAAGAAGAAAGCCATTGTTGAAACAAAGCCATAAGAAGTCCCATTTGCAGTTTGCCACAAGCCATGTGGGGGGGCACAGCAAACATGTGGAGGAAGGTGCTTTGGTCTGATGAGACCAAAATTGAAGATTTTGGCCTAAATGCAAAATGCTATGTGTGGTGGAAAACTAACACTGCACATCACCCTGAACACACCATCCCCACTGTGAAACATGGTGGTGGCAACATCATGCTGTGGGGATGCTTTTCTTCAGCAGGGACAGGGAAGCAGGTCAGAGTTGATGGGAAGATGGTTGGAGCCCAATACAGGGCAGTCTTGGAAGAAAACCTGTGAGAGTCTGCAAAAGACATGAGACTGGGGCGGAGGTTCACCTTCCAGCAGGACAACGACCCTAAACATACCGCCAGAGCTACAATGGAATGGTTTAGATCAAAGCATATTCATGTGTTAGAATTGCCCAGTCAAAGTCCAGACCTAAATCCAATTGAGAATCTCTGGCAAGACTTGAAAATTGCTGTTCACAGATGCTCTCCATCCAATCTGACTGAGCTTGAGCTATTTTGCAAAGAAGAATGGGCAAAATTTTCAGTCTCTAGATGTGCAAAGCTGGTAGAGACATACCCCAAAAGACTTGCAGCTGTAATTGCAGCGAAAGGTGGTTCTACAAAGTATTGACTCAGGGGGGCTGAATACTTTTGCATGCCACACTTTTCAGTTTTTTATTTGTAATAAAATTTGGAAACCATGTATCATTTTCCTTCCACTTCACAATTATGCACCACTTTGTGTTGGTCTATCACATAAAATTCCAATAAAATACATTTACGTTTGTGATTGTAACGTGACAATATGTGGAAAAGTTCAAGGGGTATGAATACATTTGCAAGCCACTGTATGTGTTGGCGCTTCAGAGTCTTCTTTTTACAGTATTCCGGCAGTGTAGACGCTGCTAAGCGTATTACTGCCCTCCACAGGTCAAAGTTTGAACTAAATTCTTACATACAGTCCTGTAACATGCAGGAATTGAAGAACAGCCCTGGATATCAGCTGATGTTTCTCACTGTGTCCAAACAAAGATAAAACAGAAAAAGCCTCAACTCCAAGTCCTGTCAGTCTAGCAAACAATGCCTTTCTTTCTACCCTGTACTTTTTACATTCTAGGAAAACATGCTTAACTGTCTCCTTACTCCCACATTCACACAAGCCAGAAACATGTTTCCCTACAATGCACAAACAGTAATTTAACCCACAATGTCCCAACCTCAATCTACACAGTTCAACTGAGTCCCTACGGGACAGAGATGTACAGAAACATATTTTTCTAACTTCAGCTTGTACAGAAAAGTAGTGTCTACCCCTGACTTCCTTTTCCCATCCTCTCTGCCATTCTTTTGTTAAGCCCTCTTTAATTATTTCTCTCAGTTCCACTCTCCCCAATGATACATGGATATCTATTTCTCTTCTTAAACTCTCCTTTGCTATGAGGTCCAGCTGCTCATTCCCCCTCACCCCAGCATGCCCGGGAACCCAGCAAAAAGTGATGTTACACGCAAACCCAATTTTAGAAAACACACTCAAGATTTCATTTAGAATGTCAGGACGAGCGGTAGATTTCCCTACTCTTAAAGTTTCAAGAGCAGCTGCAGAATCAAAACAGATAATGACTTCTCTAAAACTGGCTTCCTCAATCCACCATAGAGCCCATTGAATTGCCATTAATTCAGTCGTGAGACCAGAGCTTCCATAAGAAATGCGTCGGCCAATCTTCAACCCAAGCTGCTCCACATACACTCCAAACCCAGCTCTCCCACTAACTGGATCTTTAGATCCATCCGTAAAAACAATCAAAGTGCTCTCACTGATTGAATTAAGATATTCCACTATTCTTGTAGTCACCTCGCGCTTATCTTTTTCCTGAAGAAAAGCAAGTTCAATAAACAGTTCAGGAAGAACCCAAATGAGGACAGGTAACCATATTGTATGCTCTATAATACCCCCTTGTTCAAAACCCAGCTTCCTATCCCACTGATTTATAATGACAAAAAATGTGTTATATTTGTTACCATCATCAACCTCTTGCAACAAACACCTTGCTGGGAAGGTATCATTACACCCACAAAGTTTAGCCCAGTAATGTAACCCTAGCTTAATGTGCCTTAACCATAAGGGCATTTCTCCCATTTCAACAATCAGGGCAAGGACTGGGGAAGTTCTGAAGGCTCCACAGCAAAGCCTCAAAGCCTTTGCCTTCAACACATCTAGCCTAGCCAGAACAGTTTTAGACACAGACCCATACACAAAACACCCATAGTCAAGAGAAGATCTGATCATGGCCTGATAAATTAGCAGCATTGTCTCCCTGTTAGCCCCCCACTCACACCCAACCAGACTACTCATAACATTCAGAACTTTTTCACATTTCAACACAATTTTACCTACATGCACAGCCCAAGTCATACGCTCTTCAAACCAAACACCCAAAAACTTAAAAACCTTTACCTTCTCCAATAGAGACCCATACATATACAGTCCTATCTTAGGTAACTTTCTTTTAAAACCAAATACCATATATTTAGTCTTAGAGGCAGAGATTTTAAAGCCCCATGTGTTCCCCAATTCCTCTACAGAAACTAACACTCTTTGAATCTGTTTTAAAACAAACTCTACATTACAACCTATTTTCCAGATGGCCCCGCCATCGCGAAACAAAGACAGACCAAATCCTCTCTCTAATTTACAAAATATGTCGTTTATCATGATACTAAATAAAACTGGACTGATGACACTTCCCTGCGGGGTTCCATTCTCTCTCTACAGTCTCTGATCTGACACTACCAACCATTACTTGTATTGATCTATTCAATAAAAAATCCTTAATCCAGTTGAACATTCGTCCCCTGACTCCCAAGTCAAAAATTTTAATCATTAATCCCTCCTTCCACAAAGAATCATATGCTTTCTCAATATCAAGGAATACACTCACTACTATTTCCTTGCTTCTAAATGCCCTTTTAATATCCTGATCCAAAACTGATACAGACTCCATTGTAGACCTTCCATTCCTAAAACCATTCTGTACATCAACAAATAGTCCTCTGGTTTCTAAAAAATAAACTAGTCTGTTGGTTACCATCCTCTCCATAATTTTACAGAGCACTGCTGTGAGCGCTATAGGTCGATATGAACTAGGGTCAGACGCCTCTTTGCCCGGTTTTAAAATAGGGACCACGACTGCATGTTTCCATTCCTTTGGCAAATAACCCTCTGCCCACACAGTATTAAACAAAGCTAAGATTTCATCAAGTACAATATCATCCAGATGTTTAAATAACTCATACGACAACCTATCTCTCCCCAGGGAGGTATTTGCCCTGGACATAATTGCATCCTTCAACTCTTTTATGGTAAAAAACAGATTAAAGGTATTATCATTTACTAAACTCCTCTCCAGCTTCCACTGATTAACTGCCATCAGCTCGATTCTCTTTCTACACCTTCCCATGCTCTCTGATCTATGCACTGCTTGAAAACTGTCAACACACATGTCTGCATTTTCTTTATTGGAAATTGCTACCACCTCACCTCCCCCTTCTGCAACACTGGTAACAAACTTCTTTTATATACTCCTGACATTCTACGCACAGTTGACCACAAATGCCTTACTGGAGTTTCAGGGCTAACCGTACTACAAAACTTCCTCCAAGTAAAGAGGATGTATTCCTCTTTACATCCTTTACGTCCTTGCTACTGCCCTTAGCCGCTTGAACTCCATTGCATTGACCACAATTGGATACTCTTTTAATTTTCGATAGGCTATATATCTATTCCTTACAGCTTCATCACATTCTTTATTCCATCAAGGAACAGACATACGGGACCTAGGTTCCTGCTTTACAGGACTAGTACAACAAGCTGCCTCATGAATCATGAGACTAATGGAAGTATTGCAACTATCTATAGAACCCTCACTATTAACCTCTCCAACTAAACTTTGAGCATTCTCTTGGAATTTATCCCATTTGGCCTGAGAAAAGTTATATCTAGGAACTTTCTTTTCCACTTCTCTCCTCAAATCCCTACCAAACCTACATAAAATTGGATAATGATCACTACCCAGTGTATATCTATCCATTACATCCCATTCACCAATTCTTGCTAAGTTAGATGAAGCAATTGATAAATCTATGTGGCTGCAGGTGTTTCTCACAATATTATACCTAGTCGGCCTTCCATCATTGAACAATACCAACTCATACTTATCTAGAAATTCTTCAACAATAACAATAATAATTTTTATCCCTATGATCACTACCCCATAAAAGATTATGCGCATTATAACGGGACACCTTACCTTTTCCATTATCTCATCAAAATCTGACAATATCTAGGGTTGTCAGGGGTTATAATAATTTATCACAGTAATAGAATTATGACTGCTCCAAACCTCCACAGCCAAAACCTCAAGATTAGAATTAATGTCAACTTTCCTATACTGCAACCCAGTCATAACAAAAGTTGCACAACCCCCACCTGATCTATCAGATCTATCTAATCACACAAAATCATAACCTGGGATTACAAAATCTAGACAGGGCTTTAACCATGTCTCTTGGATACATATTAATTCTGGTGCTTCTTTAAATTCATCAACAAATCTCTTTAATTCTTGACCATTTCCAATCAGACTCCGGGTATATTTGAACATTGGAGTATATAAAACATTATGATGTTAATGAGGATCATCATCATCCACATTACTGACATACTCCATACTACTAGCTCTTGACAACTGTGACCTCTCCATACACTGACTCTCCGTCATGTATTGATGCAACTTTTCTGGCAACTGCTTTACACTATGGAACCTTTCAGCTGCCCCCACCACTAACCTGAGGATATCAGACCGGTTAGCTGCTTTCTTAGCTCCTACCAACACATCAGAAACAAAAGACAGAAATGACTCCTTATTAAAAATCAACATGTCAGATGGAAAAGCCGATGGCAATTTTGGCACAGTGATCTGGCTTCCTAGCACCACTCTAGTCCCAGCGCTCACATCTCCACGCTCCAGAGCCGACTGTTCACTGTGGTGAAGAAGCGCGCGTGCGTGCGTGTGTAGCGCGTGTGTACGTGTGAGCACTTGTGAGCACTGCACTCGTGTGCGTAGGTGTGTGTGCGCGTATTTCCACGTGCGTCGTCCATGCACTGGGCTCGTGCCCCGAGCGAGGGCGCGGGAGCGAGCGGGTGTGTACAGGATGGGGAAGTGAGGATTGAGCAGAGACATGACGGGCATTGTTTGTTGGAGATTGTTCTCGGCTTCTGTCTGGTGCTGGAAGCCTCTGTGTCCGTCCTCTCGACCCGCGGCCTCCTCCACTGTCAACACAGAGCATGGATTGTGAGTTTGGGCTTTTGCTGGCCTGGCCTTGCCTTGCCCAGCCTTCTCCTTCATGCCCCCGCCCCGGGGCTGCCAGCTTTGCTCCTCGGGGTAAATCAGGGTGCCTGCTTGCCGGCAGGAGGTTGGTGCAGTCAGGGAGTGGGTCCATGCCGGCCAAACGGCACAGCCGCCACGCTGCTGGGGAGGGGCTTGCAGCAGGTAGACCCGGGGTTAGTCACGGAGTGCCGGTGTAATACCCGGCTTGGACTCACAAACTAGTGCAGCACAGGAACAGGCCCTTCGGCCCAAAGCGCCTGGAGCGGGGATATAATCCGGGCCGCTCTAGGCAGGGAGTTGCAGGAGCCAGACCCGGAGACAGTCACTTCATCTTCCAGGCTTCATTCTGCTAAATCTCTTCTGCATCCTTTACAAAGTCTCTCCATCCAGTGGTGCAGCGGGTAGAGCTGCTGCTTTACAGCGCCGGGCACCCAGGGTAGATCCTGACTGCTACTTTCCTATGGCTACTGCCCATCCTGACTAGTGTGTAGGGTATGTTAGTGTATGGGCTGCTGTCTGTATGGAGTTTGTTCTTTCTCCCTGTAATCGCGTGGGTTTCCTCCGGGTGCCCCGTTTCCCTCCACATTCAAAATATGTACAGGTGTGTAGGATAATTGGCTTTGGTAACATTGTGAATTTTCCCCAGTGTATAGGATAGTATTAATTTACAGTGTGATCACTTGTCGCGCAGACATGCTTGGCCGAAGAGCCTGTTTCCGTGCTGTATCTCTGAAGTCTAAAATCCTTCCTGCAAGGAAGCGTAGAGCGTGAACACTTCTGCACTGCTGAAAAAGGTCCAGCAGAGACTACACTTCTTGAGGGTGCTCAGGAAGAATAACATCACTCGGAGACTGCTGCTGTCCTTTTATTGGTGCTTCATTGAGAGCATCCTAACATACTGTGTATGCGTGTGGTACACCAGCTGCACAGTGGCTCAGAGGAAAGCGCTCCAGAGGGCCATTGACAACGCCCAGAGGATTGTTGGCTGCCCTCTCCCTACCTTGGAAGACTTACACAGTTACCGCTGCATCAAAAAATCCCAGAATATTACAAAGGACATTTCACACCCCGGACACTCCCTGTTTGAACTGTTGCTGTCAGGCAGACGGTACAGATCTACAAGGACAAGGACAAACAGACTTAAAAACAGTTTTTACCCCACTGCTATAAAGGCACTAAATGTAGCCGCCAAGGAATGCAGGGACTAAGGGACTGTGGTTGGTACACTGTGAAATCTACAGAAGGATGTAGGGTTGGGTGTTTATGCATGCTATTTTCATATTTATTTTAGTTGTTTATCTTTTTTAATATTTTACCTAGTATGTATCGTTAGCTTTTAGAAATGTTTGAATGGTGCACTGACTGGCTGACATTTTTTTATTTTGTTGTACATGGTTCTTGTTACAATGACAATAAATAAACTATTCTATTCTATATGACCAGAACGGCACACAATACTCCAAATACAGTCCAGCCAAAGATTTATAAAGCTTCCTGACTCATACACGCAATGAACGTAGGCATACGTCCACATCTGCACCAGGTGCGTCGAGATGGGGCTCCTAAGGGACCGTATTAGGAACCTGGAGCAGCAGCTCGATAACCTCTGTCTGGTCAGGGAGAGTGAGGAGGTCATAGAGAGGAGTTACAGAGAGGTGGTCACTCCAAGACCACGGGAGGCAGACAAGTGGGTCACGGTTAGGAGGGGCGAGGGGCAAGGGGCGGAGGCAGGGACTAGAGAGTAAACCTTGGCAATAAGTACTCCTGTTTGAGTACTGTTGGGGGGGACAGCCTACCTGGGGGTAGCGACAGCAGCCGAGCCTCCAGCCCTGTTGCTCAGAAGGGTAGGGAAAAGAAGAGGAGGGCAATAGTGATAGGGGACCCTATAGTTAGGGGGTCAGATAGGCGATTCTGTGGATGCAGTCAGGAGACCCAGATGGTAGTTTGCCTCTCTGGTGCAAGGGTCTGGGATGTGTCTGAACGTGTCCAAGATATCCTGAAATGGGAGGGAGAGGAGCCTGAGGTCGTGGTACACATAGGTGCCAATGACATAGGTGGAAGAAGAGAAGTGGTACTGAAAGGAGAATTTAGGGAGTTGGGAGGAGACTTAAGGAGAAGGACAGCAAAGGTAACAATCTCAGGATTACTGCCTGTGCCACACGACAGTGAGAGTAGGAATGGAGCGAGGTGGAGGATACATGAGTGGCTGAAGGACTGGTGCAGAGGGCAGGGATTCAAGTTTCTGGATCATTGGGACCTCTTTTGGGGAAGGTGTGACCTGTACAAAAGGGACGGGTTGCACTTGAACCCGAGGGGGACCAATATCCTGGCAGGGAGATTTGCAAAGGCTACTGGGGAGACTTTAAACTAGAACGCTTGGGGGAGGGACTCAAATAGAGAAAGCTAGTAGACAGCATGTGAGGCAGGAGGCAGAGAAGGGAAGCATTCGGACCCAACATGTGGGGGTGAAAGAAGAAAAAAATAATAAACAGAGAATAAGAAGTGGTGGGTTTCTTAAATGTGTGAGCAGAGAGACAGAGGGGTGTAAAATGAAGGTAGAAGCAATAGGTAGCAAGGTGAAAAGTAAAAGTTGCAGGCAGACAAATCCAGGGCAAAAATCAAAAAGGCCACTTTTCAACATAATTGTATAAGGGGTAAGAGTGTTGTAAAAACAAGCCTGAGGGCTTCGTGTCTCAATGCAAGGAGCATTCGTAATAAGGTGGATGAGTTGAATGTGCAGATAGCTATTAATGACTGTGATATAGTTGGAATCACAGAGACATGGCTCCAGGGTGACCAAAGCGGGGAGCTGAACATGCAGGGATATTCAATATTCAGGAGGGATAGACAGAAAGGAAAAGGAGGTGGGGTCGCGTTGCTGGTTAGAGAGGAGATTAACGCAATAGAAAATAAGGACATTAGCTTGGAGGAAGTGGAATCGATATGGGGAGAGCTGCGAAACACTAAGGGGCAAAAAACGCTAGTGGGAGTTGTTTACAGGCCACCTAACAGTAGTAGTGGAGTTGGGGATGACATCAAACAGGAAATTAGAAATGCGTGCAACAAAGATAAAACAGTTATAATGGGTGACTTTAATCTACATATAGATTGTGTGAATCAAATTGGCAGGGGGTGCTGAGGAAGAGGATTTCTTGGAATGTATGCGGGATAGTTTTCTAAACCAACATGTAGAGGAACCTACGAGAGAGCAGGCTATTCTAGACTGGGTATTGAGAAATGAGGAAGGGTTAGTTAGCAGTCTTGTTGTGTGTGGCCCCTTGGGCAAGAGTGACCATAATATGGTGGAGTTCTTCATTAGGATGGAGAGTGACATAATTAATTCAGAAACAAAGGTTCTGAACTTAAAGAAAGGTAACTTTGAGACGTGAATTTGCCAAGATAGACTGGCCATTGATTCTTAAAGGGTTGCTTGTGGATGTGCAATGGAAGGCATTAAAAGACTGCATGGATGAACAACAATTGTTCATCCCAATTTGGCAAAATAATAAATCAGGGAAGGTAGTGCATCCATGGATAACAAGGGAAATCAGGGATAGTATCAAAACAAAAGATGAAGCATACAAATTAGCCAGAAACAGCAGCCTACCAGAGGACTGGGAGAAATTCAGTCCAGCAGAGGAGGACAAAGGGCTTAATTACGAAAGGTAAATCATGTCAGACGAATCTTATAGAATATTTTGAGGATGTAACTAGAGAGGCCGTTGGAAGAGAAGGAGGGGGAGGAGCGACACCCGACCGGTAAGGTTTAAAATCCAGCGCGGGCCTTGTTTTTTCAGAGGCCTACAGGAGCCGTTGGAAGAGAAGGAGAGGGAGGAGTGACACCGAACGGTAAGGTTTAAAATCCATCGCGTGGCTTACCGAAATCCATAACGTTCCATTCAGAGAAGTGGTTCTTTTGGGGGGGTTTTATGAGGAAGCTGTTGATTGGTGGGAAGTGGACTGATTGGCAGTCAGATTCCAGCAGTTTGTTGTGTACTTTGCATTGTTTGATATTGTATCCTGTTAAGGGGGGGGGGGGGGAGTATGAAGGCCAGGGCAGTGTACTGTTGTGGATGTCAGATGTGGCAGGTCAGGGAATCTGATAGCCCTCCAGACGTCCACATCTGCGCCAGGTGTGTCGAGATGGGGCTCCAAAAGGACTGTGTTAGGAACCTGGAGCAGCAGCTCGATGACCTCTGTCTGGTCAGGGAGGGTGAAGAGGTCGTAGAGAGGAGCTACAGGGAGGTAGTCACTCCCAGAATACAGGTGGCAGACAAGTGGGTCACAGTTAGGAAGGGCAAGGGGCAGAGGTAGGGGCTAGAGAGTACCCCTGTGACTGTACACCTGGAAAATAGGTACTCGTGTTTGAGTACGATTGGAGGGGACAGCCTACCTGGGGGCAGCAACAGCGGCCGGGCCTCTGGCACAGAGACCAGCCCTGATGCTCAGAAGGGTAGCAAAAAGAGGAGGGCAATTGTAATAGGTGACTCTATAGTTAGGCGATTCTGTGGACGTAGTCGGGGGACCCGGATGGTAGTTTGCCTCCCTGGTGCCAGGGTCTCGGATGTGTCGGAACGTGTCCAAATAGATTCTGAAAAGGGAGGGAGAGGAGCCTGATGTTGTGGTACACATAGGTACCAATGACATAGGCAGAAAAAGAGAAGAGGTCCTGAAAGGAGAATTTAGGGAGTTGGGGGAAAGTTAAGGAGAAGGACGAAAATGGTAACAATTTCAGGATTACTGCCTGTGCCGCGTGACAGTGAGAGTAGGAATGGAATGAGGTGGAGGATAACTGCGTGGCTGAGGGACTGGTGCAGAGGGCAGGGATTCAAGTTTCTTGATCCCTGGGACCTCTTTTGGGGAAGGCATGATCAGTACAAAAAGGACGGGTTGCACTTGAACCCGAGGGGGACCAGTATCCTGGCAGGGAGATTTGCAAAGGCTACTGGGGAGACTTTAAACTAGAAAGGCTGGGGGGAGGGACTCGGGTAGAAGGGGCTAGGGGACAGGGTGTGGGGCAAGAGGCAGAGAAGGGAAGCACTCGGACACAAAATGTAGGCGAGAAAGAGGAAAAAGATAATAGACAGAGAATAAGGGATGGTACACAAAAGGCTGGAGAAACTCAGCGGGTGCAGCAGCATCTAAGGAGCGAAGGAGATAGGCGACGTTTCGGGTCGAGGCCCTTCTTCGGACAGAGAATAAGCGATGGTGGGTTTCTAAAATGTGTATATTTTAATGCTAGGTGTAAGAAAGGTGGATGAACTTAGAGCCTGGATTGACACCTGGAAATATGATGTTGTGGCAATCAGTGAAACATGGTTGCAGGAGGGCTGTGATTGGCAACTAAATATTCCAGGATTTTGTTGCTTCAGGTAACTGCGGTAACTAGGGAAATTGATGAGGGTAAAGCAGTGGATGTTGTCTATATGGATTTCAGTAAGGCCTTTGACAAGGTTCCCCATGGAAGGTTGGTTAAGAAGGTTCAATCTTTGGGTGTTAATGGCGGAGTAGCAAGATGGATTCAACAGTGGCTGAATGGGAGATGTCAGAGAGTAATGGTGGATGGCTGTTTGTCAGGTTGGAAGCCGGTGACCAGTGGGGTGCCTCAGGGATCTGTGTTGGGTCCACTGTTGTTTGTCATGTACATCAATGATCTGGATGATGGGGTGGAAAATTAGATAAGTAAGTATGCAGATGATACTAAGATAGGTGGTGTTGTGGATAATGAAGTAGATTTTCAAAGTCTACAGAGAGATTTGGGAAATTTGGAAAAGTGGGCTGAAAGATGGCAGATGGAGTTTAATGCTGATAAGTGTGAAGTGCTACATCTTGGCAGGACAAATCAAAATAGGACGTACATGGTAAATGGTAGGGAATTGAGGAATGCTGTGGAACAGAGGGATCTAGGAATAACTGTGCATAGTCCCTGAAGGTGGAATCGCATGTAGATAGGGTGGTAAAGAAAGCCTTTGGTGTGCTGGCCTTTATAAATCAGAGCATTGAAGATAGGAGTAGGGAAGTAATGTTAAACTTGTACAAGGCATTGGTAAGACCAATTCTGGAGTATGGTGTACAATTTTGGTCGCCTAGTTATAGGAAGGATGTCAACAAAATAGAGAGAGTACAGAGGAGATTTACTAGAATGTTGCCAGGGTTCCAGCAACTATGTTACAGAGAAAGGTTGAACATGTTATGTCCCTGTTCAGTTGAAAGGAAATAGTAAAAATTGGAAAGAGCCATGGTTTTCAAGGGAAATTGGACACTTGTTTCGAAAAAAGAGAGATATCTACAATAATTATAGGAAGCATGGAGTAAATGAGGTGCTAGAGTATAAAGAATGTAAAAAGAATCTTAAGAAAGAAATTAGAGAGGCTAAAAGAAGATATGAGTTTGCTTTGACCAGAAAGGTGAAAGTAAAACCAAAGGGTTTCTACAGCTATATTAATAGCAAAAGGATAACGAGGGATAAAATTGGACCATTAGAGAGCCAGAATGGACAGCTATCTGCAGAGCCAAAAGAGATGGGGGAGATATTGAACAATTTATTTTCTTCGGTATTCACCAAGGAGAAGGATATTAAACTATGTGAGGTAAGGGAAAAAAGTAGAGTCTTTTCTACTTAGTCTAGGTAAAGTCTAGGTCTTTATTCTTTAGAGCGCAGAAGGTTAAGGGGGGACATGATTGAGGTCTTTAAAACGATGAAAGGGATAGACAGAGTTGACGTGGATAAGCTTTTCCCATTGAGGGTAGGGAAGATTCAAACAAGAGGGCATGACATGAGAATTAAGGGACAGAAGTTTAGGGGTAACGTGAGGGGGAACTTCTTTACTCAGAGGGTGGTGGCTGTGTGGAATGAGCTTCCAGCAGAGGTGGTGGAGGCAGGATCGATTTTACCATTTAAAAGTAAAGTGGATAGGTATATGGACGTGAATGGAATGGAGGGGTATGGTCTGAGTGCAGGTAGATGGGACTAGGGGAAAACAAATGGTCGGCATGGACTGGAAGGGCCGAGAGGGCCTGTCTCCGTGCTGTAATGGTTATATAGCTATGGAAACTATGAGATTCAAAGAGGAGGAAGCTCTGACACTTTTGAAAAATATTAAAGTGGATAAGTCTCGAGGTCCTGACAGGATATTCCCTAGGACATTGAGGGAAGTTAGCGTAGAAATAGCAGGAGCTATGACAGAAATATTTCAAATGTTATTAGAAACGGGAATAGTGCCGGAGGATTGGTGTACTGTGCATGTTGTTCCATTGTTTAAAAAGGGTTCAAAGAATAAACCTAGCAATTATAGACCTGTTAGTTTGACGTCAGTGGTGGGCAAATTAATGGAAAGGTACTTAGAGATAATATATATAAGCATCTGGATAAACAGGGTCTGATCAGGAACAGTCAACGTGGATTTGTGCCTGGAAGGTCATGTTTGACAAACCTTCTTGAATTTTTTGAAAAGGTTACTAGGGAAATTGATGAGGGTAAAGCAGTGGATGTTGTCTATGTGGATTTCAGTAAGGCGTTTGACAAGGTTCCCCATGGAAGGTTGGTTAAGAAGGTTCAATCTTTGGGTGTTTGGCGGTGTAGCAAGATGGATTCAACAGTGGCTGAATGGGAGATGTCAGAGAGTAATGATGGATGGCTGTCAGGTTGGAAGCCGGTGACCAGTGGGGTGCCTCGGGGATCTGTCTTGGGTCCACTGTTGTTTGTCATGTACATTAATGATCTGGATGATGGGGTGGAAAATTGGATAAGTAAGTATGCAGATGATACTATGATAGGAGGTGTTGTGGATAATGAAGTAGATTTTCAAAGTCTACAGAGAGATTTGGGCCATTTGGAAAAGTGGGCTGAAAGATGGCAGATGGAGTTTAATGCTGATAAGTGTGAAGTGCTACATCCTGGCAGGATCAATCAAAATAGAACGTACAGGGTAAATGGTAGGGAATTGAGGAATGCTGTGGAACAGAGGTATGCAGGAATAACTGTGCATAATTCCCTGAAGGTGGAATCGCATGTAGATAGGGTGGTAAAGAAAGCTTTTAGTGTTCTGGCCTTTATAAATCAGAGCATTGAATATAGGAGTAGGGAAGTAATGTTAAAATTGTACAAGGCATTGGTAAGACCAATTCTGGAGTATGGTGTACAATTTTGGTCGCCTAATTATAGGAAGGATGTCAACAAAATAGAGAGAGTACAGAGGAGATTTACTAGAATGTTGCCTGGGTTCCAGCAACTAAGTTACAGAGAAAGGTTGAACAAGTTAGGTCTTTATTCTTTGGACTTGATTGAGGTCTTTAAAATGATGAAAGAATAGACAGAGTTGACGTGGATAAGCTTTTCCCATTGAGGGTAGGGAAGATTCAAACAAGAGGGCATGGCATGAGAATTAAGGGACAGAAGTTTAGGGGTAACATGAGGGGGAACGTCTTTACTCAGAGAGTGGTGGCTGTGTGGAATGAGCTTCCAGCAGAAGTGGTGGAGGCAGGATCGATTTTAACATTTAAAAGTAAAGTGGATAGGTATATGTACGGGAAGGGAATAGAGGGGTATGGTCTGAGTGCAGGTAGATGGGACTAGGGGGAAAATAAATCGTCGGCATGGACTGGAAGGGCCGAGAGGGCTGTTTCCGTGCTGTAATTGTTATATGGTTATATGCCTTTAACTTACAATTCAATGGCATTAACATTGAGTTCTCCAAGATGAGGTAACTCCATTTAGGCCTGGACTGAGGAAAGGTCCCTTTGCTCAGAAGGTTGTGATTCTTCCTGTTCCTCATTGTGGAGCCACAGTTCTTGAGGACACACCAGGCTGAAATTGTGAATGTTGATTGAATCAAGGGATGGTGGAGATGGAGGGACAGGTCACGATAGGACCAGGAATGATCAGCTGTGGAGTGTGAGGGCTGGCATGGGCAACAGATCACTCATCCCTTCTTGGTTTTTATTAAAGCATGGATCTTTTTTCTCCTCCATCCAGATGAGGATGAATGTACGGGAGCTTTTGCACAATCACTGTGTGGCAACGACACTGATTATCACAACACAGTGGGAAGCTACTAATGTGCCTGTAAGGCAGGATATTTCCACCCGAGCAAACAACGTAACTTCACAGACAGCAGACGCTGCGAAGGTGGGTGGTGACACTCATATGTTTGTATTTAACACTTTACTGTTTTGCCTCACCGGGGAGCTTGTGCTTTGAACTTGGCATGAATGGGAAGAGGCAAAGCCGGAGCAGCTAGTTTCAGGTACATAGAGGAGTATTGGAAAATCAATAGACAACAGCCAATAGACAATAGGTGCAGGAGTAGGCCATTCAGCCCTTTAAGCCAGCACTCTGAGGCACAGAATTCCACAGACTCACAACTCTCCGTGAGAAAAAGTGTTTCCTTGTTTCCGTATTAAATGACTTACCCCTTATTCTGAAACTGTGGCCCCTGCTTCTGGCTCCCCCAACATGGGGAACATGTTTCATGCCTCTAGCGTGTCCAAACACTTAATAATCTTATATGTTTCAATAAGATCCCCTCTTATCCTTCTAAACTCCAGAGTTCTTCATTAGGATGGAGAGTGATATAATTAAGTGAGAAACAAGGGTTCTGAACTTAAACCAAGGTAACTTTGAAGGTATGAGACGTGAATTGGCCAAGATATGGCAAGTGATTCTTAAAGGGTTGACAGTGGATGTGCAGCGGAAGGTATTTAAAGACTACATGGATGAACTACAACAATTGTTCATCCCAGTTTGGCAAAAGAATAAATCAGGGAAGGTAGTGCATCCATGGATAACAAGGGAAATCAGGTATAGTATAAAAAGAAAAGATGAAGCACACAAATTAGCCAGAAAAAGCAGCCTACCAGAGGACTGGGAGAAATTCAGAGTCCAGCAGAGGGGGACAAAGGGCTTAATTAGGAAAGGGAAAACAGATTATGAAAGAAAACTGGCAGGGAACATAAAAACTCACTGCAAAAGTTTTTATAGATATGTGCCGAGAAAGAGATTAGTTAAAACAAATGTAGATCCCTTGCAGTCAGAAACAGGCAAATTGATCATGGGGAAAAAGGACATGGCAGACCAATTGAATAACTACTTTGGTTCTGTCTTCACTAAGGAAGACATAAATAATCTGCGGAAATAGCAGGGGACCGGGGGTCAAATAAGGTGGAGGAACTAAGTGAATTCCAGGTTAGCCGGGAAGTAGTGTTGGGTAAATTGAATGGATTAAAGGCCGATAAATCCCCAGGACCAGATGGTGTGCATCCCAGAGTATTCAAGGAAGTAGCCACAGAAATAGTGATAATTTTTCAAAACTCCTTACATTCTGGAGTAGTTCCTGAGGATTGGAGGGAAGCTAATATAACCCCACTTTTAAGAAAAGGAGGGAGAAAGAAAATGGGGAATTACAGACCAGTTAGTCTAACATCGGTAGTGGGGAAACTGCTAGTCAGTTATTAAAGATGGGATAGCAGCACATTTGGAAAGTGGTGAAATCATTGGAGAAAGTCAGCGTGGAATTACGAAAGGTAAATCATGTCTGACGAATCTTATAGAATTTTTCGAGGGTATAACTAGTAGAGTGTATAAGGGGACCAGAGGACATAGGTTTAAGGTGAAGCGGGAAAGTTTTAGTAGGAATCTAAGGGGTAACTTTTTCGCACAAAGCGTGGTGGAGATATGGAACGAGCTACCAGAGGGGGTAGTTAAGGCAGAGACTTTCGCAACGTTTAAGAAACAATTAGACAGGCACATGGATAGGACAGTTTGGGGGGGATATGGACCAATGCAGTCAGGTGGGACTAGTGCAGTTGAGACATGTTGGTCGGTATGGGCAAGTTGGGCTGAAGGGACTGTTTCCATGCTGTGTGACTTTCAAGTAAGTATTTCATTGCTGGATCTGGGACATATGACAATGAAATACTCTCGTTTCTTGACATGCTGCCATAGCGCCTCCCTCTGGCCGCCGTTTCACATTGCACCTGGCGCACGCCACGTCGCCGTGCGTGAGGCGGGCTAAGTGTGCAGGGTCACGTGGTGAGGATGGCGGGGTCGGAGCGGGACAGTCCGCCCCAGCTCCTCTAGTATCTTTGGTCCACCCGCAGCTTCGCTGGCGACCGCACCACAGGGGGAGCGCCGCCTGCCTCGAAACAAGCCTCGCCTGCAGCATGTGGTGCCCTGACTATAACCTCAGCACGCAGAGCCACCCTCCGCGGCCTCTGTCATGCCGGGCTCGGCTCGGATCTCGGCACCGCACAGTCGGGCTGCAGTGGTGTGGCGCAAAGATCCTATAGCGTGGGCCTTTTTTTCATCCATTTCCATAACCAGACCCGACTCGCA
The DNA here is from genome assembly GCA_035221665.1 of Okamejei kenojei. NCBI lineage: Eukaryota > Metazoa > Chordata > Chondrichthyes > Rajiformes > Rajidae > Okamejei > Okamejei kenojei. The sequence goes on from CM069131.1 coordinate 1,332,616, forward strand.
GTGTAATCAACGTTGCGGGGCAACAGTCTGTGTTAATAAATTAAAATTCTGGAAATGAGGAGAACATTTCTACCAAATAACTTTTATTTTTACGAGGATGTTTCCGTAACTGGCTTCCGTCTCCGCACTAGTTATCTTTGCTCCGCTATGGGATCTATGGTGCGAAGACGGAAGCGGGTTACGGAAATGGGGCCTAAAATTACCCATGAATCTGCCCATGAACGTACCACGTCTTTTTCGTCGAGTGGTCTATCTTGCTCGCTATAGGATCTTTGGTGTGGTGCGGCCAAGTGCATAATGGCCGTGTGCATGCGCAGTACCGGTCCACCTGTCGGTTAGGGCGATCCTGCGCAGGTGCAATACAGGTTCGCCTGTGGGGGGAGGGGGTGTCTGTGCAAGCACAGTAGAATGAGTACCTGCAATGCATAAATGCTGAGATTCCAACAGTGCAGTTAGTAGCAGTCTGAAGAAGGGTTTCAACTCGAAACGTCACCTATTCCCTCTGCCCAGAGATGATGCCTGTTCTGCTGAGTTACTCCAGCTTCTAGCGTCTATGTGCAGATTCCTTGCACTTATTTCACCGTGAAAGATTGTCTTAATGTAAGTGCAAACCATTGTCTTAATGTACACTAGCATGCTTTTCTTACTAATTATTAGGAAAGTAAAACAAAACTAGAAAATGGTGGAAATATTCCAACTGGCAAGATACTGCTTGGCATGAAAGAAATAATCACAGTTCACCGCTCATCTTGCCTTCAATAGTGTTTTATTGTCATATGTCTCAGACACAATAACAGTATTCTTATTTACAGCAGCACAATAGAATATGTAAACATAGCTCTCTGAAAATATAAGAAGCACGAAAAAAGACTTTTTGTATGTGTATGTGTATATAGAAACATAGAAACAAAGAAATTAGGTGCAGGAGCAGGCCATTCGGTCCTTCCAGCCTGCACCGCCATTCAATATGATCATGGCTGATCATCCAACTCAGTATCCTGCACCTGCCTTGTGATGCCTTCAGCCGCAAGGGCCACATCCAACTCCCTCTTAAATATTTCCAACGAACTGGCCTCAGCTACCTTCTGTGGCAGAGAATTCCACAGATTCACCACTCTCTGTGTGAAAAACAATTTTCTCATCTCGGTCCTAAAAGACTTCCCCCTTATCCATAAACTGTGACCCCTTGTCCTGGACTTCCCCAACATCAGGAACAATCTTCCTGCATCTAGCCTGTCCGACCCCTTAAGAATTGTGTAAGTCTCTATGAGATCACCCCTCAATCTTCCAAATTCCAGCGAGTACAAGCCGAGTCTATCCAGTCTTTCTTCATATGGAAGTCGTGGCATCCCAGGAATCAGTCTGGTGAACATTCTCTGTACTCCCTCTATAGCAAGAATGTGTTTCCTCAGATTAGCAGACCAAACTTGTACGTAATACTCCAGGTGTGGCCTCACCAAGACCCTGTACAACTGCAGTAGACCCTCCCTGCTCTTGTACTCAAATCCTTATGCTATGAATGCCAACATACCATTCGCTTTCTTCACAGCCTGCTGCACCTGCATGCCTACTTTCAATGACTGGTGTACCATGACACCCAGGTCTCGCTGCATCTCCCCTTTTCCTAATCGGTCACCATTCAAATAATAGTCTACCTTCCTGTTTTTGCCATCAAAGTGGATAAACTCACATTTATCCACATTATACTGCATCTGCCATGCATTTGCCCACTCACCCAGTCTATCCAAGTCATCCTGCAGCCTCCTAGCATCCTCCTCACAGCTAACCCTGCCCCCCCCCCAGCTTTGTGTCATCCGCAAACTTCGAGATGTTGCATTTAATTCCCTCGTCCAAATCATTAATGTATATTGTAAATAGCTGGGGTCCCAGCACTGAGCCTTGCGGCACCCCACTAGTCACTGTCTGCCATGCTGAAAAGGACCTGTTCACTCCTACTCTTTGCTTCCTGTCTGCCAGCCAATTCTCTATCCACATCAATACTGAACCACCAATACCGTGTGCTTTACGTTTGTATACCAATCTCTTGTGTGGGACCTTGTCGAAAGCCTTCTGAAAGTCCAGATACAACACATCCACTGCTTCTCCCTTATCCACTCTACTCAAAAGAGCGCTAGCATGGGTGTTGTGGGCCAAAGGGACTGGTTTCCAGAGGGCTAGTATGGACACTGTGGGCCGAATGGATTATTGGGCTGGCAGCTCAGTCACTCAGGCCTGGTGGCTGGCAGCTCAGAAACGGCCAGAAATTCTGCTCAAAACAGGTGAGAAACTCTGTTAGAGTAAAGGGGTAGAGGGTGGAGAATCAATTTTTATTCATTTTTCATCCATTTCTGCAGATCACAGCAATGGAGGAGGAAAGTATATCCTGGCCTGGATCTTACATGGAGCAAGTGAAGGGAGGGAGAAAAATACTGGCGTGATGTTTAATACTTGCAGGGAGAATACTCACTGATGAGCCGGGGCTAGTACAGGCCTGATGGGCTGAAAGGGCTCTTAAAAAAAAAACATCCGGCTCTGACCTCCTCACCATTGAAGGGATCTATCGAAGTCGCCGCCGCAAAAAGGCATCCAACATCATCAAAGACCCACACCATCCTGGCCACACACCCATTTCACCATTGCCATCGTGAAGAAGGTACAGGAGCCTGAAAACGAACATCCAGGTTCAGGAACAACTTCTTCCCTGCAGCCATCAGGCTATTAAACAAATAAGCTCAGAACTGCAACAGACTTATTATTATTGCACTATATTTGCTATGAAGTATGAGCATGTGTGTACACACACTGAACCTTTTTTTTCTTCTCCCGTTATGTACTATGTTTACATATTCTATTGTGCTGCAGCAAGTAAGAATGTCATTGTCCTATCTGGGGCATATGACAATAAAACACTCTTGACTCTTGATATAAGTGTGAAGAAGGGTCTCGACCTGAAACATCACCAATTCCTTCTCTCCAGAAATGCTGCCTATCCCGCTGATACAATAGACAATAAGTGCAGGAGTAGGCCATTCGGCCCTTTGAGCCAGCACTGCCATTCAATGTGATCAATGCTGATCAACACCAAACAGCAACCCGTTCCTGTCTTATCCCCATATCCCCTGACTGCTATCTTTAAGAGCCCAAGCTAGCTCCCTCTTGAAAGTATCCAGAGAACTGTCTCCATCGTCCTTTGAGGCAGAGAATTCCACAGGCTCACTACTCTCTGTGTGAAGAAGTGTTTCCTCGTCTTGTGTTCTAAATGGCTCACCCCTTATTCTTAAACTGTGGCCCCTGGTTCTGGACTCCCCCAACATCGGGAACATGTTTCCTGCCTCTAGCGTGTCCAAACCTTTAATAATCTTATATGTTTCAATAAGATGCCCTCTCATCCTTCTAAACTCCAGAGTTTACGATCCCAGCCGCTCCATTCTCTTAGCATATGACAATTCCGCCATCCCGGGAATTAGCCTTGTAAATCTATGCTGCATTCCCTCAGTAGCAAGAATGTTCTTCCTCAAATTAGCGGATCAAAACTGTACACAGTATTCCAGGTGTGGTCTCACTAGGGCCCTATACAACTGCAGAAGGTCCTCTTTGCTCCCATACTCAACTCCTCTTGTTATGAAGGCCAACATGCCATTCGCTTTCTTCACTGCCTACCTGCTGTACCTGCATGCTTACTTTCATCGACTGATGAACAAGGACCCTCAGATGCCCTTGTACTTACCCTTTCCCAACTTGACTCCATTTAGATAGTAATCTGCCTTCCTGTTTTTCCAAAGTAGATAACCTCACATGTATCCACATTAAAATGCAAATGCCATGCATCTGCCCACTCACCCACCCTGCTTTCTCATAGTATCCTCACAGTTCACACATCCACCCAGCATTGTGTCATCTGCACATTTGCTAATGTTACTTTGAATCCTTTCACCAAAATCATTGATGTGTGTTGTAAATAGTTGCGGCCCCAGCACTGAGCCTTGCATTGCCTCACTAGTCACTGCCTTCCATTCTGAAAAGGACCCGTTAATCCCTACTCTTTGTTTCATGTCTGCCAACCAATTTTCTATCCATGTCAGCACTCTACCCCCAATATTGTAAGCCCTAATTATGCCCACTGATCTCCTATGTGGGACCTCTCTCTCTCTCTCTCTCTCTCTCTCTCTCTCTCTCTCTCTCTCTCTCTCTCTCTGACGGCTGTAGAGAAGCAGGAATTGTTGGAGCTACTCACTTTCATGTACATGTTCAAGACCAAAGGTCAACTGAAATTTGACCCTGCTTCCAAAACAATTGAGGTCCCAAGTTCCACGTATCCACTCTCACAGAAATATTTTGTGTATTGCATTGCATCATAATTTGCCCATTATTGAAACTCCACATTACTGAGCATTATGGAGGCATCTTTGAACCCTTAATCCTGCTCTACTTATTTGCTACATAGAAACATAGAAATTAGGTACAGGAGTAGGCCATTCGGCCCTTCGAGCCTGCACCGCCATTCAATATGATCATGGCTGATCATCCAACTCAATATCCTGTACCTGCCTTCTCTCCATACCCTCTGATCCCCTTAGACACAAGGGCCACATCTAACTCCCTCTTAAATATAGCCAATGAACTTGCCTCAACTACCCTCTGTGGCAGAGAGTATCATGTCAGGGCAGAGACTCACCACTCTCTGTGTGAAAAAAGTCTTTCTCATCTCTGTCTTAAAGGATTTCCCCCTTATCCTTAAGCTGTGACCCCTTGTCCTGGTCTTCCCCAACATCGGGAACAATCTTCCTGCATCTAGCCTGTCCAACCCCTTAAGAATTATGTAAGTTTCATTAAGATCCACTCTCAATCTCCTAAATTCTAGAGAGTATAAAATTAGTCTATCCATTCTTTCTACATACGACAGTCCTGACATCCCAGGAATCAGTCTGGTGAACCTTCTCTGCACTCCATCTATGGCAATAATCTCCTTCCTTAGATTTGGAGACCAAAACTGTATGCAATACTCCAGGTGTGGTCTCACCAAGACCCTGTACAACTGAAGTAGAACCTCCCTGCTCCTATACTCAAATCATTTTGCTATGAAAGCTAACATACCATTCGCTTTTTTCACTGCCTGCTGCACCTGCATGCTTACTTTCAATGACTGGTGTACCATGACACCCAGGTCTCGCTGCATCTCCCCTTTTCCTAATCGACCAGGATCGATTTTAACATTTAAAAGTAAAGTGGATAGGTATATGGACGTGAAGGGAATGGAGGGGTATGAGGGGTATAGAGGGAATGGAGCAGGTAGATGGGACTAGGGGAAAACATGTGGTCGGCACGGACTGGAAGGGCCGAGAGGGCCTGTTTCCGTGCTGTAATTGTTATATGGTTATATGGTTATATGGTTATCTCCAACTTTGCGGATGATACTAAGCTGGGGGGCAGTGTAGCTGTGAGGAGGATGCTAGGAGACTGCAAGGTGACTTGGATAGGCTGGGTGAGTGGGCAAATGTTTGGCAGATGCAGTATAATGTGGATAAATGTGAGGTTATCCACTTTGGTGGCAAAAACAGGAAAGCAGACTATTATTTAAATGGTGGCCGATTAGGAAAAGGGGAGATGCAGCGAGACCTGGGTGTCATGGTACACCAGTCATTGAAAGTAGGCATGCAGGTGCAGCAGGCAGTGAAAAAAGCGAATGGTATGTTAGCTTTCATAGCAAAAGGATTTGAGTACAGGAGCAGGGAGGTTCTACTTCAGTTGTACAGGGTCTTGGTGAGACCACACCTGGAGTATTGCGTACAGTTTTGGTCTCCAAATCTGAGGAAGGACATTATTGCCATAGAGGGAGTGCAGAGAAGGTTCACCAGACTGATTCCTGGGATGTCAGGACTGTCTTATGAAGAAAGACTGGATAGACTCGGTTTATACTCTCTGGAATTTAGGAGATTGAGAGGGGATCTTATAGAAACTTACAAAATTCTTAAGGGGTTGGACAGGCTAGATGCAGGAAGATTGTTCCCGAAGTTGGGGAAGTCCAGGACAAGGGGTCACAGCTTAAGGATAAGGGGGAAATCCTTTAAGACCGAGATGAGAAAGACTTTTTTCACACAGAGAGTGGTGAGTCTCTGGAACTCTCTGCCACAGAGGGTAGTTGAGGCCAGTTCATTGGCTATATTTAAGAGTGAGTTGGATGTGGCCCTTGTGGCTAAGGGGATCAGAGGGTATGGAGAGAAGGCAGGTACGGGATACTGAGTTGGATGATCAGCCATGATAATATTGAATGGCGGTGCAGGCTCGAAGGGCTGAATGGCCTACACCTGCAACTAATTTCTATGTTTCTATGTTTCTATGTTAACTCTGTCTATCCCTTTCATCATTTTAAAGACCTCAATCAAGTCCCCCCTTAACCTTCTGCGCTCCAAAGAATAAAGACCTAACTTGTTCAACCTTTCTCTGTAACATAGTTGCTGGAACCCTGGCAACATTCTAGTAAATCTCCTCTGTACTCTCTCTATTTTGTTGACATCCTTCCTATAACTAGGCGACCAAAATTGTACACCATACTCCAGAATTGGTCTTACCAATGCCTTGTACAATTTTAACATTACTTCCCTACTCCTATATTCAATGCTCTGATTTATAAAGGCCAGCACACCAAAGGCTTTCTTTACCACCCTATCTACATGCGATTCCACCTTCAGGGAACTATGCACAGTTATTCCTAGATCCCTCTGTTCCACAGCATTCCTCAATTCCCTACCATTTACCATGTACGTCCTATTTTGATTTGTCCTGCCAAGATGTAGCACTTCACACTTAACAGCATTAAACTCCATCTGCCATCTTTCAGCCCACTTTTCCAAATGGCCCAAATCTCTCTGTAGACTTTGAAAATCTACTTCATTATCCACAACACCACCTATCTTAGTATCATCTGCATACTTACTTATCCAATTTTCCACCCCATCATCCAGATCATTGATGTACATGACAAACAACAGTGGACCCAACACAGATCCCTGAGGCACCCCACTGGTCACCGACTTCCAACCTGACAAACAGCCATCTACCATTACTCTCTGACATCTCCCATTCAGCCACTGTTGAATCCATCTTGCTACTTCCCGCCATTAACACCCAAAGATTGAACCTTCTTAACCAACCTTCCATGGGGAAACTTGTCAAAGGCCTTACTGAAATCCATATAGACAACATCCACTGCTTTACCCTCATCAATTTCCTTAGTTACCGCTTCAAAAAATTCAAGAAGGTTGTCAAACATGACCTTCCAGGCACAAATCCATGTTGACTGTTCCTGATCAGACCCCTGTTTATCCAGATGCTTATATATATTATCTCTAAGTATCCTTTCCATTAATTTACCCACCACTGACGTCAAACTAATAGGTCTATAATTGCTAGGTTTATTCTTTGAACCCTTTTTAAACAATGGAACAACATGCGCAGTACGCCAATCCTCCGGCACTGTTCCCGTTTCTAATGACATTTGAAATATTTCTGTCATAGCTCCTGCTATTTCTACACTAACTTCCCTCAATGTCCTAGGGAATATCCTGTCAGGACCTGGAGACTTATCCACTTTTATATTTTTCAAAAGTGTCAGTACTTCCTCCTCTTTGAATCTCATAGTTTCCCTAGCTACTCTAATTTTCCCCCTTAACTCACAGAGTTCAATATCCTTCTCCTTGGTGAATAACGAAGAAAATAAATTGTTCAATATCCCCCCCATCTCTTTTGGCTCTGCAGATAGCTGTCCATTCTGGTTCTCTAATGGTCCAATTTTATCCCTCGTTATCCTTTTGCTATTAATATAGCTGTAGAAACCCTTTGGGGTTACTTTCACCTTTCTTGCCAAAGCAACCTCATATCTTCTTTTAGCCTTCCTAATTTCTTTCTTAAGATTCTTTTTACATTCTTTATACTCCTCTAGCACCTCATTTACTCCATGCCTCCTATAATTATTGTAGATATCTCCCTTTTTTCAAAACAAGTGTCCAATTTCCCTTGAAAACCATGGCTCTTTCCAATTTTTACTATTTACTTTCAACCTAACAGGGACATAAAGATTCTGTACTCTTATAATTTCCCCTTTACATGTCCTCCATTTCTCTTCTACTTCCTTCCCATGAAACAAAGTGTCCCAATTCACTCCTTTAAAATCCTTACGCATTCCCTCAAAGTTAGCCTTTCTCCAATCAAAAATCTCCACCCTAGGTCCAGTTCTGACTCTCTCCATAATTATATTGAAACTAATGGTATTGTGATCACTGGTCCCGAAGTGCACACCAACGCATACCTCCGTCACCTGACCTGCCTCATTTCCTAACAGGAGGTCCAGCACTGCCCCTTCTCTGGTCGATACCTCTATGTACTGCTGCAAAAAACTATCCTGCACACATTTTACAAACTCCAAACCATCCAGCCCATTTACAGAATGTGTTTCCCAGTCTATTTTTGGAAAATTGAAATCTCCCACAATCACTACCTTGTGCTTACTACTAATACCTGCTATCTCCTTACATATTTGCTCTTCCAATTCTCGCTCCCCATTTGGCGGTCCATAATACACCCCTAAAAGCGTTGCTACACCGTTCCCACTTCTCAGTTTCACCCAAATTGCCTCCCGAGACGAGCCCTCTAATCTATCCTGCCAAAGCACTGCTGTAATATATTCTCTGACAAGCAATGCAACACCTCCCCCTCTGGTCCCTCCAATTCTATCACACCTGAAGCAACAAAATCCTGGAATATTTAGTTTCCAATCACAGCCCTCCTACCACCATGTTTCACTGATTGCCACAACATCATATTTGCAGGTGTCAATCCAGGCTCTAAGTTCATCCACCTTACTTACAATGCTCCTAGCATTAAAATATACACATTTTAGAAACTCACCATCCCTTATTCTCTGTCTATTTTCTTTTTCATCTTTCTCGCCTACATTTTGGATCCGAGTGCTTCCCTTCTCTGCCTCTTGCCCCACACCCTGACCCCTAGCCCCCTCTACCCGAGTCCCTCCCCCAGCCTTTCTAGTTTAAAGTCTTCCCAGTAGCCTTTGCAAATCTCCCTGCCTGGATATTTGTCCCCTTCGGGTTCAAGTGCAACCCGTCCTTTGTGTACAGATCATGCCTTCCCCAAAAGAGGTCCCAGTGATCAAGGAACTTGAATCCCTGCCCACTGCACCAGTCCCTCAGCCACGCATTTATCCTCCACCTCATTTCATTCCTACTCTCTCTGTCACGCGGCACAGGCAGTAATCCTGAAATCGTTACCCTTTTGGTCCTTCTCCTTAACTTTCCCCCCAACTCCCTAAATTCTCCCTTCAGGACCTCGTCACTTTTTCTGCCTATGTCATTGGTACCTATGTGTACCACAACATCAGGCTCCTCTCCCTCCGTTCTCAGAATCTTTTGGACACGTTCTGACACATGCGAGACCCTGGCACCAGGGAGGCAAACTACCATCCGGGTCTCCCGACTGCGTCCACAGAATCGCCTATCCGACCCCCTAACTATAGAGTCCCCTATTACAATTGCCCTCCTCTTTTTGCTACCCTTCTGAGCATCAGGGCCGGTCTCTGTGCCGGAGGCCCGGCCGCTGTTGCTGCCCCCAGCTAGGCTGTCCCCTCCAATCGTACTCAAACCCGAGTACCTATTTTCCAGGTGCACGGTCACAGGGGTACTCTCTAGCACCTGCCTCTGCCCCTTGCCCTTCCTAACTGTGACCCACATGTCTGCCTCCTGTGGTTTGGGAGTGACTACCTCCCTGTAGCTCCTCTCTATTACCTCCTCACTCTCCCTGACCAGACGGAGGTCATCCAGGTTCCTAACACAGTCCTTTAGGAGCCCCATCTCAACACACCTGGTGCAGATGTGGATGTCTAGAGGGCTATCAGATTCCCTGACCTCCCACATCTGACATCCAGAACAGTACACTGCCCTTGCCTTCATACTCCCCCCTGACACAGGATACAATAGCAACACAATACAAAGTACACAACAAACTGCTGGAATCTGACTGCCAATCAGCTGCTTTCCCTAGTCCACTTCCCACCAATCAGCGGCTTCCTCAAAAAAAAACACTTCTCCAAATGGAATGTTATGGATTTCGGTAAAAACAAGCCCCGCGCTGGATTTTAAACCTTACCGGTCGGGTGTCACTCCTCCCCCTCCTCCTCTTCTTCCAACGGCTCCTGTGGGCCTCTGAAAAAACAAGCCCGCGCTTGATTTTAAACCTTACCGGTCGGGTGTCGCTCCTCCCCCTCCTCCTCTTCTTCCAACGGCTCCTGTGGGCCTCTGAAAAAACAAGCCACGCGCTTGATTTTAAACCTTACCGGTCGGGTGTCACTCCTCCCCCTCCTCCTCTTCTTCCAACGGCTCCTGTGGGCCTACATATAGATTGGGTGAATCAAATTGGCAGGGGTGCTGAGGAAGAGGATTTCTTGGAATGCATGCGGGAAAGTTTTCTAAACCAACATGTGGAGGAACCAACGTGAGTTATATGGTTTATATGGTTTATATGATTATACGGTTATATGGAGAGAGCAGGCTATTCTAGACTGGATATTGAGATGAGGAAGGGTTAGTTAGCAGCCTTGTTGTACGTGGCCCCTTGGGCAAGAGTGACCATAATATGGTTGATTTCTTCATTAGGATGGAGAGTGACATTGTTAATTCAGAAACATGGGTCCTGAACTTAAAGAAAGGTAACTTTGAGGGTATGAGACGTGAATTGGCCAAGATCGACTGGCAATTGATTCTTGAAGGGTTAACGGTGGATATGCAATGGAAGGCATTTAAAGACTGCATGGATGAACTACAACAATTGTTCATCCCAGTATGGCAAAAGAATAAATCAGGGAAGGTGGCGCATCCGTGGATAACGAGGGAAATCAGGGATAGTATCAAAGAAAAAGATCAAGCGTACAAATTAGCCAGAAAAAGCAGCCTACCAGAGGAGTGGGAGAAATTCAGAGACCAACAGAGGAAGACAAAGGGCTTAATTAGGAAAGGAAAAATGGAGTATGAAAGAAAACTGGCAGGAAACATAAAAACTGACTGCAAAAGTTTTTATCGATATGTGAAGCGCAAAAGATTAGTTAAAACAAATGTAGGTCCCTTGCAGTCAGAAACGGGTGAATTGATCATGGGGAACAAGGACATGGCAGACCAATTGAATAACTACTTTGGTTCTGTCTTCACTAAGGAAGACATAAATAATTTGCCGGAAATAGCAGGGGATCGTGGGTCAAATGAGATGGAGGAAAAGAGTGAAATCCAGGTTAGCCGGAAAGTGGTGTTAGGTAAATTGAATGGATTAAAGCCCGATAAATCCCCAGGGCCAGATAGGCTGCATCCCAGGGTACTTAAGGAAGTAACCCCAGAAATAGCAGATGCCTTAGTGATAATTTTTCAAAACTCTTTAGATTCTGGAGTAGTTCCTGAGGATTGGAGGGTAGCTAATATAACCCCACTTTTTAAAAAGGGAGGGAGAGAGAAAACGGGGAATTACAGACCAGTTAGTCTAATATCGGTAGTGGGGAAACTGCTAGAGTCAATTATTAAAGATGGGATAGCAGCGCATTTGGAAAGTGGTGAAATCATTGGACAAAGTCAGCATGGATTTACGAAGGGTAAATCATGTCTGACGAATCTTATTGAATTTTTTGAGGATGTAACTAGTAGAGTCGATAAGGGAGAAGCAGTGGATGTGTTATATCTGAACTTCCAGAAGGCTTTCGACAAGGTCCCACACAAGAGATTGGTATACAAATTTAAAGCACACGGTATTGGTGGTTCAGTATTGATGTGGATAGAGAACTGGCTGGCAGACAGGAAGCAAAGAGTAGGAGTGAATGGGTCATTTTCAGGATGGCAGGCAGTGACTAGTGCCAACTAGTCCAGGCAAGGCTCAGTGCTGGGACCCCAGCTATTTACAATATACATTAATGATTTGGACGAGGGAATTAAATGCAACATCTCGAAGTTTGCGGATGACACGAAGCTGGGGGGCAGTGTTAGCTGTGAGGAGGATGCTAGGAGGCTGCAGGATGACTTGGATAGACTGGGTGAGTGGGAAAATGCATGGCAGATGCAGTATAATGTGGATAAATGTGAGGTTATCCACTTTGGTGGCAAAAACAGGAAGTTAGACTATTATTTGAATGGTGACCGATTAGGAAAAGGGGAGATGCAGCGAGACCTGGGCGTCATGGTACACCAGTCATTGAAAGTAGGCATGCAGGTGCAGCAGGCTGTGAAGAAAGCAAATGGTACGTTGGTATTTATAGCAAAAGGATTTGAGTACAAGAGCAGGTAGGTTCTACTGCAGTTGTACAGGGTCTTGGTGAGGCCACACCTGGAGTATTGCGTACAGTTTTACCATATAACCATATAACAATTACAGCACGGAAACAGGCCCTCTCGGCCCTTCCAGTCCGTGCCGACCATTTGTTTTCCCCTAGTCCCATCTACCTGCTCCATTACCTCCATACCCCTCCATTCCCTTCACGTCCATATACCTATCCACTTTACTTTTAAATGTAATAATCGATCCTGCCTCCACCACTTCTGCTGGAAGCTGATTCCACACAGCCACTGAGTAAAGAAGTTCCCCCTCACGTTACACCTAAACTTATGTCCCTTAATTCTCATGTCATGCCCTCTTGTTTGAATCTTCCCTACCCTCAATGGGAAAAACGTATCCACGTCAACTCTGTCTATCCCTTTCATCATTTTAAAGACCTCAATCAAGTCCCCCCTTAACTTTCTGCGCTCCAAAGAATAAAGACCTAACTTGTTCAACCTTTCTCTCTAACATAGTTGCTGAAACCCTGGCAACATTCTAGTAAATCTCCTCTGTACTCTCTCTATTTTGTTGACATCCTTCCTATAATTAGGCGACCAAAATTGTACACCATACTCCAGAATTGGTCTTACCAATGCCTTGTACAATTTTTAAACATTACTTCCCTACTCCTATATTCAATGCTCTGATTTATAAAGGCCAGCACACCAAAGGCTTTCTTTACCACCCTATCTACATGCGATTCCACCTTCAGTGAACTATGCACAGTTATTCCTAGATCCCTCTGTTCCACAGCATTCCTCAATTCCCTACCATTTACCATGTACGTCCTATTTTGATTTGTCCTGCCAAGATGTAGCACTTCACACTTAACAGCATTAAACTCCATCTGCCATCTTTCAGCGCACTTTTCCAAATGGCCCAAATCTCTCTGTAGACTTTGAAAATCTACTTTATTATCCACAACACCACCTATCTTAGCATCATCTGTCTACTTACTTATCCAATTTTCCACCCCATCATCCAGATCATTGATGTACATGACAAACAACAGTGGACCCAACACAGATCCCTGAGGTACCCCACTGGTCACCGGCTTCCAACCGGCTTTTGGTCTCCTAATCTGAGGAAAGACATTCTTGCCATAGAGGGAGTACAGAGAAGGTTCACCAGACTGATTCCTGGGATGGCATGACTTCCATATGAAGAAAGACTGGATAGACTCGGCTTGTACTCGCTGGAATTTAGAAGATTGAGAGGTGATCTCATAGAGACTTACAAAATTCTTAAGGGGTTGGACAGGCTAGTTGCAGGAAGATAGTTCCCGATGTTGGTGAAGTCCAGGACAAGGGGTCACAGTTTAAGGATAAGGGGGAAGTCTTTTAGGACCGAGATGAGAAAATCGTTTTTCACACAGAGAGTGGTGAATCTGTGGAATTCTCTGCCACAGAAGGTAATTGAGGCCAGTTCGTTGGCCATATTTAAGAGGGAGTTGGATGTGGCCCTTGTGGCTGAAGGGATCAGGGGGTATGGAAAGAAGGCAGGTACAGGACACTGAGTTGGATGATCAGCCATGATCATATTGAATGGCGGTGCAGGCTCGAAGGGCCGAATGTTTCTATAATTCAATACATAAAAGTCACAAAGAGCCTGAGAGGCTCGGAACTCTCCTTATTTGTCAGTTATGCCAAACCTCATAACAAGGTTACGGTGCAGACCATCTCTAGATGGATTAAACATGTTCTGACGTGTGCAGGAGTGGAGACTGACACTTTTAAACCTCATTCCACTAGGGCTGCATCGACATCAGCAGGAAGGGATATGGACCTCCATTTTGACCACATTCTAGCGGCTGCGGGATAGTTGAATGAGTGGACGTACCAAAGGTTTTATAATAAGCCTATCACCAGACCGGGGATTTTTGCTGATTCTGATTTAAGTTATGTTTCACAGTTTCCCTCTGGGTGAGAGTGGTCATTGTTAATTTTCTTTTTGTTTTTAAAGTATCAGTATTGTTTTACCATGTCATGTTTGAATGCATTAATTCTCTCACTTGTCCTGGTCAATTGATGCAGTTGTGACGCGTGGACTCGTTCCTTGGCACGAAATCACAGAGCTTCAAAATCTTTGCGTAGTCACTCATGTGACTCCGAAGTAAAATAGTAAGATTAAACGAGAACTTACCGGTTTGAAGTTTGATCGTTATTTTATGAGGAGTTACGATGAGCGATTACGTGCTCTCCGCTCCCGACCCTCATAATATAACGATCTTTCTGTAAGTTCTAGTCAACTCTAATCTTACTATTTTAGTTCAACAACTCTTTTCTGTGATTTCACACCGCTGCTTTGAAGATTGACTCGCATGCGTGGGGACGGCCTTCTTTATGAAATCGCTCATAAAATAACGATTAAACTTCAAACTGGTAAGTTCTCGTTTAAACTAACTATTTTACTTAATTACACTTTTATATCAGAGAACTCCAAAATTCCAGCGAATTAAATCACATGGCAAAGAAACTAATAATATAATAAATATTTAGTACAATTTCAAGGAGCTTTGGTGGGTTGTAATAGGTTCTTTAAATTGGTAATGTCACTGTTCTAATGATTTCTTACTGGTCAGAAATATTCAATTCATTCTCAAACAAGGACGTCAGAAATCAGGGTGAAAGAAGGGCAGCGGAGCAGGAAGGAGATGGGGTACTGATTTAGCTCAGAGGTTGGGTGAGGGAGAGGAATGCCAGTCTGAGCAGTGAAGTGAAAATCACTGGAACAGAAGAGAGGGACAAAGAGCACAGAGGCTTCAGTCTCCATTCACATTGACAACCAAATGAAAATAGAAACATGTAATTAAGAATCTAACAGAAAATATTTTCAGTTAGTTTTGAACTGTGTCTTTATTAGTAAGAAACTTTATTACAATCTTAAAACTGCAAAATTCAGCTACCAAAAATTTGTAATTACAACGGAGAATTCAGGAGATACGCAACAATTCAGACAGCATCTGTGTGGGACAAAACACAGCTCGCATTTCAGGATGATAATCTTTCATCTACAAATGTTGTCAAACATGCTGAGCATTTATCCATTATTAAATATTGTAATCACTTACTACCCATGGATACCCACTGACAACAGTTTCTTCTTCACTTGAAACCTCTCCTTCATAGGATCCAAAGTGAATGCCGCTGAGAAAAAACATTCCCTTCATTCCAAACGCCAAGACCATCTTTACGAATTTTGGGCGGGGCAATGCTGAGACCCTCTGGAAGAGTGCTCTATCAAAGTGATTGGAATTAACGCCAAGGTCCTTCATAATGACAGGTGTGCCATTCACAGCACATTCTTCAATGAAAAATGTCTTGCAGGCTTCACCAACTAAAACGGAAAATACAAAGTAAGAACAAATCAGGGTGTTGGCGTTATTGATTAATGTTAAAAGAAAAAATAGTTCATGAGCAAACACAATTCAGTGCTCTTTAATTAGATTGCTCCACCATTGCCTTGGCTACCAATGCACCTTGCCATCTCTACAATGCTCCCAATGAAATAGGGTTGCACTGAAGAAATAGATTGGTTACTTTGGACATACAAAGGTAATCGTCATCACGGAGCTCCCTTTCTTCCGTGTAAATTATCCTCTCCTTATTTCTTAGAGAGAAAAATAACCTGATTGCATGTTTCAAGTCAGATAAGTGGTTAAACTGTAAAATAGTTACATAATATGCAACATATCCTATGAATTGAACTTAATTGACGGTGGCAGTTATCTCATCTCAATTGTACGTAATCCGTAATGTACAGGAATCACTCATTTTGAGTTTCACTTTTACAAACAGAATTACCTGTTGCTCGTTAGATTCTTTTAACCAACACTGTGTCTTACTTCATTTCCTCAATGGCTCCTCCCAAATCTTTTATGACCTGTAATGAGACAATTTGGTGCAAACTGTGATTCATCAGTAAACAGGCCCTCTCGGCCCTTCCAGTCCGTGCCGACCATTTGTTTTCCCCTAGTCCCATCCACCTGCACTCAGACCACACTCCTCCATTCCCTTCACATCCATATACCTATCCACTTTACTTTTAAATGTTAAAATTGATCCTGCCTCCACCACTTCTGCTGGAAGCACATTCCACACAGCCACCACCCTCTGAGTAAAGAAGTTCCCCCTCACGTTACCCCTAAACTTCTGTCCCTTAATTCTCATGTCATGCCCTCTTGTTTGAATCTTCCGTACCCTCAATGGAAAAAGCTTATCCACGTCAACTCTGTCTATCCCTTTCATCATTTTAAAGACCTCAATCAAGTCCCCCCTTAACCTTCTGCGCTCCAAAGAATAAAGACCTAACTTATAACCATATAACCATATAACAATTACAGCACGGAAACAGGCCCTCTCGGCCCTTCCAGTCCGTGCCGACCATTTGTTTTCCCCTAGTCCCATCTACCTGCACTCAGACCATGCCCCTCCATTCCCTTCACGTCCATATACCTATCCACTTTACTCTTAAAAGTTAAAATCGATCCTGCCTCCACCACTTCTGCTGGAAGCTCATTCCACACAGCCACCACCCTCTGAGTAAAGAAGTTCCCCTCACGTTACCCCGAAACTTCTGTCCCTTAATTCTCATGTTATGCCCTCTTGTTTGAATCTTCCCTACCCTCAATGGGAAAAACGTATCCACGTTAACTCTGTCTATCCCTTTCATCATTTTAAAGACCTCAATCAAGCCCCCCCCCCCCCCCCCTTAACCTTCTGCGCTCCAAAGAATAAAGACCTAACTTGTTCAACCTTTCTCTGTAACATAGTTGCTGGAACCCTGGCAACATTCTAGTAAATCTCCTTTGTACTCTCTCTATTTTGTTGACATCCTTCCTATAATTAGGCGACCAAAACTGTACACCATATCTCCGGTCTCTCTGCGGCCTAACACCATGGAGTTGGAGGCCTTGCTCGGGACTGACTTTGCGCCCCACCACGGGGTGAAAGACGTGCCATCAGAGCCGATCCCTTGCCTGCAGCCTGCAGATTTCACCATCGAGGAGCTCACAGTCTCGGGTAGAGACCGATGTCAGGAAGGTCCAGTCCCAGAAGGTTTCGACCAGCCCCGACCCGGGGTCAGATCACCCGGCGCGGTGGAGCTGAGATTGCCCCCAATGCAGGAGCTTGATCGCCCTGATGCGGAGGGCCGGACCACCGACTAAGGGAGTCAAGACCACCCCATCAACGGAAGGCTCGTGGCCCCCGACGGCGGGAGAACAAAGAAAAGAGATTTAATTATTCTTCGTCTTCCATCAGTGAAGAATGTGATGGATGTTTATGTTAAAATGTATTTTGTGTGTACTGTTGCTTTTTACGGCTATGACTGTGTTTTTTTATGCTGTTGTCTGCTGGGGAAACAGCATCGGAGCGAAAAACAACAATAAGCTTGACAAACTGGTAAAACGGGCTAGCTCAGTGCTGGATGGGAGAGTGGACACTGGGATGGTAGTGCTTGAGAGGCGTATGAGGCGCAAGGTGCAGGTCATCCTGGAAAACCCCGGGCATCCCGTCCATGTAATTCTGGAGAGTCAAAAGAGCACTCGGAACAACAACCGGCTCCTCTCCCTGCACCATAGAACGGAGTGGTTCAGGAGATCCTTCACCCCTGCAGCCATTAGATTTTATAATACTGACCGCTAGGCTGTAGATGGATGCGTTTTTGTGTTAATTGTTAGTAATAAGATGAAACGAGAACTTATCAGTTTGAAGTTTGATCTTGATTTTATGAGGAGTTACGATGAGCAATTAGGTGAAGAAGGCCGTTAGTCTGTATGCGCATCAAACTTCAAAGCAGCTGTGTGAAATCACAGATAAGCAAAGTTGATTTATATTAGTAAGATTTGGAGAACTGGAACTACCAGATGGCCTTTATAATATGAGGGTTGGGAGCGGTGGGCACATAATCGCTCATCCTCATAAAATCAGGATCAAACTTCAAACTGGTAAGTTCTGGTTTAATCTTACTTTTTTACTTCGGAGTCACGTGAGTGACTACGTGAAGATTTCAAAGCTCTGTGATTTCACGCCGGATACGAGTCCAAGCGTTTCACACTGAATGGATTGACCATTCCTGAAAAAGATTAATGCATTCAGACATAACATAGTTAGGTAACAATACTGATGCTTTAATTATGAAAAGAAAAGTAATAGTAACCCCTCCCATCCTGGGGGGAAACTATAGAACAGAATCTAAAATGGTACGACCAAACACCCCCGGTCCGGCAATAGGTTTGTTGTAAAACCTGTGGAACATCCGTTCATTGGCCCATCCTGCAGCCGCTAGGATGTTGTCGAGGGGGACGTCCATTGCCCTCGCTGCCGATGTAGATGCAGCCCTGCTGGAGTGAGATTTAAAATTGTCAGTGTTCACTCCTGCACTCACCAGAACCTCCTTTAACCATCTGGAAATCGTTTGTACTGATACCTTGTGGAAAGGTTTCTTATAACTGATCAGGACAGATAACTCAGAGCCTCTGAGGCTCTTGGTGACTTTTATGTATTGGTGTACATGTGATACTACACAATCGTGGATCCTCGGGGTATGCCAGGAACTCAAGCTTGAGCCCTGGCACCCCCGGCCTGCTCTGTTTGATCAAATCATATATGATGAAGGTTATTGGATTTACATTGGTAGTCATGTTGTCCAGTCGTAGCTTGTGCAACGTCTGGACTCGTTGCGCAGTTACCAGCGCCATCAGCATGACCACCTTGAAGGTGAGTTTAGATAAGGATAGGGAGGAAGCTGCCGCCCACTGGCAAAACAGTGTAAGCACCACGCTCACATCCCAAATGTCCGTGTACCGGGGCCTAGGTGGTATGGAATTAAAAATGCCCTACATGAACCTCGATATTAAGGGTGTATCCCTACCGATTGGTGCCCCGTTCCCAGCATAAATAAGAGGATAGTGCGCTTTGGCACTATTGATGGCACTGTAGTTTAATTTTTGGTCATAGAATAGAGTTGATAGGAACTCCAGGACATCAGCGATGCGTGCTGTATCATACGAGATGTTTGAGACATAACAGAGCATCTCCCACTTCTTGATGTGAGAGACGTACTGTTTTTGTGTACTCTTCCTCCAGGCTGCTGTTATCACATCCACTGTTTGTTCAGTCAGTCCGAGTCCCAGGTATAGTCTCCTCAGAATCTGCAAACCAATAAATTGATTCGGTCATGTAG
Source organism: Okamejei kenojei (assembly GCA_035221665.1). Lineage (NCBI taxonomy): Eukaryota > Metazoa > Chordata > Chondrichthyes > Rajiformes > Rajidae > Okamejei > Okamejei kenojei. The sequence goes on from CM069131.1 coordinate 1,352,158, forward strand.
TGTGTGGTTGCCTCCCGTTACTGGGTGAAGCAGCAGGTCCCTGCTTTTGGGGACAGCCATAAAAGGCTGTGTTATCATTCCCAGGACTTGTGGGAACCAAGGCTGTGTAGGCCAGTCAGGAGCTACCAAAATGCCTGTGGCGTTGTCTTGCTTGATTTTTTTGCCAAGCATCGGCTGATGAGGCAAAATGGGGGAAAAGCATACAAGAACATTCCTCCCCAATGTAGTGAAAATGCATCCACTGCCACTGCCCCTGGGTCTGGTTCTAATGACACATATTTGGGTAACTGGTTATTCAATCTGGATGCGAACAAATCAATATCTGGCATGCCATACCGGGCGACAATGTCGTTAAATACTTCATGACTCAACATCCATTCTGTGTTCTCATTGAATTTCCGCGATCTAGTGTCCGCCACCATGTTGTATCTACCTGGTAGGTAGATAGCTGAGACCTAAATGTTCCTCGCAATACACCAGTGCCAAATAAGGTTTGCCAATTTATCACAAGATACAGACTTAGTACCACCCATGTGATTGACATACGCCACCGCTGTTGTGTTGTCAATCTGAAGTTGACCATGCACATGTAGCATATTGCTGCAATAAACCTTAAGCTCATAGAGTGCTCCCAACAACTCTAAGTAGTTAATACCATGTTGCTGAATAATTAAGGACTCCTGCACATTCCATCTACCACCGCAGCTAGAGATGGTATCTGCTGCTCCCCATCCTAGGGCGCTTGCATCGGTTTGTAAGATAACCGATGGTGTATCAAGTACTAATTTTCTGGAGCTATGATGTATATTCGTTACCCACCATTGTAATTCAGCAATAGCCTCTGCTGGCAATCTCATGGGTCTACCGAATTGGCCTGCATGGGATTTGAGTGCCTAGTCCTTTGCACGTTGTAAATTTTGATAGTGCAAAGGCCCGAAACGCACAGCTGGAAAGGCAGCCACAAGTTTGCCAATTACACTTGCTGCTTGTCTAATTGAAGGTTGCTGTTTAACAATTAGATTGTTGCAGGCTTCTATTAACTCTAATTGCTTGCCCCTAGGCAGAGTCACAGACATGTGAATTTATTTAATTGTAAACCCCAGGTAATCAATTACCCTGGTAGGTGTCAATTTGGACTTAACTGGATGGATGGGAAACCCCAATCTCTAAAACATAAGTTTGGTAGCTGAGACAGATGATTCAGCTGATTCCTTGGTGTCCCCGATGATTAGAATGTCATTCAAATATGCCATGACTATGTGATTCTGAGCTCGTAGTAGCCCCAGAACTGGTTCTAGTAGTTTAATAAGTAGTCTGGGAGCTGAAGTCAGCCCATTAGGCAATGCTTTGAACTGCCACAATTGTCCCATCCAGTTAAATTTCAAATATCTCCTGTGCTCCCTGTGAATTGGTACCGAGTAGTATGCATCTTTAAGGTCAATGCATGCCATATAACCTCCTTTAGAAACCAGTTGGATGGCAGTGCCGAAGGTATCCATTTTGAAATGTTTATACTGCACTCATTGAGTTGTATTGAGTTCAGTTAAGTCTAGGATGATACGACATCCTCCATCCCTTTTCCGCTTGGTGAATATGTTGGATACAAATTGGTGAGGTTCCTGGTGCGACCTCTGAATTACCTCTTTTATGTATAAAGTTTGGATTTCAGCTTGTACATCCAAACTTTCCTGTTGTGAAAACACATATGTGCGGTTTACTAAATGTTGTGTGGGTGGTAGTGAGTCAAGAAGGAACTAAATTTTGAAACCTTGTATAACTTGTACAGTATAAACGGGTCCAATTCCATTCATTCAAGAACTGTCGCAATCTCCCCCCAACTTGTGAGTGAGTGATGTGTAAAGTGTTCCACAAGGAACTAGATTCACCTACCTCAGATGTTACTGGCGGTACGGTGCTGGTTTTCGTCCTCGGGGTTTAGGAAGTAGAGCTAATGGCGGGTGCCCTACACGCATCCTTGCCATGGGCCGGCTGGGGCCTACCCCTAAAAAAAGACCTTGGTGCCTATTTCTTCCCCTTTCTCCACTCTCCAGTGCCTTCAGTTCGAGTCTTCCTCTATGAGCCCCTAGGCAGGTATCGCCTGATGCTGAAGGGGGCATAGGGGTGTGCCCGGTATGATGAGCCCCTGGGTGTAGTTTGGACTAACCCTCCCAAACACTTCTATACTGCTATGTAGCCCTCTAAAACCCCCTAAACCCCTCTAAACGCCTGTAAATCCTTCTAACCCCCTGTAAACCCATGTAAACCTTTCTAAACATCTATAAACCTCTGTAAGCAACTAAACCTACCTAAACCACTCTAAGCACCTCCAACCCCTCTCCAAAGCGCTCTACACCTCGCCAGAACCCTGTAATCCTCTCCAAACCCCTCTAAACCCCCCTTCTAACCCGCTGTAAACCCATGTAAACCTCTCTAAACATCTCTAACCCCCTGCAAACCCCTGTATACCACGCAAAACCTCTGTAAACATGCAAATAAACCACTCCAAACCCATGCAAACCGCTCTCAACCCCTATAAACACCTACGCCCTCGAAACCCCATGTAAAGCTCTGTAAACATTTTTCAACCTCTGTAAACAATTCTAAACCCCTCTAAACCTCTCTAAACCCCTGTAAAACGCTTTAAACCGTGTAAACCCCTCCAAAGCCCTGTAAACCACTCTAAACCGTCTAAACCTCTCTCAACCCTTCTAAACCAATAAACCTCTCCAAACACCTGCAAACACCTCTAAACCGTCTAAACCTCCTATAAAACCTGTAATCCCCTGAAATCTCCCGTAAATCCCTCGAAACATCTCTAATCATCTGCAAACCCCTCTAAATCACTCCCAGCCTCTCTAAACACGTAAACACTCGGAAACACCTGTAAACCCCTGTAAACGCCTCTAAATCCATGCAAACTCCCTCCAAACCCCTCTAACCCCATCCAAGCCCCTCTATACTCCCTCCAAACCTGCCAAACCCATGGAAACACCCTACACCCCTATAAACCCCCTTATGAAGCCCTGGAAACCCCCTATAAACACCCCTGTAAACCACATGTAAACCCCTTCTAAATCCCTAAGAACGACTAAACGCCCTCTAAACCCCTAGTAACGCCCAATGAAGCCCTCTAATACCACTAACACTCCCAAACACTTGTATACCCCATGTAAAGCCCTCTAAAAACCCCCAAACCCTCTACTGTAATCCTTCTAACCCCCTGTAAACACATGTAAACCTCTCTAAATATCTATAAACCTGTGTAAACAACTAAACCTACCTAAACCACTGTAAACAGCTGCAACCCCCTCCAAACCGTTCTAACACATCTCCAGACTCCTCCAATCCCCTCCCAACCTCTCGAAACCCCCTTCCAACCCACTGTAAACCCATGTAAACCTCTTTAAACATCTCTAATCCCCTGCAAACCCCTCTATACCAGGCTAAACCTCTCTAAACACCAGTAAGCACCAGGAAAAACCTGTAAACCCATCAAAACCTCTTTAAATACACATGTAAATCCCTTTAAAAAAAAAAAAAAAAACCCTCCAAATCCATGCATACCCCTCTAAACCCCATGTAAACCCCCTGGAAACCCATGTAACCCTCTGTAATCATATCTAAACCGCTGTAAACAATGCTAAACCCTTCTAAACCCCCTGTAAACGTCTGTAAAACGCTCTAAACCGTGTAAAGCCCTCTAACCCCTGTAAACAATCTAAACCCCACTCAACACCTCTAAACCAATCTAAACCCCTCGAAACCCCTGTAAGTCCCTCTAAACCCCTGTAAATCCCCTAAATCCCTCTAAACCCATGTGGACCACGCTAATCGCCACTAATCTCTTCACAAAGCCCACTAAACCCACGCTAAACCCCTCTAAACCCCTCTAAACACCTCTAACCCTCCTGTAAATCCCTGTAAACTCCTCTAACCCACGTGGACCAACCACTCTAAACGCCTCTAAACCCCATTTAAAGACAGCTAAACCCATCTAAACCCCACCAAACCCTCTTAAAACCCACTAAACCCCTCTAACCCCTGTAAATTCCTCTAACACACTCTGTACACCCCTCCAAACATCTTTAATTATCCACCTGCGACATCAAAGCCCTAGCAAGCACCCCTGCAACCCTCTGTAAAACGCACGAAATCCCTCTAACCCCTCTACACAACTGCAAAGCCCTCCGAAACCCTCTAAACAACTCTTAAAACCCTCCCACCCATCTAAAACCCACTCTAAACCCCTCTAAACCCCCTGCACATCCCGTTAACCACCTGTAAATCCATTTAAAACCCTCTAAATACGGCTTGCCAGCTGTAAACCCCTCTTAAATATCCCTAATCCCATGCAAACCCCTTTAAGCACTTGTAATCCACTAACAACCTCTCTAAACACCTGTAAAAACCCGAAAACACCTACACACCTCTGTAAATACCTATAACCCCACGTACATCCCGCTAAATCCATTCAAACCCCTCTAACCCCCCTCAAAACACCTCTAAATCCGTTCAAACCCAAAACCCTCTAAACCCCTCTAATCTCCTGGAAACCCCTCTATACCACGCAAAACCTCTAAACCCCTCTACACCCCTGTAAAACCCCTGTAAATCACTCTAAACCACTAAATCGCTCTAAACATTTGTAAATCCAAACACCTATAAACCACTCTAAATATCTCTAACCTCTCTAAACAGCTTTAAACACCCGGAAACACCTTTAAACCCCTCAACACCTCCGTAAATACCGTTAACCCCAGGAAATCCCTCTAAATCCCTACAAACCTCTCTAACCCCCCCCTCAAAACACCTCTAAACCCCCTCCATCTAAATCAATATAACCCACTCTAAACCCCTCTAACCCTCTAATACCCCTCTAAATCACTATAACCCCTCCAAACCCCTGTAAATACCCGCAAATCCCTCTATACCACTCTAAACCACTCAAAACCTTTGTAAATCCCTCTAAACACATGTAAAGCCCTCTAAACATCTCTAATCCCTGCAAACACCTTTAAACCACTCAAATTCTCTCTAAACACCTGCAAACACCCGGAATCACATGTAAACCCCTCAAAACCTCTGTTAATACCTCTAACCCAACGTAAATCCCTCTAAACCCCTCCAAACCCCTCCAAACTCCTCTGAACCCCTCTAAACTCCGGCCAACCCCATCTAAACCCCTGTAATTCCCCAGTAACACGGAACAGCTCTAAACCTCTATAAACACCTGCACACACCTGTAAACCCCTCTAAACCCACCTAAAACTCTAAACCCCTCTAAACACCTTTAAATCCCTCTAAACCCCTATAAATCCCTCTAACCACCTCTAAACAGTTATAAACCCCTCAATACTCCTGTAAATCCCACGAAACATCTCTAATCCCCTGCAAACCCTTCTAAACATCTCAAAACCTCTCTAAATGTGCAGATGTGTAGGGAGGTGTGTAGAGTGTGGTTAGTATGTTGTTTTATAGGGTTATAGTAGATTATGTCGTGTAACAGAGCGTGTATTATCGTGTCATATATTGTAATAGCGTATTATAGTATTATGGTGTGTATTAGAACGTGTTGGCATGTTGTATGTTATAATGTTGAAGTGTGTTGTGTATTGACTATTTTGGTGTGTTATACTGTTGTACAGTGCGTTATGTGTGTTACAAACCTTTAAATCCCTCTAAACCCCTATAAATCCCTCTAACCACCTCTAAACAGCTGTAAACCCGTCAATGCTCCTGTAAATCCCACGAAACATCTCTAATCCCCTGCAAACCGCTCTAAACATCTCAAAATGTCTCAAAACCTCTCTAAACACATGGAACGACCACCCTGGAAACACCTGTGAACCCCTCAAAACCTCTGTAAATAACCCCATTTATATCCCTCTAAACCCCACCAAACGCATGCAAACCCTTCTAAACCCCTCTAAACCCTACAAACTCCCTCATAACGCATCAACACCCCTCTACCCCCCCCCCCACCCCTGACCATCCAGCCCCCTCCAAACTCACTCGAATCCCTTCCAAATCCCTCTCAACCCATGGACACGCCGCTAGACAAATCTAAAGCACTCGAAACCCCTATAAACACCCCTGTAAACCGCATACGACCTACTCTAAACGTCTCTAAACCACTAGAAAGCCGGCCGAGCCCCTCTAAACCACTGTAAACCCCATGTAACCCTCCCAAACACTTCTATACTGCTATGTAGCCCTCTAAAACCCCGTAAACCCCTCTAAACGCCTGTAAATCCTTCTAACCCCCTGTAAACATCTCTCTAAACATCTCTAACCCCCTGCAAACCCCTGTATACCACGCAAAACCTCTGTAAACATGCAAATAAACCACTCCAAACCCATGCAAACCGCTCTCAACCCCTATAAACACCTACGCCCTCGAAACCCCATGTAAAGCTCTGTAAACCATGTAAACCTCTCTAAACATTTTTCAACCTCTGTAAACAATTCTAAACCCCTCTAAACCTCTCTAAACCCCTGTAAAACGCTTTAAACCGTGTAAACCCCTCCAAAGCCCTGTAAACCACTCTAAACCTCAACCCTTCAAACCGCAATAACCTCTCCAAACACCTGCAAACACCTCTAAACCGTCTAAACCTCCTATAAAACCTGTAATCCCCTGAAATCTCCCGTAAATCCCTCGAAACATCTCTAATCACCTGCAAACCCCTCTAAATCACTCCCAGCCTCTCTAAACACGTAAACACTCGGAAATACCTGTAAACCCCTGTAAACGCCTCTAAATCCATGCAAACTCCCTCCAAACCCCTCTAACCCCATCCAAGCCCCTCTATACTCCCTCCAAACCTGCCAAACCCATGGAAACACCCTACACCCCTATAAACCCCCTTATGAAGCCCTGGAAACCCCCTATAAACACCCCTGTAAACCACATGTAAACCCTTCTAAATCCCTATGAACGACTAAACGCCTCTAAACCCCTATAACGCCCAATGAGCACCTCTAAACCACTAACACTCCCAAACACTTGTATACCCCATGTAAAGCCCTCTAAAACCCCCCAAACCCCTCTACTCCTGTAAATCCTTCTAACCCCCTGTAAAACACATAGATATGTAAACCTCTCTAAATATCTATAAACCTGTGTAAACAACTAAACCTACCTAAACCACTGTAAACAGCTGCAACCCCCTCCAAACCGTTCTAACACATCTCCAGACTCCTCCAATCCCCTCCAAACCTCTCGAAACCCCCTTCCAACCCACTGTAAACCCATGTAAACCTCTTTAAACATCTCTAATCCCCTGCAAACCCCTCTATACCAGGCTAAACCTCTCTAAACACCAGTAAGCACCAGGAAAAACCTGTAAACCCATCAAAACCTCTTTAAATACACATGTAAATCCCTTTAAACCCCTCCAAATCCATGCATACCCCTCTAAACCCCATGTAAACCCCCTGGAAACCCATGTAACCCTCTGTAATCATATCTAAACCGCTGATGAATCATATCTAAACCGATAAATCATATCAAAATCATGCTAAACCCTTCTAAACCCCCTGTAAACGTCTGTAAAACGCTCTAAACCGTGTAAAGCCCTCTAACCCCTGTAAACAATCTAAACCCCACTCAACACCTCTAAACCAATCTAAACCCCTCGAAACCCCTGTAAGTCCCTCTAAACCCCTGTAAAACCCCCTAAATCCCTATAACCCCATGAAAGCCCCTCTAAATCCCTCTAAACCCATGTGGACCACGCTAATCGCCACTAATCTCTTCACAAAGCCCACTAAACCCACGCTAAACCCCTCTAAACCCCTCTAAACACCTCTAGCCCTCCTGTAAATCCCTGTAAACTCCTCTAACCCACGTGGACCAACCACTCTAAACGCCTCTAAACCCCATTTAAAGACAGCTAAACCCATCTAAACCCCACCAAACCCTCTTAAAACCCACTAAACCCCTCTAATCCCCTGTAAATTCCTCTAAACACCTGTACACCCCTCCAAACATCTTTAATCCCCTGCAAACACATCAAAGCCCTAGCAAGCACCCCTGCAACCCTCTGTAAAACGCACGAAATCCCTCTAACCCCTCTACACAACTGCAAAGCCCTCCCGAAACCCTCTAAACAACTCTAAACCCATCTAAAACCCACTCTAAACCCCTCTAAACCCCCTGCACATCCCGTTAACCACCTGTAAATCCATTTAAAACCCTCTAAATACGGCTTGCCAGCTGTAAACCCCTCTTAAATATCCCTAATCCCATGCAAACCCCTTTAAACCACTAACAACCTCTCTAAACACCTGTAAAAACCCGAAAACACCTACACACCTCTGTAAATACCTATAACCCCACGTACATCCCGCTAAATCCATTCAAACCCCTCTAACCCCCCTCAAAACACCTCTAAATCCGTTCAAACCCAAAACCCTCTAAACCCCTCTAATCTCCTGGAAACCCCTCTATACCACGCAAAACCTCTAAACCCCTCTAAACCCCTCTACACCCCTGTAAAACCCCTGTAAATCACTCTAAACCACTAAATCGCTCTAAACATTTGTAAATCCAAACACCTATAAACCACTCTAAATATCTCTAACCTCTCTAAACAGCTTTAAACACCCGGAAACACCTTTAAACCCCTCAACACCTCCGTAAATACCGTTAACCCCAGGAAATCCCTCTAAATCCCTACAAACCTCTCTAACCCCCCCCTCAAAACACCTCTAAACCCCTCCATCTAAATCACTATAACCCCTCCAAACCCCTGTAAATACCCGCAAATCCCTCTTAACCCCTCCAAACACATGTGTAATTAGTCCGCAAATTCCCTCTATACACGTTAACCACTCAAAAAACTTTGTAATCCCTCTAAACACAGTAAAGCCCTCGCTAAAACATCTCGTAATCCCTGCAAACACTTTAAACCACTCAAATTCTCTCTAACACTGCAAACACCCGGAATCACGTAAAATCCCTCAAAACCTCTGTTAATACCTCTACCCAACGTAAATCCCTCTAAAACCCCTCCAAACCCCTCCAAACTCTCTGAACCCCTCTAAACTCCGGCCAACCCCACCAACCCACACCCCACAACCATCATCTTAACCCCTTGTAATACCCCAGTAACACGGAACAGCTCTAAACTCTATAAACACCTGCACTACCCTGTAAACCCCTCTAATACCCATCCTAAAACTCTAATACCGTCTAAACAACCTTTAATAATCCCTGCTAAACCCCTATAAATCCCTCTAACCACCTCGTAAAAACAGTTCATAAACCCTCAATACTCCCTGTAAATCCCACGAAACATAGCTCTAATCCCTGCCAAACCTTCTGTAGAAACTTCTCAAAACCTCTCTATGTGCAGATGTGTAGGAGGTGTGTAGAGTCGTGGTTAGTTATGTCTGTGTTTCTCTAGGGTTATAGTAGGATTATGTCGTGTGTACAGAGTCGTTGTTATTAATCGTGTCTTATATTGTAATATGCGTATTTATAGTAATTATGGTGTGTATTAGAACGTGTTGGCATGTTGTATGTTCTATAATGTTGAAGTGAGAAAAAAAAAAAAAAAATCCCCCCGCAAAACATGTGTTGAGTATTGACTATTTTGGAAGTGTTATGCTGCTAGTACAGTGCGTTATGTGTGTTACAACCTGTTAAATCCTCTAAACCCCTTAATCCCTTAACCACCTCTAGAACAGCTGTAAACCGTCAATGCCTGTCCTGTAATATCCCACGAAACATCTCTAAATCCCTCTGCAACCGCTCTAAACATCTCAACCTATCTAAACACATGGAAACACCTGGAAACAGTCTGTAAACCCTCTCAAACCTCTGTCAAATAACCCACATTTATATCCCTCTAAACCCACGCAACGCATGCACACCCGCTTCTAAACCCCTCTAACGCTCTACAAGACTCCTATAACGCATCAACAGCCCCTCTAACCCATCCAGACCCTCACAAACTCACTCGAATCCCTTCCAAAATCCCTCTCAACCCTATGCGTCACGCTCGCTAGACAAATCTAAAGCACTCGAAAGCCCCTATAAAGACACCCTGTAATACGCATACGACGTATACTTCTAAAGTCTACTAAACACTTAGAAAGCCGGCGGTAGCCCTCTAAAACCACTGTAAACCCCATGTACCCTCCGCAAAGACTCACTTCTATACTGCTTGTAGCCTCTAAAACCCCTAATGCCCCTCTATAAACGGCCTGTAAATCCTTCTAAACATCCGTAAACCATGTAAACCTTTCTAAAACATCTATAAACCTCTGTAAGCAACTAAACCTACCTAAAACCACTCTAAGCACCTCCATTGAGCACGCAAGACCCCCTTCCAAAGCGCTCTACACCTCGCCAGATACCCGTGCTAATCTTCCTAACCCTCTAAACCCCCTTCTAACCCCTGTAACCACATGTATACCATCTCTCCCCTCTCTCATGCGGCCACTCCAACATCTCTAACCCCCTGCAAACCCTGTGTATTACCACGCAAAAATACCTCTGTAAACATGCACAATAAACCACTCCAACCCATGCAAACGCTCTCAACCCCTATAAACACCTACGCCTCGAAACCCCATGTAAAGATCTCTGCTAATCATGTAAACCTCTCTAACATTTGTTCAACCTCTGTAAAACAATTCTAATCCCCTCTAAACCTACTCTAACGACTGTAAAACGCTTTATAACGTGTAAACCCATCAAAGCCTGTAAAACATTTCTAAACCGTCTAAACCTCTCTCAACCCTTCTAAACCAATACCTCTCCCAAACCTGCAACACCTCTAACCGTCTAAACCTCCTATAAACTGTAGATCCCCTGAATACTCCCGTAATGTCCTCGAAAAGACATACTCTAATCATCCTGCAAAACCCTCCTAAATCACTTCCCAGCCTGCTCTAACACGTAAACACTCGGAAAATACCTGTAGACCCACTGTAAACGCCCTCTAAATCACATGCAAACTCCCTCAACACCCTGTCTAACACCATACCAGAGCCTTCTATACTCCTCCAACTCTGCCAAACCATGGATAACACCCTACACCCCTTAATTACCCCCTTATGAAGCCCTGGACCAGCCCTATAAAACACCCTGATAAACCACATGTAAGACCCTTGCTAATCCCTATGAACGGACTAAACGCTCTAAACCCCTATAAACGCCCAATGAGCCCTCTTAAACCACTAACACTCCCTAAACACTTGTATACCCCCGTAGAAGGCCCTCTAAAACCCCCCAAACCCCTTACTCTGTAATCCTTCTTAACCCCTGTAAACACATGTAAACCTCTCTAAATATCTAATAACTGTAAACTACTAAGACCTACCTAAACCACTGTAAACAGCTGCAACCCGCCCCAAACCGTTCTAACACATCTCCAGAGTCCTCCAATCCCTCAAACCCTCTTCGAAACCCCCTTCCAACCGCACTGTAAAACATGTGAAACCTTCATTTAAACATCTCTAATCCCCTGCAAACCCCTCTATACCAGGCTAAACCTCTCATAACACAGCGTAGTCTAAGCTAACAGGAAGAACTGTAAACCATCAAAACTCTTTAAATAACATGTAAATCCCTTTAAACCCCTCCAATTCCATGCATACCCCTCTAACCCCATGTTAACCCACTGTAATACCCATGTAACCTCTGTAATCATATCTAAACCGCTGCGTAAAACAATGCTAAAACCCTTCTGAAAACCCCTGTAAACGGTCTGTAAACGCTCTAACCGTGTATAAGACCTCTAACCCTGTAACAATCTAAACCCACTCAACACCAACTCGCTAAAACCATATAAAACCCCTCGAAACCCCTGTAAGTCTTCTTAACCTCTAAACCCCTAGTTAAAACTACCCTAAATCCCTATCTCACTCCCATGAAAGCCCCCTCTAAAGATCCTCTAAACCATGTGGACCAGCTAATCGCCACTAATCTCTTCACAGAAGCCCACTAAACCCACGCTAAACCCCTCTAACACCGCCTAACCACTCCTGTAAATCCACTGTGAAGCTCCTCTAACCACGCTCCATGTGACCAACAAAAATCCTCTAAACGCTCTAACCCATTTAAAGACAGCATAAACCAAGCTAAACCCGACTGAAACCCTCTTAAAACCCACTAAACCCTCTAATCCCGTGTATAATATTCTCTAAACACTGTACACCCCCAAACATCTTGAATCCCTGCAAACCACATCACAAAGCCTCTAGCAAGCCACCCCTGCAACTCTGTAAACCGCACGATATCCCTCTAACCCATCTACTCTAAAACTGCAAAAGCCCTCCGAACCCTCATAAGTACACCACTCTTAACCCATCTAAGAACGCCACTCTAACCCTCTAAACCCCTGCACAGCCTGATAACCACTGTAAATCCTATTTAAAACCCTCTAAATACGGCTTTGTCAGCTGTAAACCCCTCTTAAATCTCCTCTATCATATATGCAACCCCTTTTAACACTAACAACCTCTCTAAACACCTGTAAAGAACCCGGAAAGACATCTACACACTCTAGTAAATGACAGGAAAAGCTTCCAACATTGACTCTACTATAACCCCACGTACAGTGCCGCTAAATCCATTCAAACCCCTCTAACCCCACTCAAAACACCTCTAAATCCGTTCAACCCAAAACCCTCTTAACCCTCTAATCCTCCTGGAACCCCCTCTTGTACCAGCAAACCTCTAAACGCCCGTCTAAACCCCTCTACACCCCTGTAAAACCCCTGTAAATCAATCTAAACATTAAATCGCTCTAAACATTTGTAAATCCAAACACTATAAACCACTCTAATATCTCTAAACCTCTCTAAACAGCTTCAATATATCTCTCTATG